>CM068954.1:157094245-157113271 GCA_035128595.1 Eptatretus atami
GACAGTTGGTGTCACACACTGAGGAACCATCCTTTCGCCTACTCGACGGCATACAAAAACCCTGCGTGATTAACCGAAGATTTCAAATTTTGATTCATCGGTCCATAAGACCTTTTTCCAGTTTTCAGTAATCCACTGGCAGTGCTTCATGGCCCAGGCAAGCCTCTTTTTCTTATCTTGCCATATTAGCAATGGCTTTCTTACTGCCACTCGACCTGTCAAACCTGCAGCTCAATGTCTTCTCTTCACAGTTGACTCCAAAGAATGTTCCGAGAGGATTTTTATTCACCATATGAGTCTCCTGTAGGATTTACCCAGGTTTGAGTAATTTTTAGTGTTAAAATAACTTTCAGATGCACTTGAAGGATCATAGGACAAAAGAACAGCCAATTGAATATGCTTCAATTGTGTACAAATTATGTTCTTAACTTATTCGTTACAAAGTGATTACCTTTCATTGTGGGGGTAGCACTGATGGGCAGTCTTAAAACAATTGAGGTAACCCTTCTTGCACAAGCAGAATCGTATTAACAAAGCTGATTTGGGGGGCTAAAAAACCCACTTAACAGGAAATAAACATGAGCAAATGCCGTTTTTTGCACAATAGAAAACAAATTGCTTGTGCTAGAGAATGCAATAGTCGTTTAAATCAATGGATCAAGTGAAAAACCTTGGTGAGTCTGCTTGCGGTCAGCAACGCAACAAGGGTGAAAATGAAATGCCTAAAAGGACAGAGAGAGAGAGCAGATGAGAGAAAGAGAGAGAGAGAGAGAGAGAGAGAGAGAGAGAGAAGAGAGAGAGAAGAGAAGAGAGAGAGTCGAAGGTTTCACTGAACGGACTCTCCGCATGATTGGGCTCCGCAGGTCCCTCCGCATCGGCAATTCAGTTGGAAAAAAACATTGACTATTGCTAGCGAAACAAGAAGTGTTTAATTCTAATTGCATATAATTTAGGGACTGCGGTTAATTATGAGCCAGGCTGAGGCAGCTTTTATGCTGACAGATGTATTATTTGTTGTCCAATATGAATGTTTGCACTTGCAGGAATTAAATTGTTTTTCAGCAATTGGGATGAGATTTAATGATTCAGAGGGCAAGCTTTTCTACACATGAATAGTCTCTGACTCCCAAAGCCACCAGCATCCCTTTATAACGAAAACCTTCAGAGGAATTTTGATAAAATTTAGAACAAGAGGAAATGCAACAAATATATAAATTAATACATTTGTATAATGTTACTTCATTTGTTTTGATTATTTCTTTATCGCAGTGCTTTTCCATAATTTGTCGAAAATAGATCACTAATTCAAAATGCATTGGTCTCGTGATGTGATAATTTTTCCGTTTAACATGGTTGGCTCTGATTTGTCCCGATTGCAGTGTGCAGAGAGGGTGAGATAACTTTATTACTCGATTGGCTGTCTGACAGACAAAACAATATTAAAATAATTCCAAACAGGGAAACTTACTATTTTAAAAGGTTTTAAAGGACACAAATAACAGTTAGAAAGAACTAATGTTAACGTGGTTAGATAGGATGTGTAATAAACACTGTGTGAAACAGTGGTAAAACACAGGAATTAACTTTATTGATCTGCCTGTAAAAACCTCTTTTAAACCTGAATAGCCCCCATGGACTAGTTCTAATGGGGCTTTATGGATTTGTCTCGATTCTTGGTCGTGCGTGCATGCGTGTGTGCGTCCGCAACCCTATTTCGACAGTATGGGACAGATTATATTCGTACTTGAACAAAGGAACACATTGATGTATACTATGCAACTCATTTAGTTTTCGAAAATCAGATCCAAAAGATGGCGACTGTTGGCCCATTTTAGTGTAAACTGCAGTCATTCATGCTAAAACAAAGTGTTCATGATCCAAATCGGACATTGGCTGGGCGTTTCCAGGGCATGCTTTTACAACTGCAAATTCGGTATCGCTTAGCCAAGATAGGCATCTATTGGCGATGCTTCTATGAGTGCTTCAAGCCACTTAGCCGAGTAGCCCCACAGTTCGATAGCGGTACAGTTGTGTCCCGATCGGGATGTACACTAAAGGATAAATGTACGTAAACAGCAAAGACATGGACATGGTAATATGGGTAGATTTGGATCTGTAGGGACTCCCATGGGTGTTGGAATATGCCTGCTGTTACGGTGCATGGCAGCAAAGTTTATCCTGTATCTTGTGAAGTTGATCAGCTTTTCCTTTGTCCTCCACCTAGTTTTCTAAAGCATTTGGTAATTCGGATTTGTTTAAGAAAGGTTATAATGTCTCTCTTTGTGAGTTTCAAAGTAAATATATTTGATAACATCAAAATTTCTGAGCTGCTTGTCATATTAACGTGTTTTCTAAAATTCTGACAAAACTATATATATATATATCTTCTTCTTTCGGCTGCTCCCGTTAGGGTCACCCACAGCAGATCATCCGTTATGATCCGCATATGATTGGCACAGGTTTTACGCCGATTGCCCTTCTGACGCAAACCCTGATCACCTCTTATCGCACAGGATATGGTACCACCGGTATTCTACCGGCATTCACACCGGCCCATACACTGGTACTCACTTCGCCGACCTCGAGGAGGATAGGCTGATCAACCTCCTGGTGTGTATAACTTCAGCAGCCAAGGGGCTTCAAACTCAGGACTTTTGATCCCAAAGCCGTACCCTCAACACTACGCCACACCAGGCTACATTATATATATATATATATATATATTATATATATATATATTAATATAAATAACAGCTTATACAGGGTGAGTCAAAAAGTAGCACCGATTTTTCGATTTTTTTTCGCTGGTCAGATTCTTTCTGGGAAGTCATGTTGTTAATAATTGTCGTGCAGATCATAATTTCAATTTATCTATTTTTTGATTTTGTTTTGCAGGTTATTGCTGCGGAGTTGGAAAGTTACTGAAATTGCACCAAATGAGATTAATGCACAATTAAAAGACACAATTGTGTCTACTGGCTGCGAATAACCAAGAGTGACGTTGAAGGAGGTTAAATTTACCTGGAGTGACAGTTTGGGCAGCATATCTCCATTAGGGATTAATGACCCTTTTCTTAGGATCTGCCACTGCAGAAAATTTTTCTACCTGGATATACTGCAACCTTTCATATTTGGCCCATGGGTACCAAGATCAGGATCATGTTATTTCCAGATACGGAGCTCCACTCATATATGGACGTTATGTTCGTCAGTGGCTTGATGAAAACTTTCCAGAAAGTGGAATCGAGCCGACGCGGTCCGAATCGAGTGGCCGGCACGCCCCAGACCTTACATCTCCAGATTTCTTTATTTTGGGGGCTCATGGAAGACCTTGTTTATTCGTGAAAAGGCCTCTACCATTCAGGAATTGAAGGCTCAAATCACTGCAATGTTTGAGGAAATTTGATAACAACTCTGCAGACGTGTGTGCCGCTCTGTGCCTGCTCGGCTGCAATTGTAGCATCATCACGAGGGAGGGCACTTTGAAAATTGCAAGTGTAAAAACGTTAGTACAGTTCTGTAATCACTTTTTCTTGAATAAAAGTTAGATAAACATGGTCATTCATTTATTTCTACCTTCTTGTACACTGTAATACAAATTGGCAAACAAACAATCAACTGACAGAAATCGGGCACTACTTCGACTCACCCTGTATATATATATATATATATATATATATATATATATATAATATATACCAATTATGTTAATTAAATATATTAATGATATATATATGTATATGTATATTAACATATGGTATATATATATATACAGTATGTATATATATACAGTATATATAATTTGTTATTCTTTCGGCTGCCCTTTAGGGGTCCCACAGCGGATCATCGTTCATGCATCCGCATACTGACTTTGTGCGCAGGTTTACGCCGGATGCCCTTCCTGACGCAACCCTTGGTCGCCTTTACGACACAGATAAGGATTGGGTATCGCCATTGATTCCGGGCGCACTACACCCTCTCATAGCGTGGCCAGCGCAGAGCGCCATCCTCAAGCGATTCTCCAACCCAAGCCTCCGAGGAGCCGGATTACAGGCGACGCCACTACGCCCGTAATTTATACTGTAAATCTTCTTTCTTCTTCTTCGGCTGCTTCCGTAGGTGTCGCACAGCGGATTCATCCTTATTGATCCGCATATGATTTGCACAGGTTTACGCCGGATGCGCCTTCCGACGCAACCTGGTCGCCTTTTACGACACAGGATTTATACCGGTATATCTGTATATATATATAGTATATATAAATATATATATTTATATATATGGTATATATATATATATATATACATGATTATATATATAGTATATATATGTATGTATATATTATATGTATATTATGTATATATGTATATATGTATATGTGTATATAAATTATATATATAAATATATATCTATATGTTACAATATGTGGTTTATTATATTTGATATCTGTGGATTCAAAAGCTTTTATATTCAAGAGCATTCGGTGTTAATGATATGCAAGCCAAAAGACAGACTAAAATCGTTGCTATCATAATTAACTGATCAAACAAATGGCAAAATTTGGTGAGAAAGAGCAAGAAAAAAATATGAATCATTGTTCCATAAATGTAATGTCATTAAACATGCAAATTAAAAGTGGTGATATTTTCATTACTATCATTATTAGTATTAACAAATGAGAATTGCGGTTCTGCTAAGTAATTATCAATATTTAAACTTATCACTGCTGAAGAATATCATAGATCAGAATATTTCCATCAGAATCACTGTAATTGCTTTCTTCTAATGATATGTTTCCTGTCTGCGTGTCGTAAGAGGCGACTAAAAGGGTTGGCGTCAGAAGGCATTCCGGCCATAAAAACTGCCTCAATAAGGAAACCATGATGCGTACAACTGATGGGCGGGTACAGCCGAAGTACCCCGTGGTGCCTCACCCTCTCGTAAAACTCAAGGTGGGAACCGATCGAAGCAAGGAGAAATTTTGTATTTATGATGAACAATCGTCTGATGCCCCACGTGGGAGATCGTTTCTGAGTTGGTACATGGAACGTAGGACAATGACAGGAGATCTGGAGAAGTGGTTGAAACATTGGTCGAAGAAGAGTGGACATATGTTGTGTGCAGGAGGACATGATGGAGGAAGTGGTGATGAGAATGTGAAGGGTAAGGAGGGCCAGAAAGTAAAGTTTATGTGGCAAGGGTGCCCGGAAGGCGTGATGGTGTTGGTGTCATTTGTTTTCTGAGGAGTTTAGAATTGTAGTGAGTGGGATCGAGTGAGTGAGAAGGTTATGAGGGAGAATGTGATCGGAAAGCTCGTTGATGAACGTCATCTCGGGATATGCCCCGCAGGTCGGTCGAAGAAAAAAAAACGATGAAGAGAAGAACATGTTCTGGTGTGCGATAGAGAAGTTGATGGAAAAGGTGAAAGATGATGAAATTGGTGGTTGGAGAGACTTTGAATGGACATGTGGAAGATCAGACGGTTTTGAGGAGTCCATGGGGTTAGCGAGTAATGGTGTGAGAAATGGAGAAGGTGAAAGATCTTGGAGTTTGCTGATGAGCTGATTTGTTGATTTGTAATACTCAATTCCAGAAAGCGGAAATAAGGCTTTATTTACATACACGTCAGGTGGGTCGACGACAACCATTTGACTACCGATGGTAGTTCTGTGTGTGGTGTGTGTCTGTCTGTCTGTCTTGACCGCCGCTTTCTCGACGCCGCCGGTCCGATCGGATAAACTTGGCCAGGGAATATTGCCGGGGCCCCGCAGAGTTGCCTTTTCGAGGGTTGATATCGATCGGACACGTTTCCCAAGTTACGGCCTATTTATCTGTCGGCCAATGACAGGACACGGTGGCTATTGACTCACAAAGACGTCAACAATTAATGTTTATTCTATTTATTTATTTATGTATTGGTTTGTTTTTTTTGCAGATCGACGGCCGATTACTGAAACTTGCCAGAATATTGCGGGCCCTGCCGGATGTTGCTTTTCAAGGTTTGATATTAACGGAAGCGGTTCCCAGTTACGGCCATTTATCTTCGGACATGACAGGCACAACACCATTCTTCTTCGTTTGATATGACGTCACAATTGACGCTGGGGACTGAGTATGTTTCCCAGGTTATGGCCATTTATGTACGGTTGTCCATCTAATAAATATGCCCCAATCCAGTCGTTCGTGTACGCCCTACGGGCCGTACTAGTAAATTAAACTTTTATAGCATTTTGATGAAGTAGCATGTGAAAGATCTTATATATATTTGATGAAGTGGATGGGCTTGCATTCTGCACACGGCTAAATGAGTGAGCAGAATTGGCTCTTTATATTAACAGGGTTTAAGGTAGAGTTAATTTTTAATGTAAAATGTTCAAAAGTTATAAATTAAACCTATGTTTACGATTCTAAGATGGTGCTAAGCAAAGCTGAAAGATGGAGTTATATTATAAGCTTAATACCTACATTAAGTGATGAAACTGAACCTAACAGATTGATTGTTATTATTATTGAAGCTGTTCGACATATGCCATCAATTTCACAACAGAGCCATTTTGAGTTGTCATCAATTAAGTTAGCACCTATCCTAATTCCGATACCATGATTGAATTTAATATTACTAACATTTATCTGTTATACTTTCTCAAGAGAGCAGGTGATTATAATTATCTGATCTCGGTTCAATTCCCGACTCGATGATAACACAGTACACTGTAGTTATAACAGTCATTTACACACTTTTCAAAGAGGATAAATGCATGCCTTACTAGCCTCGACGAAACGTTGCTGTGGAACATAAATTATCTATCGTGTGGCAGGCGTTTAAACTGCGATTGCGAGCCAGAATTTTTTCAGTTTCCAAAATAACCTAAACTTCCGTTGCAGAAATTAAATTCCATTTTTCCATCTCTCTGAGCCTCTCACCTGACTGCTTCCTGAGGGTCCAAAGTAAGTCTCGCCCAGCTGAGTGTCTTTGTCCTTCTTCCTCGGTGGCGTCTCTGGCCGAAATATTCCACCACTAATGGGCGATGCAAAAACTTAGAAATATTAAAATGAATGTTTCTTTCGTGTTTTGGATAATTATTTTGGCATGAAATCTGTATTTCAAGACTTTCTAATGTGGGCCTTGTTGTTGCGTTGAAACTTGCCAGGCAAAGCGATTCTTTGCATCCGTTTTCCAGAAATGTGGATGTTCAATACACAGTTGTACAGGATATGCATTGCTAAAAACATCTTCGGAATATTTATCACAAACAGGGTGCCTGATACAAGGTCCAACTTATATTTAACATTCAATACTTTAAAAATGCATCGTCACACTTACCGCTGTCCACCACCTGTAAACAATAAATATTACGCTCCTTTATGTCATAATCCGTAATGTGACAAAATCCCCCTGAACGTTCTGGATCATTCTTACAATAAAACCTTGAAGCACTCTCAGTGATCATTCCTTGTGAGATCACGTGTGTGCCATGTCTTGGTCACGTGTCCGCCATGAGCAGGAGCAAGGCTTTACGAACTGAACATTGTTTGCTGATATTTTCATTTCCTGCCATTTTGTGATTTCTATAATCTAGGCTTGATTTATATTGTAATGCAAAGTTTTGTTGTGTGTGTGTGTGTGTGTGTCGTGGTGTGTGTGGTGTGTGTGTGTGTGTGTGTTGTGTGCAAGTTGTTGTGGGCGCTACTATCTCCACATGTTGTGGGTTTCAGGAGTGGAAGCGGAGACTACAGGTCTCAATGTATCCACCTCTGTGTGTGTGTGTGTGTTGTTAATATTGGTGGAGCAAATGTGAGAGCTGCGTGAATTTTTTGACACAAACTTCCAAGGTCGTTCATTTTCAAACTCAACATGGTTCACTCTTCACACTCGATCCTACAAAACACTGTTCAATCAAACGATCCCCTGGACTCGGCAAACACTGTTTTGGACAAAAGTTGTTCAAATGACCTTTGTTCACTCAAACATTGATTCCCTGGATGTGATGAATTGTGAACTCTTGAAACATTTCTTTTTTTAACATTGGCTCAGGTCATGGATGTGCTTATACCTATGATATGCAAGTGAAGGCCATAAGAGAGATCATTGTAATTTCACTTCAATTATAAGTTAAAAGAGACATCCTAGACACGAAACAACACACTCGTGTGAGGATTTGACCTGGTCCTTGCCATTCACGAGCAGGATTCAGTGAGAAATATCAGATCAACTCATACTATTTATCATTCTTAAATTTACGTTAAGTATTTCTTGTTGAGTAGAGAACATTGTAATAGTTAGGGTGAAATAGAGTCAAAACAAACCTACAATGCCTTCAATATTTGAAGAAGATTAAAAGAACGACATTGTAATTACAGGGGTTGGCGAATCAGGACATTAATCCCTTTTGAAGACTTCAAGAGCCAAAAACAAGAACTTCTGTTCCAATGTCATCATTTACCTCACCTGCTGATGTGGGAGGGGGAGGAGATCTGAGATTAGCAGGAAGCTACATAGATACAAACATCTATGTTGGGTTTCACTGTGAAGAACCATTCAATCTTGCAAGCTTTAAGACCCATTACGAGATACATTTTGCCCTTTCTCAACCTATCGCAACCATGTGGACAATCCTCCAATTTGGACAAACGTCTCTACTCTACAGAATATTGCAAACTTTGCTCTTTTGTAGCACTGAGCTCGTTTGTAATATCCTTAGTTTTACCACATTTGCATGCTCTTTCTCGTTGCCTTTCTCTTTCCCAGTTGCATAGGACTCACACACGTCCATCATCTCTTCATGGCCCAAGAGAAAGGCATTGAGTGATTTGAGGACTTGGAGGTTGCCGTGGTGCACTGAGTGAAACTTATCCTAATGTCACAGTGTATCGTACAAAGCACGGTGAGAGATGTAAAAATCCAGTAAAATTTTTTTTGTAAGTTCATAATCATGGTTTCAAATCCTTAAGCTCTGTGTCACAAGCCAGAGAAATATTTTCCTTTACATATCGCACATAAATGACTTTCTGGAATTTAAACAACGAAGCACTTCGGCGATCAACTCATGGCTTGCAGGTGTGACCTCCTCAGGTTGGTGGCCGAAACGCTCCGTCAGTGTACAATTACCACACATGATACCTCCAGCGATTGTGGCAACACGACCGTGATTGAAACATCATCTTCTCTGCAAGGCCCGTCCTTGTCCTTGCAATGATACTTGTGTCTCACCAGCTGCATAGCTGAGGAAGGAGGAGCTTAAACATATAGTTTTTGACAGATCAAGGCAATGCATAAGCAATCAGTGTACTCATTTTAACCCAAGAAAAAAAAAAAAAAAGGCCTTCCTTAACAGCCAAAAAAAAATTCCACCGAGGGGTGCCACAACAATATTTGAGCTGTCAAGATCTGATTTGATTCTCCGAATCAAATAACAAAGTTGTAAGAGTTGGTGCTTTGGCAGGCAAGGTGTTGACCATCACACAAAGTAAGAGTCCCTCGATTGATGTAAAAGCGGTTTCCCATCTGGTAAGCATTATTTGGTGGAATTACTGATAAATCTCTTGAAATTTTAGACTCTTATCAGCCATGTACCTACTTCCTGGGGCTAACACTTGCAACACGCGGCTTTTTAAAGCTGGCATCCCCAGCAATTCATTGTCTTTCCTGTGGGAAGCAGAGATACTCACAGTCTCCAAAGCCTTTGTCCAGAGTTCAGTGGAGTGCTGTCTCCTCTTAGGGCTGAGTCTGAGCATCACATTATGCTTTCTCCTGGATTCGGTGGAATCCAGATCGTAAAAAAAAATTATAGGGAAATCTCCCCTGACAAGCAGACCACAAGGTCTGTGCAATCTACAGTGGTGTTCTGTTTGTCATCCTCCAACCCTCCGCCAGCACTGTGATGAGCGAGTTCTTCACCCTCGTAACATTCCCAGTCCCTGGTTAACTTCCAAAATCAGGCTACTGCACACTTCTTTGTTTTCACTTCCCTGTCATGAATTGCTTCAGAAGTTGTACTTTCCCACGTATGCTTTCCAGGACTCATTCAGACATGCAGCACACCTAACCCATCCTGACCATATACTTATTTACCCCATTTTAACCTTCCTAACCCAACCACTGCTTACTTGCTGGTTCAGCTGCCTCCCTCCTCTCTTCTCTTCCTTTTGTTTCTGTATATGTATTGTGGGAAACTATTGCACCATACCAGGATTGAACCTCGGTCCTTGGTGAACCATACCAAGTCTCTCTGGCCATCTGAGACATCTGGGCAATCACATGAGCTGAGCAGGTCATCTCCACATATAGAAACGCCACCTCCTTTCCACCATGCTCCGAGACACCATGTCAACCATAGAGCAGGGATGACCTGTCACAGAGGGTCTCCCCGTGGGAACAATCCATGTTCACAATTATTACACCACAGGGGGGCAAAGTAATACAGTTCTAATTAACAGACAAACATACATAATATGGTATATATGGGAAAATTATGCACCCAGACCAGGAAATTTTGTTCATTCTTTGCTGATTGTCCCAATTGTTGCCCTGATACTCCATCACCAATTTACCTTGCTCTTCAATGATCCCTACGCTGAGCCTGCCTGTGGCTTTGTGGTTCAGGTGGCTGGCTTGGGATACTAGAGGTCGAGTGTTGATGCCCCGTTTTCCACTGAATAACACCAGGGGGTGACTCCAGCTTCATCTTCCGAAGGTTGGCGAAATGTTACCAATGTACTGGTCCCGTGTATGCCCCGGTCAGAATGGTGTCCAATCCCGTGTGTCGTGAGAGGCGACCAGGGGTTGGTTTCAGGAATGTATCGCCGCCATAAAAACATTGCCTCAAGAGGGCACCATGATGGCATGGAGCCTGCAAAAGACTAACCACTGCCTACAGCAGGGAAAATGGCGGTAAAATGGCTGATTTTTTTATTATTCTCAATGATCCTCGCAACTGCAAGAAGAAAAAAAATGGTCTGTTTCAATGAAGAGCAGTGAGGTAACTCCAGCATTCTGATCAAAACAACTTTCTTACCAAATCCTGCCTAGCCAGCCGGTTTTGAAGAATTGGGCAGTTACACGACGAGCACTGACCAGAACATAATGGGAAATGTGTGAGGAAGAAGAGAGAGAGAGAGAGAGAGAGATAGGAGAGGAGAGAGAGAGAAGAGAGAGAGAGAGAGAGAGAGAGAGAGATAAAGAACAGCAAAGAGAAGAGAACTAGAAAGGGCACTCAGGAGAACACATAGCTCTGCCACTATTACTGATCCATGATAACATTCAGCCAACATTTTGAAAATATCATAGCTCTACAGATACTATATCGTTTTTGGCCTATCAATGGTGAAAATCTACCTTTGAAAATTAAATAATCCTCGTATTCCAGATCCAGAATTTCAGATCTTCCATCAAAATAGAATCAATTCGGTTCTGCCACAACATCCAACCTTTCACCAAGTTTCATTCGAATCCGTCCACATTTTTGGATATCGTGCTATATATCAAGTTTCGGCCCAATCGCTCAATGGTGAAGAATCACTGTAAAAATTTATCAATCCGGATCGGATCGGATATTGACGCAAAATTATCCATTCTCGTCCTTGGCCGGTCACATAAAACACAAAATTTCAGAACGAGTGCCTGAAAACTGTGCCAAAATCGTTTGACAAACAGACCGATAGGACACCATGACATGACAGCCAGAACAACAAATCGGAACAAACGCCACAGACCAAACTTGGCAAAAATGTTTTCGCAAGAAAAACACAGACAGACAAGGGTGGAAGACATACCTACTTCCACACTTCGTACTGGAGCTAATAACTAAACCATGCTGCCTTTTAAATGTAATAATTCAAATAAATGAGTAGATGTGGATGTTGATCGATTGTCTTGTTACATACATGTACATCATCATATTTTGCTCTGAATCAATATGTACTAATATGTTATTCATCCATGTGCCTCATTCGATGATGAATATCAGGGGAAAAGGATAGTGGTGGTTGATATTTTTTCATGTCAGAATTGCATGTGTAAAGCAACTCAGTATAAATTGACTAGGCCACAAGCACAGGTGTAGGGTGTGTGTGTGTGGTGTGTGGTGTGTGGTGTGTTCACTATAGGTGGGGGGGGGGTGAGCAATTACCCAAGGTGAGATGGCTACTAAAAGTACGATGCTTATCCCCTGCTTCTTGTTTCACCTAAGAAAGTGGAATACGTAATGCCAGCAGGCAAACGAGTGGGATAAAAAGGTCTTGGTCAGAATGAAGAGATCGAAAGCACTCCCAAACACGATACTGCACAGATCGAGTATTGAACACAGCACCTTCGGTTATCAATAAGCAAATTCTGTGGATTTATTTTGATGGCATGAACGCTGATCATTCACGGCCAATATAATGAATGCAGACATCGAACAACGGAAAAAATAGTTGTGTTCAATATCAGCTGCAACCGTGGGAATGGGTCAATAAACGATGATTGTGTAAAATCGCTAACCTCCTTCTTGAGAGTTCAAGTCTGTTGCTTTCAGATCACAGGAAGGCTTTGAGTAAGCATACACTGTGAGCGCGGCGACCAAAACCTAATGAGGAAAATGAGAGAAAGAGGAGAGAGAAAGAGGAGAGAGAAGAAGAGAGAAGAGAGAAAGAGGAGAGAGAAAGAGAGAGAGCAAAGAGGAGAGAGAAAGAGAGAGAGAAGAGGAAGAGAGAAAGAGGAGAGAGAAAGATGAGAGAAGGAGGGATGGGAGGAGAGAGGAGGAGTACCAATTTTTCAACACAAAGAGGGAATTTGGGGAAATCAAGTTTGCACAAAACAATAACAACATTTCTGTAAAATGCAATCAATTATTGACTAGAAAGTCAATTATAATGGTGAAAATGTTATGTTGTGTCATCGAAGAGCAGAAAAAAAATAATTTATCTTGCTCTGTAACCTCGCCATTGGGTAGTGGTGAGGTGATACTTCACCCATTTTTGTAATGAAAATATGTCGGATTGTCCCTCTGTCCTCGTTTGGCAGATTTGCTCTGAATGGCACAACTTCGCGAACGCTTTCAGCTATCTTATTCGAGGATTCCAAAGGACAAAGTGAGGCTGTCAATGTTTTTTGAACTGTGTAGTCCATAAGGATCAATAAATAGGCCAAAGGTAACAACTAAGGTCGTATTTCTAAATCCTCAATTTTCATCTGATTGCCTGAAATTTGAAGAGGATTTATATTCAGGTCACTGAATCAACCAGCCATATTTTTGAGGTCAACCGACCAAAAGGTCAACATTAGCCAAGAAAAGTCGACTTTAGCTGAATTTCTAAGAATTTTTCAATTTCATCTGATTGACGTTGAAATTTGAAGAGAATTTCAATTGATGCATTGAATTCAACCACTCATTATTTTTTTAGCGTCAAATTTGTTTTTATGATTTTGCAAGTACCGTACTATGGGTGACATCCTTTCTTGTTGGATGTTGTCTGTGAGGGGTGGATAACTCACGAACGCTTTTCAGCTATCTTCTGAAACTTTACCAGAGGATTCCGAAGGACACACATGAGGCTGCAATCGTGTTTTGACCATATATAAGTAAAAGGTAAGGTGACAGTGACGTCATATTGCATCAAAAATAGACAAAAGGTGTTTGTGTACGTGACGTCTAACTTGCACAAATGAGTTGGGAAACATTACCTACAAATCTGAGAGATGTGATATACTCCATTCGTATTAGCAAGATGCCTGTCGGGGCTGGGGACAGGATGACACAACATTTCCAAAGTGGGGTTCATCCTGTTGATTGTATAAAATCATTTCCCATGGCAACAAAGTGCACCATGTTAAAGTTTAGGGGTTTTGGTCGGGACAAAAGAAGATAACTCGAAAACGCTTCAAAAACAGGTATAAAGTGACAGTTGACGTCATTTGCATGATTTTCATCATACCTGTCGGCTAAGAGCACGAAAACCTTGTTGTCTGTCTGTTTGCGTGAGCACGATATCTCAAACGTTATTGACGGTTTCAAATGAAAACTTGTAGATGATCTTACTATGTGACAAGAAAGCTGATTCGATTTTCGATTAGTTCCAGATCCAATCCGGACCTATCAGTGGGATACAAATGTAAAACTGTTCAGCCTGGCAGAGGTATGTCCCTCTGTACCGAGTCCATTCTTGTGAGGAAATAGCTGAATTGAAGGATGAAAATATTAAGCAAGATTGTGCATGTTGACTCCTTGTTCGCTACCATTGGCACTTACCAAGGAAACTGAGAAATCGAGTTCCAAACTCCCTCGTGTTGTGTTGAATTGTCCTTTCTCTTAACGTCTTTGCAACCAGTTCTAGCGCAAATGACGTAAGCTCATGTATTTCTCCTTGATACGACATGTATGCAAGACTACAAGATCGTTCCAGAGGGAGTTCAAAAATGCCATATTTCCAAAAAAAAAAATCAGGTTCGCTGTGGATTTAAGAGTTAATTATTAAAAATATAGTCTGGCATACTGGATATATTGTCAGTTAGGAAGACGCGTTTCTTTCATTCATTGAATGTATCAGGTACCTCAGGTGATGGTTGTTTCAAATCTTGAGGGTGGCTTTGCTCTGATGCCAGTGCCCCCTGAGGTTAGAGTGTTTGGATTGGTCAGTTGGAGAGAGTACCACCAACAACAATGGCCTAGTGTTTTCTGATTACACAGTGGTAGTCTTTCACGTCGACTGATAACCTGATGTTGGCATGAGACAGATCGGATTCACATCTCATCAAACGGCGAATCCATTGATGCAACGCCTTGTTGTGTGAAACACCTGAAGAGCAGCTTAACTGGGTTTGGAATCGAACTCACACTCGCAGCCTCGCCGGCAAGCATGTCACCCTTTGAGTGCTCCAGCCAGCCCTTTATGAAGAACTAATTCTGTGGGTGTTTATGGCAATGAACACAAGGCCTGAAAGACCACAGACTAAAAGTCACGCTCGTTTACGTGCAGCGAAAGGCTCTGTGTTTCTGCCAAAGTCTCGCATTAATTTAAAAGCATTGCACGTGTTTCTGCCCAATTGGTGACGTTCTGGACCCAAAGCTCGAACGCTGGGACCGTTGCTCCAGCGCTCCGATGCTAAATTGGGTTCGGTGATGAAAATTCATTTCAAGCACCAAATCACAACTTCAGTGCGTAAAACATTCCATCGCTTGTGTGCTTGCTGATGAATATTTCAGCAATGATTTCCGATTTTCTCTGACACTGTATGGAATACAAGTCAACTCACATTCGAGCCAACCACCGTCCAACTTGAATAATGACGAAATAGAAACTTGAAAGATCTCTCTCTCTCTCTCTCGTCGCTTCCTCTCCTCTCTCTCTCTCTCTCTCTCTCTCTCTCTCTCTCTCTTCTCTCTCTCTCTCTCTCTCTCTCTCTCCTCCTGTCAGATATTTCCTGGCTGGCTTCTGTGATAAAATCCGTCCTTGATGCAAGTCTACATTCCACTTGCCATTCATTCATGCCGAGAAAAAGAACCAATCCCATTGGTTGTGACCAAGTCATGGCTCTGGGCTGTGCAGGCTGACAGACCAGAAGAGCGATCATGTACAGAATCATTTCAAATATGGCGTTGACCTTACACGTGGATCGATGTCATTAGGTGGAGAAGGCAACGTTCCAGGATATCAAAGTAAGGATTCACGTTTGCGATGTTGAAAAGTGTTCACCGGGGTCACGGAAGAAAAAGGACACTTATCTCCAATCTGCGGAGGCCTTTCACCGTTCATCCGACTTTTGAAAATGGATTAACAGAAGGTGGAATCTTTTGGTATGGAAAGTCTTTTCTCCGCCACCATCGGAGAGAGAGATCTGGCTTTGACGAAATGAATTCAGCAAGAGGCCGACAGGCTTTGATCAAAGTAATTGTCTCTCTTTAATACACCACAAAGGTGATCGGCTGCATTTATTATTCTAGCCTAAACAAGACTTAGCCAGCAAATGTCAAAATTGGCAGAGACGGATATTTACATCTTCCAATGTTCATTTGGATATATAATTTTGAATATTCATAATGCTTTGTGCTGATTCTCAAGTACGCCGCAGTAATAAGAAGAGGGAATGTCTAAAACAATGCATCAAATACGTCAGCAGAAGCAGCTTAATAACAGATGTTTGAAATGAAACTGACCTGGCATGGACTTCCGTAAGGAAGTGCAAATAGTTATCTCCTTATGTCTGTTTTTTTTTTTTATCGGAACACAATCCTTCAAAGTGTTTTCCTGAAGTCATCAAAAAAATTACATAAAAGTGGTGCAGTTGGTGATTGACTAGAACTTCATATTCTTTGTATCTTTTAACTGTTTATCACTTGGCTCATTGTTGGTCCTTAGTAAGTTGAATTAGCCTAACATAAAATCAGTGCAGTTGAGGAGAATGCTTTCAACGAATCCATTATTCCAAATAGATGCACAAATCCAGCCTGGTGATTCAGCACATTTAGATAAAAAAAAGACAAAGGACAGGAAAGGCTGAACGTAACTTCCATCAGCTGATTAGAAGTCTTTTGGGGGTATTCAGGTCAGGTCAGAGTCATGACTCCATACAGCTTTGTTTTCATAACACAAGAGGCTCTGTTAAGCAAAACAAGTTTAGAATCTGCTGGAAATGTTTCTGAGACTGGGTGTTGCATAAACTTTCACTCTTTTCATCCCTTTCTGAATAAATGCTAGATTGTTTGGAATATCCTTTACGAATTGAGCCATTGGTGGACCAAACTCAATCAAATATTTTTTGAATATTATGATTATAGAAGGATAGAATTGAACTGAACAATGCTGCAATGGTAAAAATGAAATTAAAAATAATGTCATAATAATATTTAATAATGTATATAGTAAGATTCTTCACAAGGAACTTCACGGAGAGGCCCAGATTAGCCCAACCAACGCCTGCATAAGTATTACTAAATTACAGTTGTTTGTCCAATGTTGATATACTGTTTAATGCTGAGCATAAGCAAGGAAGACAACACATACAGATAGTTTGAAGAGTCTTGTTGTGAATCGGCAGTGCAAACATACCAACTTTCCAACTTGAGCAAACACTCAAACCATTATAACGCCAAAAATCGAATGTTGTGTAAAACTTACACACTGAAAGTAATGGCTCACTTTGGAGTGCAAGTTTCAAGAACATTCTGTTTTCAATTCTGAAACATTGAAGAATAAACATTGTACTTCTGAATTAATGTCGTTTTTACTCCTTAAATGAGAAAATCTGATTTTCACTTCAGTACTCCATCATCTCAATCGAAAAAAGAAATGCCTTCAGACAATTTTTGCTGAAATGGATAGAAATAAACTTATTTAAAGATTTATAATTTTTATTCTTCTTTTATATCGTTTTAAATTTGATTTGAAATTCCTATGTACATATCCCAAGTCTGCTTTTGGGACCATAAGAAAAAAATATATATATATTATATAATGTTGTTTTCGTCTTTCGGCTGCTCTCCGTTAGGGGTAGCCACAGTGGATCATCCCGTTATGATCCGCATACTATTTGGCACTGGTTTAATGCGGATGCCCTTTGTGGCACCTGGTCCTCTTTACGACACCAGGATAGGATTGGGTTCTCCATGATTCCGGGCTGCGTCAGACACCCTCTCATAGCACTGGCCAACGCATTCGACCGTCATTCAAGCGAGCCTCCAACCCACAGCTCTGAGTAGCGGTATTACAGGCGCACGGCACTACGCCCGATAAATATATATATTATATATAATAAAACAAAAAATATTAGAATTTTATAAATGTATATTATATATTTATATAGTTTATATAATTATATTATCATATATTACTGTATTCTATGTATATAAAATACAGTTATTATCATATATTATATGATATATTATTATGTATAGTTTATTTTAATATATATATATATTTAATATTATATATTATATATTTTATATGTATATAATATCTATATAATGTTATATATATTATTATATATATTTATGTATATAAATATACATTACATAATGTATGAATATACATATATATGTTAAAAATATAAATAATACATATAATATACACTTATCCGGTCAAAGGAAGTTTAGACACCACCATTTTTCCATTTTTACCTGAATTTAAGCAGATTTAAGTGCTAATGTACTCCTGAATTAAAGTTAGAACAAATATAAAATGCAGATAAAAAGAAAATCATGGAACGTTTTATTGAACAAAATTTAATCTAAAATTTGACTCATCAAGTGGCCACCTTTGCAGATATAACAGCCGAACAATACTCGTGGGATTCTTTTCTACAATGGAAATCACTTTATATTGGAGAAGTTTCTTCCCAACACTGTTGCCATGAAGTTGCAACAAATGTGTGCACTTTAGGGATGCATTTGCTTCATAACCGTTTCCTGTTTTTCCATTCATCCCAAACCAGCCGATGGGTTAAGTCTGGAGAGTGTGCTGGCCATTCCAGATGTAAAGCCTACCATCTTGTTTCTTTTCTCAGGTAGTTCTTGACATAGCTCGGTAGTTTGGTTTACCTGCTGTGGGATAATCGTCCTTAAGCAATAGGAACAATTATTGATGTGTCAAATGCTGTGGAGCCTTTTGGTTCAGGGTGCCAGTCCACTCGGTGCATATGTCGCCAACTTGGATCAACAAAAGAGCCCAGATTCACATGCTTCTCCTCCATGGTTTTACAGTTTGCGGTGTCACACACTGAGGAACCATCCTTTCGCCTATCTCGACGGCATATCAAAACCCTGCGTGAGTTAAACCGAAGATTGCGATATAGTTTTGATTGCATCGGTCCATAGACCTTTTTCCATTTTCATGTAATTCACTGCGTGCTTCATGCAGTGGGCCTCTTTCTTATCTGCCTATTAGCACAGTGGCTTTCTACTGCACACTCGACCTGTCAACCTGCAGCAATGTCTTCTCTCACAGTTGAAACTGGAAGAACTTTCTACTTCGACCATGTGAAGCTGGCTTGAGCTGCTGTCTGTGAGCCACTATACACAATCTGTTGACTTCTCAGAAACTGTCGGTCTTTGT
>CM068954.1:157179981-157193409 GCA_035128595.1 Eptatretus atami
CCGCCGTCTTTTTACTGATTTATAAATGATAAAACCAAGCAATAACCCATCCAAAGAGTGGAGATGTAATCACCCTTGGTATTTAAATGGGAAACATAAAGAATGTGAGAAATAATCAAATAAGTCTTATTGAAGAAAATAACCGGGGCGTAAATGTAGATAATAACACAACAAGCGGATAAATTTAATTACAAATAAGTTGGAGGATGTAAAGAAAAAAAATATCCTTGAATGGACTGAAAACTGCATGGTCATCCAAATTGAACAATGGAAAAACAATTTACTACATTCTCAAAATGATATGTGGCTCAGGAGGTCGTCAAATCAGAGCATTAAGAGAAGTTTATCATTTCATTTCTGCTCAACAAAGCACTTATACCAAGAACCAAGTTCCAAGTTATTCTTTGTGAATATACTCGATGGAAATGAATGTAATAAGAAAATTAAGTTATTCCCTGAAGGAGAACATGGGCAAATATTCGTTGGTTCGTTCTTTGAGTGGAATGAAAATATAAAAGGGAAGAAGTGCTTTAATCAGTAAGTCTCAATCTTTCACCGTCTCAATTTTACATTTGCTTGTATGGGAGGAAAGGGGATAGGTGGGGAGAAAATCTGTCTCCTATTTTGGGCTTTTGGGGCTTGAGTCAGAAAGTTTTTTTCCTTTTACCCCATTCATTTGAATGGGCGTCCCAGAAACCCCATTTATCATCTACTTCCCTTGCTCTCACTCTCCCACCCCTATCCCTCGCTCTCGCTCTCTCACCCCTATCCCTCGCTCTCGCCCGCCCACCTCAATATCTCTCTCCCTCCCTTACATCGCTCCCTCCACTCTCCTCTCTCCCTCTTCCTCCCTCCCCCCCCTCCCCATAATATTCCCATCAGCTGAGCGAGGGGATGTATGAGCGACAAGTCCCCAACTTTTATTTGCGAGTCCATAAATAATAAAGAAAGACCCACTCACATCTCTCACTTGTGAATGGAGGGAATAGTCAATCAGCTCTCACCTAATCAACAAAACCCAGGTGGCTAGGATTATATAAATATCGATTAACACCTCCCATGCTCCTCCAGCCAAAAATGCTGTGTTAAGCAACAAAGAAGGCCAACTCAAGGTAAGCATAATTCTCTATCAGAACCTTCCCAGAGTTCCTCGACAGCTGTAAAGACATTCACAATTAGTACACACATGAGAATCCCAATGCTCCACACCCACTCAGCCTCCGGACCGGTTTCATCATATATATATATATATATATATATATATATATATATATATGTATGTGTATATATATATATATATATATATATATATATATATATGTATGTGTATATATATATATATATATATATATATATATATATATATATATATATACAGTGGGAGAACAAGTATTTGGTACACTGCTGATTTTGCAGTTTTCCCACTCACAAAGCACGTAGAGGTCTGTAATTTTTATCAGAGGTACAATTCAACTGTGAAAGACGGAATCGAAAACAAAAATCCTGAAAATCACATTGTATGATTTTTAAAATAATTAATTTTGCATTTTATTGCATGAAATAAGTATTTGATCACCTACCAACCAGTAAGAATTCCGGCTCTCACAGACCTGTTAGTTTTGTCTTTAAGAAGCCCTCCCATTCTCCACTCATTACCTGTATTAACTGCACCTGTTTGAACTCGTTATCTGCATCAAAGACAGCTGTCCACACTCAATCAATCAGACTCCAACCTCTCCACAACGGGCAAGACCAGAGAGCTGTCTAAGGACATCAGGGACAAAATGTAGACTTGCACAAGGCTGGGATGGGCTACAGGACAATAGGCAAGCAGCTTGGTGAGAAGGCAACAACTGTTGGCGCAATTATTAGAAAATGAAGAAGTTCAAGAACAGTCAATCCCCTCGGTCTGGGGCTCCATGCAAGATCTCACCTCGTGGAGCCTCAATGATCATGAGAAAGGTGAGGGTCAGCCCAGAACTACATGGCAGGACCTGGTCAATGACCTGAAGAGAGCTGGGACCACAGTATCAAAGAAAACCATAAGTAACACACTACGCCGTCATGGATTATAATCCTACAGCGCACGCAAGGTCCCTCTGCTCAAGCCAGCGATGTCCAGGCCCGTCTGAAGTTTGCCAATGACCATCTGGATGATCCAGCGAGGAATGGGAGAAGGTCATGTGGTCTGATGAGACCAAAATAGAGCTTTTTGGTTTAAACTCCACTCGCCGTGTTTGGAGGAAGAAGAAGGATGAGTAGAACCCCAAGAACACCATCCCAACCGTGAAGCATGGAGGTGGAAACATCATTCTTTGGGGATGCTTTTCTGCAAAGGGGACAGGACGACTGCACCGTATTGAGGGAGAATGGATGGGCCATGTATCGTGAGATCTTGGCCAAACAACCTCCTTCCCTCAACAAGAGCATTGAAGATGGGGCGTGGCTGGGTCTTCCAGCATGACAACGACCCGAAACACAAAGCCAGGGCAACTCAGGAGTGGCTCCGTAAGAAGCATCTCAAGGTCCTGGAGTGGCCTAGCCAGTCTCCAGACCTGAACCCAAAGAAAATCTTTGGAGGGAGCTGAAAGTCTGTGTTGCCCAGCGACAGCCCCGAAACCTGAAGGATCTGGAGAAGATCTGTATGGAGGAGTGGGCCAAATCCCTGCTGCAGTCTGTGCAAACCTGGTTAAGAACTACAGGAAACGTCTGATCTCTGTAATTGCAAACAAAGGTTTCTGTACCAAATATTAAGTTCTGTTTTTCTGATGTATCAAATACTTATTCATGCAATAAAATGCAAATTAATTATTTAAAAATCATACAATGTGATTTTCAGGATTTTTTTTTTAGATTCCGTCTTTCATAGTTGAAGTGTACCTATGATAAAAAATTACAGACCTCTACGTGCTTTGTAAGTGGGAAAACCTGCAAAATCGGCAGTGTATCAAATACTTGTTCTCCCACTGTATATATAGATGTGTGTGACAGAATCAGGCACTACTTCTGACTCACCCTGTATGTATCTACATAATATATATATATATATATATATATATATATTATATATATATATATAATATAATTATTAGTAAATATATTATATATACACAGAGGCTCTGCCATGCAATGCCTGATCCATCCATCCATTGGGACCATTCTCTGCACAGTGTCGGAGTGGTGCTGCTGAAGCAGTCTCCTGGGCTATTGGGCACAATCCTGGATGGGTCACCACTCCGATAAAGGAATCAGTTTCTGAAATCTCTTGTATTTCAAATATCTAGTTATTCAAATCTCTCGCGAGTTTCTCAAATCTCTAATGAGTATTTCCTAGGAGAACATATCTGGCCCAAGACATTTTTGAAATACCGTGCTATATATTGTTTTGGTCCAATCTCTCAATGGTCAAGAATCACTTAAAAAATTATAGTAGCCGGATCCGGATCCAGATCTTCACCAAAATGTAATCAGTTCGTCCTTGTCGCACACCTGTCGCACCTTGTGACATATCCTGTACACAAATAAACAGACAGACAGACAGGGATGAAAACATAACCTCCTTTCACCTTCGGTGGCGGAGGTAATTACCAAACTTACGGGAAGCTCGGATTAGGGTGAGACAGGACGTAAGCCGTGACGTAATATGCAAGTTTAAACCAATGAGAGACAGAGAAGTCGAGGCCATGCTTTCAAACCGGCACAATATAATTTAGGATATCATCATTATTATTAATGTTCATAAAAAATATATATTAAAAAACAAGTGGCCCATGTTCACCAGGAGGTCGAACATGATCAATGTGCCAAGTTTGGTGGCAATTGGCCAAGTAGTTTTGGCATGATTGGTGTTACACACACACACACACACACACACACACACACACAATGACATCTATTTATTTGAAAATAACAGAATAAGTAAATATAAAGAAGAGTTGTTCTGGGATGCGATCTTTGCCTATGCTGCTCCATCAGGCTAGGAGGTGCAATACATTATTTAACCCACGAGGTGTACAGGGTTACAAGTGAACCGCTGTGTGGTGTGTTGTCCTGACGAGCCCATAATAAGGGTGAAATGATGGTCAACGACTCCACTGTCCTTTAATTGTGACCTTTAAAATCCTCGGTCTTTGAAATGGACTCGAGCGTGGCCCGCGTAATCCATCCGGAATTGGAGGTGAGTGGTGCGCATGCGTACAACATGACCTTTAATGCCATGTTGCCTTTTATCAGGTTAGAAGGGCCGGTTTTGTTTTATTATTACGTCAGATTGCAATCCCAGCTCCTGGTTGGTGTGCAGCAAGGCAGAGGTAATGTGCTCGTTGCAGCAGATGGCCACTGTTGCTCACAGCTCGTGCAGCAGACGGCCACTGTTGCTCACAGCTCGTGCCGCTTTGGCTGTTATGGGATGCAATGTTTGCTGCTCCATCAAGCATACCTGTACATATACACACATTTTATTTTTGTCTGTATGTTCTAAAGTCATTTTCTGAGATAAATCTGCCCTCCTAAAGAGAAACACTCAAAATGTATAATTTGTGGCAGAACGCATCACCAGTGGCCCAAACTGCAAGTGAAGTGAAACATTTAGTGAATACAATATCATAATTTGCAGTGAGAAAGCCCTTGGACCTCATGGTTCCCTTTGCAGGCTTGTGTCGCTCTGGCCCTCCTACAGGGTGTGAAAGAACGGAACGCATGGCCTGAGCAGTCCCCGAATGAAAGGCACTGTGGAAATGAAATGATGAACTTCCAGACTTTCATCATTTTTGACAATTTCCTCTTTGTTGTTTACACCCTTGCATTTTCCACATTGTAGTGTATGTAACCTTTATAAATGAGGTTGCTGTTCTATTTGCATTGTCGTACAAACATTACAATTCAGAAGAAACTTTGTTATTGAAGTTTAATTTTCATAAATCAATTTTGTTATGAAATGCTTTCATTATTTCGAAAAAGAAGAATAGCCATTCTTAATCAAAAGTCTAATTTTCTTTCACAATGACTGTCAAGTCGTAAGCTGATATGTCATTCGTGAATTGGGTGGTGGTGGATGGTTTGGGGGACAAAGGGGTGAGGGGTGGCCCAGTGCGCTGGCATTATCCTGTTTAAAAATTAATTTATATGTTACCAATCGGTAATTATTTACTTTGGAGTTTTGGGATTCCTTATCCATTTTATCTAATTATTTTCTTTCTTGGTTGCAGATATTGTTCTGTACAATGCTTTAAAAACTCCATAAATCTTATTTCATTTCATTCCCCAACAAAGCATTGCAGATGGATTATAATAATTTAAGGGAATGCAATATTCGCTCTCTGAGATCTGGATAAAATCACAAATTGGTCCAACACGTGGAACATGTCTTTCAATCCTGACAAATCTCACACTCTCACTATGTCTCTCTGAAAGGACCACCTGGACCCCCCCCTCCCAAAATCTACTTTCCAACAATCCTCTCAAGAAGCTGATTGTAAACATCCTGATAAGTTATTTGTAAAACCTAAAGATAGACTGTAAGGGCGTTTGTAATTTGCAGAAAAGCAAATGATGTTGTGGAATTGATTGAGTACTGTCTCTGGTATCTACCTGTGTGTATCACCGTTAAGTCAGGTGGCACGACATATATTACACAGTAATAAACATGACCGACTAAACCAGTATCGCACGGAGATATATAAGACAAGCTGGGTTACCCGATCAAGATCGGGTTAGTTTGACTTTCGAAAACCATCAAGAAGATTGATGTTTAAATCTGCAGGAAAAATGAACCCGAGAGTGCACCATGGCAATGATAGACCAAATGGCCTCATTTCCTTGTTTGAGGTCAGTTTATTGTTTATCAGCCATACAAACACTCATACATACAGAGAATTGCATTGTAGGAGGTGGGAGGGAGGGTTTGTGCCCATGACCTGACTCTGGGAACCACCAGCACATATGCAAAATTGGTGTGGATTGACCCAGCCGTCCAGGTGAAATTTCCCAACCTCGTGTGTGTGTGTGTGTGTGTGTATGGGGGGGGGGGTTGTGCCCATGACCTGGCCCTTTGTGCCCACCACAAAGCCAAAGGCCACTCAAGGTGGGGGCTACAAAAAGGAAAGTATAGATATTGAACAGAAAGGAGGAATCTATTGACATTCCTCTAGGATTGAGGAAGGTTGGGATTGAGGGGGAAGCAGGATGCAGGTAAACTGTTCCAAAGTGATGCAGTGCGGGGACAAAAACTAGAAGGATACCTCATAGTCTTACTCTTCAGGACAGATGCAGTGTATGGATGGGAAGAAACTGCCAAACGTGTCGAGCGACTGAAAGGATGCTCAGGTGAAACAACCTGTAAGAGACTCTCAGAGCACATTCCGTGGTAATATCTACAGAAAATGGCTCAAAGAAGCAACAGAGCAGCAGATTGAGAGAGGTTCCAGTGATGATGCCAACGCCTGTCTCATCAGAATGGCAGCACGTCATTGGATTCTGTCAAGGAGAGATAGTATAGATGACAGGCCGGAGCGCCAACCCAAATATGGCAATAATACTCCATGACAGGACTCTTGTGGCCTTGTATAGATGGAGCATAGCAGCTTGAGGAAGGTATTGCCGAGCACAAAATAAGCAACCAAGGTGCTAGAAGGCTCTTTTAGCTATACCAGAGATGTACTTTTTCCAGCTGAGGTTTGAGCTGGTATCCAATCCAAGCAGATGGAAAACAGGAAGTTCCTGCAAAGGTGAAGAATCCAAAGACAGTGTTGGCAAACAAGGTGATCTTGAACAAGACACAGACAACAAGTGGGTCCTTTTTTAGTTTAAAGTAACAAGCCAGTCTTTCCCCAGTTAATCACACTCTCTTGGTCCTGATTGAGAGTGGTGCTGGCACGGCATGGGAAGTAGGAGCCAATGTTCCTGGGTAGGTAGTATACAGTGTTGAGTCATCTGTGTAAATGCTTAATTGAGAAAGAATACAATCAGGCAGATCATTGATATATAACAAGAACAATATTCGACCCAACACAGACCCCTGAGGAACACAATCATCTGTATTAAGAACAGGGGATGACTGTCCCTCATGCACCACAGAGATTTGACAATTTGTGAGGAAGTCAGAAATTGTATCAAGCAATTTTCCAGAGATGCCATATGATTTTAGCTTATGGATGATGCCCATGTGCCACACTGTCAAAAGCCTTTTAGTGGGGCAGCATAGCTAACCTAATGTGCATTTAGTGATAAAAGCACCAAATTTTGGCAACACTTGTAGAAAGACATATTATGAAGCGATTTGGATATTTGGCCACCACAGATTTAGCCTCTGAGGGCCGTGGCAGCCATTTTACAAAATGGCGGCCAGGTGACAATTAAAATGGCTACCAGAGGAATTAAAATGGCTAGGGCTTCTACATTTTGTGAACGATTTCATCGTTTATGGGGTCTATGGATGCGCCTCACCGAGTACTACAAACGTATGGGAGCAGATTTTCGAAATTCGAAATTGTGAAGGGGGGGGGGGGGGAGGAAACCTTTTTTGGAAATAATTAAAATTTTGTATAATATGCTCGTATAGTCGTAACATGGACTCTAATATATTTATTTGTCATTGCAGGTTGGTGATGGTGGTCGTCGCTTAATAGCAGCCATGTCCAAGAGCTACAAGTTGGTCGACCCAGAGCGACCTGTCTCAACGTCGTCACATCCACAACAACGAACTGGAACCTGTGTATCATCTGTCAAGACGACACGAAAGAGACACTGACTCGTCCCTCACAGTCCAAGCGAACAGTGTCGGGAGCGGCTACAGTTCCCTGGCCGAAAATCTGATCAGATTCAATGAACTAAAGGAACTTCCACGTACGCTTCAGTTACGCCGGCTTGACGAAGGTCACGGAATTGAAGCAGCTATGGTTGCGAACAGTGCTGGTTATCACGAAACCTGTCGACTGAAATATAACAGGACAAAAGTACAGAGAGCCGAAAAGCGAATGCGTGTAACTGCTGATGACAGCCATAATACTGATGCATGCAAGCGCACCAGGTCCCTCTCATCGAGCACAGATAAGTCAAGGCCCCTCCTGTTTCTTCTGTGAACAACCTGCAGGCTCAGAACGGCTTCATGAGGCAGCGACCTTCACAATTGACAGGCACGTGAGGGACTGTGCGACCCTCCTTGAAGACAGTGCCCTACTTCGCAAACTCAGTGCTGGGGACATGGTGGCCCTGGAAGCTAAGTACCATGCCAAATGCTTGTCAGGGTTATATAATCGTGCCAGAGCGGCCCGATCTTCTGAAGCACCAGGAGAAACTGAACCAGAGAAAGAGCTGTCAAGAGTAGCTTTTGCTGAACTTGTGCTCTTTATTGAAGAGACCAGACAGGATGAGGAGACGGCGTCAGTGTTCAAGTTAGCAGAACTGGCTCAACTATACCAGTCAAGAATTGAACAGCTAGGCGTCAGGAGCAACACAAGGGTACATTCCACACGTCTCAAGCAGAGACTCCTTGCCAGTTCCTGACTGCAATCACACAGCAAGGGAAGAGACATCCTGTTGGCATTTTGAGAAGATGTTGGCGATGCTATTGCTAAAGCTTGTGAAATGGACAGCGACAATGATGCTATCCATCTTGCACGTGCTGCAAAAGTCGTGCGCCGCCACATGTTTGGAGAAGCCAAGCTTTCATTGGGTTCCCTGAAGGATGCCAGAAAGAGTCGTGCCACAAATGCTGCTTGGCCTGGTCAGCATGGTCTTAAGGGACCCAGCATCAAGGACCAGATGACAGACACAAGCAATGCAGCAGTTACCATTGCTCAAATTGTGAAGTTCAACAGCGTAAAACACAAGCGTATGCAAAGCACCTCACCATCCTCCACTGTACGGCACAGCCCTGCGCAAGAAACGCCTCTTCCAATATATGTGGGGATGATGTTACACGCCACACGCGCAAGAAGGAACTGGTGGATAGGCTGGCACACGTTGGCATGAGAATCTCGTATGATCGTGTCCTCCGCCTCACAGCGCAAGTGGGGAACTGTGTCTGTGAGCAGTTTCACTTGGAGCAAGTTGTCTGCCCGCCAAGATGCGTGGAAAAGTTTTTACTACTGCTGCAGTAGACAATATAGATCACAATCCGAGTTCAACAACAGCGAAGTCCTCCTTCCATGGCACAGCTATCTCACTGATCCAACATCCCAGTTTCAAAAAAAACGCGAAAATCGTTAACTGCTATTTTGTAGAGCCTCATTAGTCGCATATATAGGCACAGTGATAGTTGTCACCGAAGTATAATCGTAGAAGCACAGTGATTTGAAAAATTTCCCAAAAAAGGGTTTTCCCCCCTTCAAAATTTCGAATTTCGAAAATCTGCTCCCATACGTTTGTAGTACTCGGTGAGGCGCATCCATAGACCCCATAAACGATGAAATGTTCCACAAATGTAGAATCCCTAGCCATTTTAATTCCTCTGGTAGCCATTTTAATGTCACCTGGCCGCCATTTTGAAAATGGCTGCCACGGCCTCAGAGGCTAAATCTGTGGTGGCAAAAAATATCCAAATCGTTCATAATTGTCTTTCTACAAGTGTGCCAAATTTGGTGCTTTTATCACTTAGTGCACAATTCTTTTGAATATTTGAGCTGTGCGGCGCCACTATTTGAGATGTCGAAAGCAACAATCCTGGCTTTCCACGATGATCCAAAGCCCGATTCACATGTTCAGTGATGAGTGATAGAACATCACCAGTCGACCTTGAATGTTGAAAGCCACTCTGGACATCAGTTAGAAGGTTGTGGGTTTCCAGATGAGTCATGAGTTGTCATTTGATCAAGGATGCAAACACTTTGTTGATAATGCGTAAAAGGCTAATAGGCCGATATAGTTAGAAGGATCAGATTTTTCACCAGAGCCTTTAAAGACAAGGACTACAGAAGCCTTCTTCCAGCTCAGTGGAAACACAGACTATGACAGACACAAGTGATACAATTTTGAGAGAATAGAAGACAGTTCAGGTGAACACATCTTCAAAGCAATTCCAGGGATTCGATCTGGTCCATTATATTTTGAGATGTCAAGCACTTGAATAATCTTAGCAACTTTCCTGGGTGTGACAATGATAGTGGAAAGTTGGTGTCAAGACTGGAAGGACAAATAGGAAATGGGGATCCATGATCTTCCAGTGTGGAGATTGCAACAAGATGCTCAGCAAAGAGGTTGACTTTATCAACAGGACAAGTGAGCACTTCAGGGCCATTGAAGAGGACAGGAATCGATGATTGACTATGATTGAGAATGCTTTTAGCAATTCACCAAAAATCTCTGTAACTTAGCTGTTTATTTGAGATAGAATCACAAACCTATTCTCAATACTGTCGCTTATCATTCTCTAATACTCGTTTACAGTGGTTGCTCGCAAGACGAAACAAGTGATGCGCATCAATCGAGCCAACACGATGATACTGAATGAAAAAGTGATTGAGATGGGCGATAGCAGCAGAACAAGCCGGAGTGAACTACACCTGAAGGTGTGCTTTCATTTGGTAGGTTTAAGAAGGGATAAAGAGGTCCATACCAACATGGATCCACTCACTAACTTCATTGGCAGCTTCAGATGGTTTGTGACAAAGGATTGAGTTCCAATGAACATGGGAAGAAAAGAATGCAATTGGCATCCCAGTCAGCCTTGCTATATTGGAAGACAGTTCGATGGACAGGACGAACGACAGTTGATGGTGAGAAGTAAGAAACCTGAACTTCGATGTTGACATGATCAGAGTTTCCTTGAGTGGAAATAATTTTTTGCAGTGCAATCCCCAGGATTCTTGTACAAAAATATATCAAGACGATACCTGTTATCAGTAACTCCATCAGGAATTCGAGTTGGAGCTGAAAAGATCTGACTTAAGGTCATGCGACACCGCAAAGTTAAATGCACCCTCACCAGGAGCATCTGTGCTGTAAGAGTGAACAAACCATTCTTTGTGATGAACATTAAAGTCTTCAAAGACCATAATATCAGCTGTTGGATGTCGAGACAGCGCCATATTGATAGCATCAAAAATAGCACAATTGGGCGATGATGGAGAGTGACACAGGTAGCTAATACAGGTAGTATACAGGGATATATAGGTAGCCAGTAGAATGCAAAAGTGATAGGCGAAAGCAAATAAACTCTTATGTCACCACACGCCTCACATGTGCATAAAAAGAAAGGGGAAGCATTAGTAAGGAGTCCCAGATTCTGTTTGGAATGGAATTAGTTTCCAATGGAATGAAGAATCTTGATCGAGTTTGCAATGAATATCCTTTGACAGCATAAAAGTCACGATCTGTTCCAGAAGTTATGGTAGGAAATTGGAATTTATTCAGGGTGCCGGTGATACCTTGCCCACTCTTCACATGGGATACCGTGAGATCTTTCATCCACCAAATAATACCAGCAGACAGGACGTCCAATGCAAAGTCCATCCGAGGGACGGCACACAAATTGATGAATCACCCTGCCTGTGAAACACTAGGATAACAGTTTATAGCTGGATCGGGATTCGAACCTAGGCTAGACAGCTTAGAGGTATATGTATGCCTCTAGTCTAGGCCATCCTGCCAGCCCGATATATATGAACTGTCTGATACTGTCCTTATACTACATATGACATTTGAACATACAAAAGCATGATGGTTCCAGATTACTGAAAAAAAACATATCAATTGTGACCACCGATGACGTCATCACCCATAAGTATACAATCTTCTAAGGGGTGTTTCTCGTTAAACGAGAGCCAGATATACCCCTGATAACTTTGGAACTATAAGACTTTCTATTCATTTAAAATATACAGCTTGATACACTGGGTCATGGAATCCTTCTTAACTGACATTGAACGTCTGTTTAATGATTTACAAAAGATGGCAAAGATGGCAAGACATGTCAGACAAATTACTGGAGTCCAGGATATGACAAAAGAATAATGCTGCAGCCAATAAAGTTCCAATCACAAATTCCCTCGTGCTCACCAATAAACCAAATGATAGCGTTACCCAGTCAAGAGTATCCGGATAATTGAATTGTTTCACATCACCTACTTGCCTCCAAAGGCAGTTGGTTCACCATCCTTTGATCTCATGAGCTTGGAGGAAGAAATACTTATTGGTGCCGGTAAAAAGCAGAAAATTTTTCCAAAACTAAGCATTTCGAAAAAATTTCAGGAGACCTCATGAATTTCATTTCGTCATGGTCGCTAACAGTTTGTCATTCAAATCACCAAATAAAACATGCTTCTGTCGAAACCGCAACTAAAAATGTTGAAATGCGTCATATGGAGGTGAAAAATAAACATTTAAAAAATAAAACATTTTGCAATGTTCGGATTCTCCACTGCTCAAGCAATGATGACGACGACGATGACAATATGCGCACTCAAGTTAGAGGGAATTAACAGGTGGAAACTTGGGTTCAATGAAAGATTCGGTTTTGGTTCACAGAGCAATTCACAGCAATTACGAGTATGGCTTGCAGCAGGATCCGCAGTCTTTACTTATGTGTCCCAGAAGTTTCTTAGGCTCCCTTCAGCAGCTGTGTATCCCCAAAGCAGAAGTGCAGCTCTTTTCCATCAGTATTCTGCTTTTTAATATTTCAAGGCTTCTCTGAGACAGCTCCATTGAGTGCTGGGGGAGTTCAATAAGTCAAAGGAACGAAAGACTCAAAATCGGTCAAGTAATGATAATAGTTTTCTTTTATAATTTTCAAAATTTTTTCTATTTTTATTTTACATGATCTAAGGCTAGAGGGTGAAGCTGCCATACACACACATGTACATATAGATGAACATACTTGACACAAAACCAGAATGTTGGATGAGACAAATGCAGCCACTGAGCTTGAGGGAAGTGCTGTCACTTTCCAGGGCACTCTGGGTACCAGCAGGTCAGGTCAGGTCAGGTGTGGGAGCATGCGCCAGAGGAGCACGTCGCAACGTCCGCTTTAGCCGGTACTCCAGGGCCTCCGTATGGCCATCCTCCAGGCAGATGCCTGGCACATCCCCCATCTCCTTGAGATGCTGATCAACCTGCTGCAACCAGTTCCCTCTTCCTGTCCAGGCTGGAGTTCCTCAAAGCAGTGTTCTGGGCCCTCATCTGAGGTCATCCCTCAAATCGGCAAGCAGCGGCCTCTTCACTCTCTGAGATCTGGATAAAATCACAAATTGGTCCAACATGTGGAACATGTCTTTCAATCCTGACAAATCTCACACTCTCACTATGATCTATCATAAAGGACCACCTGAACTCCCCCACCCCCCCCATCTACTTTCCAACAATCCTCTCAAGAAGTCCTTTCATTGAAGCTTCTTGGTCTCACTATCTGCCATGATCTTTCTTGGGAAAGCCACATTTCCAACCGAGCCTGCAAAGCAAGTCGCCGACTGGGAATCCTCCGTCGTGCAAAGTCCT
>CM068954.1:157193419-157213601 GCA_035128595.1 Eptatretus atami
ACCTGAGCTCCTAACCACATACAAAGCTTTTATCCACAGCCTGATGGAGTACTACTCTCCCCTCTGGGCTGATGCTCCTGCATCTCACCTTTCTCGGCTTGACGCTGTGGAAACCAAGGCATTTAGGATCATTGGTATCTCCTGCAGTGAGGCTGTCTTTGGGTCTCTCACTTTCTCACTGCAAGCAAATCGGTGGTCTTTCGGTCTTCTACCACGCTCAAGATCCGCCAGCAACCCCCTTCTCGTAAAACTACCAAAATCAGGAATCACTGCTCACCTTCACTCTTTCATCCCTCTTTTTCCCCGCCTTTGGAACAAACTGCTACACTCTCTTCAATCCCATTCTTCCCTCCAGGTCTTCAAAACAGCTGTTCACCACCACCTCTTATCCTCCCCCATCCAAAACCATGATCTTTTCTCCCGTCGTTAATCCACCCCAAACCTACCTCCTTCAAATTCCCTGCTTTCCTTCCCAAAAGGTCCCTGTTGTGTAAGGTCCTGAAAGTCCCTGTAGTGTCTATCTTGTATACCCGGGTTCCCCGCTCAATCCCTCGGCCTTCCACAGATTTCCTCATGTCTCTGTTCCTCACTGTTTTGTCCTTCCCTCTCCTGGCCCTCTTGTCTCCTGCCCCCCCCCCCCGCATTTGTGCGTTCTGTGTGTTAGCTTCATCCGAGCCTCAACAATGTATACAAAAAAAAAAAAAAAATCAGTCACAAATGTGGTATCATACTTGTGAATTTCATCATTAAATTTAAAAATCACAAAATTTGAAGGAACGCATCCATTAATACATTTATACTTAAAAAATACTTTGCAGATACGATGACATCACATAACGTCAAAAGAATGATGTGATTTAATTCTTGATTTACTTGAGCTATCGGTGGTTCTCTGTGCTCGTATATGATTTGAAGGATTATATTCTGCAATACCATCAATTTATTAAGATTTGATTGAAATCTATTTTCAAATGAAATGCATGATTGACATGCACTTTACCTCTTTTTCCTTGACATTCTGTGGAATCTGAAGCTTTCAACATTGGTATCTCCCACGAAGAAGCTAAAGTACAAGACCTGTTGCTCTAACATCGCAGACAGATCGGTGACTTAATTTTTTTTTTTTAACCAACTCTACTCCGGTTCACCTTGGTATGTTTCCACCCATAGCAAACTCTGCTCTCTCAGCCCTCCGACCCTCCCCAACTCCTCCAGAACACACACATTCTTCCAGTAACTCCCTCCTGGTTAAACCCACAAAATGCAGCCTCGTTGAATTGCCAAATTCTCTTGTTCCTCTTTCCTCTCGTTTGTGGAGCTGCCTTCCTGTAACTGTTCAATCCTACTCCTCCCTCCAGGGCTTCAAGCAAGTGGTGCAACACCATGACTGGTCACCACCCTATCCCGACCCAAGATTTTTTTTCCTACCTCGATTAACCCCACCAAACCCAACCCTTATATTTGCAAGTTACTGGTTCCTCCTCTCCTATTTTTCTGTTTATGACTCCCTTGCTTGTTGTGTCAAACTGTTGCTCCAATGTCAGTTCATTATCCTTTTACTCTCTTTCACCTTATTTTTCCATGAGTCTAGATCTTGAACACCAAACTTCCTCCCCAACTCCCAAAACAGCCTCTTGTAAGACAACACAATCCCACCCCAAATCCCCGCCCAAGGTAAGCTCGTCCAAAGGATGACATCATTCGTATCTGCAAAACCTCCACAGATAGTTGGAGCTTTCTAAAATCCTCCAGAAAATTGTAAAAGGTTCCTTTATCCTGATATGGAAAAGAATCACAGAATTATGTCAAAACGTAACTGACACAAACTGCTTTCTGGCTTCAACAAAATAAAAATTCAGATCTTTAAAAAAAGATTTTTAATTTCAAAAAAACTTGGTTCATAGAAAGGTAAATATTTTTTAATGCAAATTGATTTTTATTTAATAAATGTGTCTCAGACAAGAAATTGCTTTTCTGACAGTGAGTTCATTGCACCTGTCATGACAATGAAGATAAATGATTCAGGCAGATTTAACTATATAATGTGATTGATTAATCCACATGCTCAATTAATGTAAAATTAAATTGTATGAAAATTAATGAACTGGATTCTCCCTGTAATGATTATTATTAATTAATTGATATATGTGTGTATATATATATATATATATATATATATATATATATATATATATATATATATATATATATAATCATATTCATGTGAAAAAGTTATATTAACAGCCGTGCGTATCCGAACATGTCATTTTCTAACATGCTACCTTGATGACACCAAATATGTACCGAATGACCATTACACTGGAACAGCATCTTGCTGTGAAGATGTGGGATAGTTTCTTGAATCGAAGCACATAATTGCAGTTCGAAAATAGTACAGAAACAAGATGGCGACTATGCTGTATTGCTATGTTGCGTCTGTGCATGCATGGATGGGGCCTGTTGTGCAGTGGACGGATTAAAAGCCTGATGGACAATGGTGGCGTTCTGGTTACCTGTGTTTCTCTTTGCCTCTTCATGACAAGCGTTTCGGTTCTGGGAGAACTGAATAGCGACCAATGGTAAAACTGATGTAGTCGTAAGTTAAATCGCATGGAATGCATCACTCATGAATTGCAGCACACAGTACACCAATCATAGAATGCTGGGGCACTTGGTTTGAGTGGTTTGAATTGGGTTGTTACTGTTGATGAGAACAAATATCCAGTTTTCAGTTTATCCGTTGTTACATCAACCATTAATGGACCGAATGCCAGTATCATGAAGGACCACCGTATGAGTGCGGGATTTTTTGGAAGGACTGCCCATTCAATATGGGAGTGTAGAAACAATACTCCACCAGCACCCTGGTTCCCATAAAATCATGACATGCTTCTCAGTGTACACAACTAATCAGGCACCACAGAAGCAGGACACAGCAGACCCCACAGAAATGAAGGGAAATTCACGACCAAGGCACTTGATGATTCCTGATTGAGAAGGTTGTAAAGTAAAAGTTTCCATAATGCTCAGATCTAGCGATTCTAAGTTTATGAACTAAGTTTAATCTTGCTATTTGACCGTTTTGAGCCGTCTGCTCAATTGGCCTATCATCGACTCGACTCCCACTGTCATCGACTCCAAAAGGAAAGTACAATTATTATAATAATAATAATCATTATTATTGTCATTAATATCAAACTTCTGAAGCATGCTGCTTAAAGTAAGAAATGTAAGAGATTAAAGTAGTTTTATGTACTCAAACTCAAACAAAGACCAAAAAAGTAAACAATACGTATCATATGGGCCTACACTGCTCTGTGTCAAGCCTAAAGCAGCAGGAAAAGACAGGCGCTAAATGCCCCGGGCTCACTCTGCCTGCCTGCCCACCACCAAGCCATTTGTTTAGCAAATTGTCTGGTGCTGTTTAATAACTTTGACCACGTCCCACAGACATCTTGGAGCATACAAATGTACATTGCTGTGCATATATTAAGTTTCATGCACACATAAGCACACCTTTAGCCTCAAGCAGAATCCCACTCATTAACTCCACGTTTTGCTACCATTCTGCCTAAGCCACCACCGTCGTTATCTTAACAACTCCGGCAATACTGATTGTTTCCATCCCTAGCACTCTTTTCCTATTTGCAGTTGATTTCCTGCCACCGGTGGCTACTCGACTGCAGAAGGCTTGCTTAACTAGAAGGAAGGTATGCAGCAAGCTCTCAACTACTGCCCATTCCTGCAAAACATTCATCAAACTATTATGTCTCGGTTGCAAATATCATCAGCATGGGTATTCCAATTAATTTATTACATAATATCTACAATCTCTCCATATACATAGTTTCACAACTGATAGGCCTAATCTCAACTGAAAGGCTTGAAAGTGAACCTTTGAGATCCATTTGATTGTAAACAGTACAGCTGGCCAAGCTTCCATCCATTCATCCATCCATTGGGACCATACTCTGGACAGAGAAGTCGGTGCTGCCAAAGCAGTCTCCTCGGCTCTTGGGCACAATCCTGGACAGGTCGTCACTCCAACACAGGATACACGAATGGCTCAATCATCCCAGCAAGCTAGCACTCATTTTGCCGACCTCGGAAGGATGGCAGGCTGAGTCAACCCCACCTGGTATTAATTCAACGTTCGAGCGAGATTTTCACTCAGGACCTTCGGATCCCAAGCCCACCATCCTAACCTTTAAGACAACACCAGGCATATTTGCATATCAAGTCACTGAATTCAATCACCAACTATTTTTGAGGTCGACATGACCAAAAGGTCAACATAGGCCAGATTTCTAAAATCGTCAATTTTCATCCGATTGACTTGAAATTTGAAGAGAATTTGCATATCAGGTCAATGAATTCAACGACCAACTATTTTTTAGGTCAACATAGGCGAAAAGGTCATCTGCTCCAATCGATTCATCTGACCACATGCTTGTCAAAGTAGACACCTCTCTGGCTGTTATTAGAGAACCACCTCAGCACCATACCCGGCTTGGGATCCTAGGGTCCTGAGTTCAAGCCCCGTTGACCGCTGAATTAAAATACACCAGGAGGTTGACTCAGCCTGTCATCCTTCTGAGGTCGGCAAAATGAGGAACAGTGAACTGGTAAGGGGGACACTGCATCAGCGGCATAGCTGCGTCCCAACCAATGATGCAACCAGCAGCCACAGGCTGCACTCAATAGAGAGAGAGGAACATATGTTACATTGCAAGGAATTTCAGCACAAGAGTAGGCCCATTAAGTCCATCAAAATCTCTGCTACGTTTGCCAACTTATGCTTGTTTATCTGTGCTTTATCCTTTTCAAAAATGCCAAGCATCAAACAAAGAAGCAACACAAACCATTTTCAAAGCATTTGGTGTGACTTAACCAGAGTTTGAACCAATGACCTTCCATACTAAGTGCAGACACTTTAACTATTATACCACCAAGCCTGATCTAAATATCTATGATACAATAACCTTCAACGTTTCTAGTCCAATCTGTCCCATCAAGGAGGAAAAAAACAGGCCAAGGCAGAAAACTGACAGCTGAGCACAATTCCTACTGAGTTACTCCTATATCCCAAGAAAGCTCCTTTCATGCAACTCCTAAAGAAACTCATCTGTGCTGTGGGTTACACAAATGTACATAGCAGGTGGTATTGTTGCCTCTTTTACCTTGGACCAGATCAGCAGATATTCCATCTGCATCACTTGTTTCCTCAGCATGCTCACAGGATGTAGCCTCTTCCGCCTTTCTTTACGGTTGGTAGTCATTTGGCTGATTATTGGCACCCATATCTTCGCTAATACCGGGTCTTGTCTAACTTAGCCTGCAGTTAGTGCAAGGCTGATTTTTTTTTAATTTAATTTGGATTTAAATTTAAAAATAAGCTTGTATAATATAATCATGACGAGCGATCACCATTTTCTGTGCAGCCAATCATCATATGGAAATTCTAACAGTTTTGATCTTTTTGCTAACCATTAATTTCTTAATCCTTTGCTTTTTCACCCCATTACTATCTCTTTTGCCACCATCTTGGTTTTCAGTGCACACTTTAAAGCAGGAAACACGTGATTATGTATATGTGAAGTGTTATGTGAATGCTGTATGAAGAAAGATGTCCATAAACACATCTTTGGTTACCAACACAATAAAGATAAATTCCATCAAAAGTTACTAACCTTCATAGGCCTACATTATTCCACTTTTTGTATATTTGCCACCAGGTAGGCCCAGTTCACCAAAGTTATCAAAGACATTAAAAATAAAGATAATACAGGGGGAATTTAAAAGGCTTTCCCTCACATAATTTCTTCTTCCCATAATATGTTCATCTCCTGACCATGAAGCTATATGGCATCGGTGTTAGTCTTACCAACGTAGTCTCCAACCAGTACGGCACATTCTTCCCAACGACGAGTGCTCTTTCCCAATGACATTGACATTAGGGACATCGAAGGACCTCATGGCCTGAGAATTGCACTGAAATTTCTAAGCATCTTCTTGTTGCTACCATGGGTACCAATTTGGATTTCAAGTGATCTTGTTGTCTTCACATTACTGCAAAGTATTCGAAGAGAATTTTACAATTCTCATGGAAAACCCACCCTCCAACACCACCAGCATTGTCAAATCCCTTTGTAGTTTGCGTGAAGTTAGTGTTTGCGCAAAGGGTGGGAAGTTGGTCGTGCTGAAAGACTGGTCGATTTGCCACGCAATAAATCAGCACACTAACGGAGGTGCCCTGTTTGGCTTGGCACCCGAATATCTCCACCAAGGCCTCCACTGGCCTTCTGCACTTACCAAGGAGACAACCGCCACTCAAAAAAGGCGGGAAATGGAGATGATGCATTTTGCATGTCTGCCCTCAGCGGGCTTCCTGCAATTGTGTGCGGTCGTACATTAATAAGCTTATCATGAGCTATGAATATACTGTGGCGTGACAGACCATTACCTCAAAGAAAATCCCCATTAATAACTTCTTGCTGATATCAATAAACATTTGGAGTGACCAAAAGATTAATTTGCTTTCCCTATCACTTGGCTCAAAACAACAGCTTGATGTAACCAGATTTGGAGGAGGCCTCACGAACCTGAAAAGTTGCGTGTGGCACGAGTCCATACTGGGGGTCTTCGTGCCTTCGATTTCTGATTTTTCTCTGCTGCTATCTTGATCTTCAAGGGACCCGCACGCCAAAATGACACAGCAAATTCCCACTTCCTGAGAATGAAAAATGACTGGCCATTGGTCTATTATTCTAGCAGCCCATAGGCTTTCACAAGTGAGCCTTGAACAAACATGGGCCGCATGGGGTGGGAGTAGAGAAGGAGAATGGGTGGAATGTTGCTTTCGCTTTAACCCCATGTCATTGCATATACAGCAGAGAGGGTACGCACTCACCAGAATCTGTCTCTGTTTCTTTGGGCGGCACTCCGTGTGTAATGTGCTGTGTCCTCTATTTTTTTGCTTCTTGTGTTAATGTAAAACTTGACACATATACACGTGGCCACTGCATGACACTGCCCCTTTCTGGTGGTGGTTCTTGGCACTGCCATAAAATTAATGGTCCCTCTCCACTCTCAACCTTTCAACTTTTGCTGAATCAATCAAAATACCAGTGACTGACAATTGTCCATCTTTAGATATTCCATACAAAAAATAAATCCCTTGTCGGTCATGCTTCATCATTTTGTCCACATACATTATAACTGACCCGGTACCCAAAGCATCCTCAGGGACTTCCAATGGTTAATGTTTGGACATGATCAAAGGCATGTGTTTGGTGGAGGGGGGGGAGGGGGGTATGTTGAAAGGGTGTCAGTCGGTGTTGACAAAGTATCGTAGAAGTGCCCTCTCAACCACACTCATTCATCCACCTGGCCGAGGTGTAACACAAGCCATTGCTGACATGTGCTTCACATACCATCATGATCTGCATGCTGTTCCTATCTCATTTTAAAGGCCTGTTGTGTTCTTCAAATTGCATTTGTGAAAAAACATGGAAATATTGTTTGAATCCTGCCTTTTATACCAGATTTCATCAATGATAAATTTTGATGCTTTCTACATTATACCAGCACTTGAGGAGGAAGAAGAGGAGTTTGGCTGGTACTTCTTAGCATATAGAGAGGCAAGAGGTGTAAGCATACATAAAGGTACCATGATGGCCCAGGGGGAGAGAGATTCGAGACCAGCACACTAAAAGTAGGAGATTCAAATCCAGCTTAAGGCAGCAGTATCAAGGATTTGTAAGCATATAATGTAAACATCTGGTAAGTGCAGAATTGCCTTGTTGCTGATTAAAAGAACACAGATAGTTAAATAATAATCTTTCAGAAGGAATTAGAGTAATATGCCTGCTCTGTCTTGTCTGGTCTGAATGCCACCAGTTCACACTTGGTAACTGAATGTTCATGCCCTCGGGGAAGTTCAGGCTGGGCATGAAAATGCACCTGCGAGAAGGAAGTGCTGCCTAGAATCTGCAAATGTGTTTATACACTACCCAGCAGGCAATTGGTTTGTTTTGGAATATTCAGGAATGGATTGCATTGGCCAAACTGATAAAATTGTGGAAGGCCGAGCGGAGGTGAAGGGGGGAATTTGGGCAGATAAATTATATAGTGTGTGTGGAGGAGAGCAGAGGCAGGTAGAAGAGGTATTGAAATGTGCCATTACTGCACAGGTATGATATATAAATGATGTTGTTTTTCAAACCTTCTTTTTTGTTGCCAACTTGTTCCACTGTTTCTTAAATGTCCTTCACTGTTCTCTGTTCTCCATGTTACATGGGTGTTTCTCTTCATTAGGGCGTTGTTGATGTAATAAATAAAAGAGAGAGATCAAGTCTTGTAAACATTGAGAGTCGGTTGGGCTTTGTGGTGGATTGAAAAGAGACTTTGTCCATGCTGGCGTTTTCGTTGGCTCGAGAAGAGCGAACAAGCCGAAACAAGCGAGATCCCCGTTTTGTCTTTCTTCCATTGCCAGGATGAGAAGTCACCGCAAGGATCATGGATGTTGAGATACATTATATGGTGTCAAACTTATGTGCAGAAGATTTCGAGTTCAATTTTTTTTCTCAACATTTCCATACCTGCACAATGTTAACTGTAACTGTTGATGAAGAAGGGGAAGGAATGGCATAAGGCACAACTTCAACCATCTGCTCGTTGGACTCCTGGGGTTTAGGGCCTGTTCAAGAAAAGAAATGCACTATGCCTTCTAATTAAATCAAAACCAAAAACATACTCGCCCAAATCCCGCAGGCGGCTACAAAACTTCGCCTCCTCCATTCACCCCATTCTCAAGCGCAATGGAGCATGCCGCATGGGAAGGCCGGCCTAATAAGCCTGCCCTTCCAGGCCCCACATGGGACCTGGAGAGACTAATCCCTAAAGAAACAGCCGGCACAACTGGCTGGGCCTTTTCAACGAGCAACTCTGGGTTTCTTGATTTGTCATCGAGAGTTGGAGACGGAGGTAACGCTGCTGACATAGCGCAGGCCGGCATGGTCAAGTCGCAATTCATGCAGACAAGTCGCACATTCAGCATTCGGTACATTACAAAGTACAATTAAAATGGGAATGTCTTTGGCTCCTTGCACCAAAAGCAATGTGCCCATGCTGCTGCTGTAAGACCAAAATAATTGTGAAAAACAAAACGTTTTCTGTATGGGTGTTTTACTCAAGGTGCAGATACTTCTGCAAAGACAGTAGATGCAAAGAGGGTCCTTATATGTTCTAAATATGAAATTGAAGCAGAAAAAAAAGATTGGAATACTAAGCATTTGCTGTTGAATTGTTTAAATGAATCAACATATGGAAGTGCAACAATGCAAGACACGTTGGTTCATCAACCATCAGGCACATTGTCAGTTGTGAGTTCACACTGACCATTCATCTTCACTCCTTCAAACATCTTTTGTTCCACTTGTCCAATTGGTTACCTATTAGTGTCCATTCTATTTCCTCCAGTTCACACAGACATCTCATTGCATTGCTTGTACGGATCTGAGAGTGTTTTTCCTCTCACTAAAATCGTTTGTACATCCAATTTCCAACTGCACTCCAGTATTGAATTGATGCCCCCCTCGACCCTCCCCTCTCCCCAACCCCCCTCCGGACTACATCCCTCAAACTTTTGTTATTTATTCTTGCATTGTATATACGAGCTGAAGTGCCCGTTTACAACAGATAGTAAATACAGCAAGGCCCTGTAAATACGGTAAATATTATCTTTCAGCTCATGTAACCATGTTCTGTGACAGTTGCATTGTTTAATTAGTTACAAATGAAATTATTTTGTGTGCACATCTATCTTTGCAATGGAATTTTAACTTAAGTTTCACGAAAACAGTTATGTACTCATTTTAAATTATTCAAAATGCAAACCCTGTAGTTTAGGCTACATACCAACGCACATACATGTATGCCATAGCTACATAATAGTAAGATATAATCGTCAGCGTCATCATGTCACATTTATGGTCAGTGTTGCTCCTTTTTTCGAATGTCTATTAAATAAAAATTTCAAGTGTTTGTGTGTCGTTTCACGGCCAAATCGTAGCATCTCTAGGCCCCAAATCTTGGTTATACAAACGTCAGAATCCGTGCAAGGTTTTAAGCTCCCACACGTTGGCCTTGGCGTCGATTTTGAAGCCCCCAAAGGCCACCATAGTGTGTATATTGGGATGTCGGATCTGGCAGTGCTGCCGCCGGCACTCAGGCAAAAGGTAACCACCATGATGCCAATAACTCCATAGCTTTTCAAAGTCCAACACATCCCAAAACCACTGCCAGGAAAAGCTCACCCAACCGGGCACCGGGTAACACTCGGCAGCACCAGGTAGCCCCTGCAAGTACATCTATACAAATAAATGTCAGTGTGTGTGTGTGTGTGTGTCAATGTATGTGTATCTCATCCATAACTCCAAAACCAAAAAAACCTAGCATCCTGAAGCATGGCATGCATACTCAGGGAACTCTAAGGAAGTGCATGAGTGAAAATTGGGTGTTTGGGTTAATTAAAACACCACTTTTGAAGATGATTAACGACCTTATTTAATTATATCTTTCATCAGGTGCATCCTCGGCCACCTCGCTCTCTTTAATCAGGTGCAACCTCGGCCACCTCGCTCTCTTTAATCAGGTGCATCCTCGGCAACCTCGCTCTCTATGGGGTCTTAAGGCATATCCCTGACCCAAATTGTGGTGACGGGTGGTTAACACCCCCCCCACCCCCAGGATGGCCGATCGGTCCCTTGTTAAGAGGAGGTGGACACGTTGATCGAAGGAGATTTTAACATGTGCTCGAAGGGCATGGCGGATGGGCGGAGGAGCACGGGACAGGAGCACTGCACCAGGACAGTACAAGGGGTTTATCCATGAACCCACTGCAATTAAACAAATACAGTTTCTTCAAAATAAACACATTTAATGAACATACACAAATATTTACAAGACGATAATTCAAAAGAAAGTAATAATAATAATAAATATATAACTCCTGCAGTCGAGGCCTCGCACAGAGACGCAAATACAGACACAGGGTGACCAAAATGAAAAGAAAAACACCCCTTTTTAAGTAGAACGGTACTCAGCTTGGCCCAGAGCTGGTCCTTGTCGAACTTGGAATGGGGGGGCACTTCCACCAGCATGAGCAAATGACGCCATCACTTCTCTCGTGGCAGGGCAGACATACACCAGGCAATCCACAAGCAGCTTTCCACACGAAGGCTCAAAACGTGCCAGCCTTCCTCTTTCCAAAGGTGCCACCTGCCTCATTCATTCCTCACACTGGCCTCGTGTGTGTGCTCTGCCGAAATCCCATCCTATCCAGACAGAAGCCTTCCAAAATCCACAAGTGTGCAAGCCTGCCTGCCATCGACTGCGATCACACCGATCTCTCTCAAGATCCACCACCTCTCTTGTATACTCCTTCTCTTTCCCGCTCGATATCCTCCGCCTCTGGGGTATGGCCTGCTCACATCAAACTAAGGAAGGCGGGGCTTTCTCACCATATGGTGTGGTTTTAGGGACTGTTTTCCACCTTTATTGCCTGGCTTGAAATATAAAAACATTGCCAAAATCACAGTGGGAAATCACATACTGGGGAACTTATTCTTACTCCATAGAATAATTAACACCGCACCACCCTCGTGTGTTGACACGTAACACTTAAGCTCACAGATTCCCTAACTTAGTTACATCAAGACGCTTTATCCTCGTCCACGGACCAAGCAACTCTACAAAAGGGCTAATTCCCTATTAAATCCTTCCATCTACCCACAACCGCAACAATATATATATATATATATACATATATATACATATATATATACTATATATATATATATATCATATATATATATATATATATATATATATATATATATATATAAGACTGCCAAAGTTTTAGAACACCCATTTTTCCAGTTTTTACTGAAATTTAAGCAGTTTAATGTTCCAATGTACTCTGAAATTAAAGCATAGAACAAATAAACAATTGCAGATTCAAAAGAAATCATGGAATCGTTTTGTTGAACAAAATTTACAAATTTTTGACTCATCAAAGAGCACACTTTTGCAGATAGAACAGCCGAACATACTCATGGCATTTTTCTACAATGGAAATCAAATATTGTTCGGAAGTTCTTCCCAACACTGTTGCAGAAGTTCCCACAAATGTGTTGCACTTGTTGGTTGCTTTGTTTTCACCCTTCTGTCCAGTTCATCCAAACAGCTCGATGGGGTTTAAGTCGGGAGACTGTGCTGGCCATTCCATGATTTAATGCCTCCCGTCTTGTTCTTTTCTTCTAAGGTAGTTCTGACATATCCTGGAGTATGTTTTGGGTCGTTATCCTGCTGTAGATGAACCCCTGACCAACTAGGTGGAGACCAGAGGTTATTGCATGGCGCTGCAAAATGCTGTGGTAGCCCTTTTGGTTCAGGGTGCCAGTACTCTGTGCAAGTCGCCGACTCTGGATCCAGCAAAAGAGCCCCAGATCATCACGCTTCCTCCTCCATGTTTGACAGTTGGTGTCACACACTGAGGAACCATCCTTTCACCTACTCGACGGCGTACAAACCCTTCGTGATGAACCGAAGATTTCAAATTTGATTCATCGGTCCACAAGACCTTCTTCCAGTTTTCAGTAGTCCATGGCAGTGCTTCATGGCCCAGGCAAGCCTCTTTTTCTTATTTTGCCACCTTCGCATTGGCTTTCTTACTGCCACTCGTCCTGTCAAATGTGCAGCTCGAAGTCTTCTCTTCACAGTTGAAACTGAGACTTCCTTACTTCGATCAGTGTTAAGCTGTGCTTGAAGCTGCTGTCCTGTGAGACAACTATCACGCAAGTTCTTGACTCTCAGAAACTTGTCTTCTGATTGTGTTGTGGCTTTGGATCTGCCAGACCTCTTCCTGTCAGAGTTTCCTCCAGTTTCCACGTGCCTTTTGATGGTGTTGGAAACTGTACTCACTGACACCTTGGTTTCTTTGCAATGTCTCATAAGAAAAGACCTAACTTTAAAGGGTTAAAATGGTCTGTCTGTCTTCCTTTGTTAATTGTCTTTTTCTTGTCATTATGATAGCAATATACTACTTCCTGCAGCGCAATATTGTCCAAATAATGCTTCAGAGGGTGTAGCAACACAGTCTGTTCCAACACTGCTTTTCCACAGACAGAGGGTTTGTAACTAATAAACAAAAGTTGGGATACCTGTAAAATTGTTTGCATCAACTTTCAAGGCTTAATTTACTTCCATTGCTGCAGAACAGCTGCAGTTGCTAACCCATTACTTGTTCCCTGAAAGTGCCTTTTTTAACAACTCTGAAATTTACATTATTTTTCAGTTTTTGGAAACCTACACTTATGTTTTTTTAACCTCTGACAGTTTACTGCTTAGCTTTGTACCATTTCAGGTTATTCACTGGACTTGAACTCCTTACATTTCAGTAAAAACTGGAAAAATGGGGGTGTTCTAAAACTTTTGACCCCGGTAGAGTATATACATATATATATATATATATATATATATATCTATATATATATATATTATATATATAATATACATATATATGCATGTCTGGTGTTGGCTTAATGGCGGGATGGTGGGCTTGGGATTCTAGGATCCTTAGTTCAAATCCCCATCAGCTGTTGAATTAATACCAGGGGGGTTGACTGCATGTCATCCTTCCAGGTCGGCAAAATGAGTGCAGCTTGCTGGCATCCTGTGTCGGAGTGGCCACCCATCCAGGATTGTTCCCAATAGCCAAGGAGACTGCTTAGCAGCACCAATGCTCTGCACAGACTATGGTCCCCAGTGGATATATATATATATATATATATATATAGTGTTACTCACCACACGGGGGGGGGGGTGCTGTGTTAATTAGATTGGGATTAAGGCCAATTTCCCCCAGTATGTATTTGCCCCTGTTAACGTTCCCTCCGTTTTGCATTTACAACCAGCATTATCAGGAATCATGTCCTTTGAACAGCATCAACAAGCAAGTCAAATGTGCCGAGAAGGTAAAAGCCCTGCCTTCTCGGATTCATGTCAACAAGGTGTGACGTCACAAGCGGAGGAAGAGGAGATGGTTTTGTTGGTTTGAGGAGTTGTGAGAGGAATGTGGCTGGGAAGGATGATCTCGATTTGCTCTCCTCTCAGCATGATGAAATGGCTGCGCAATTCTCATGTCATGCTGTAAATTTGCTCGTGTGCAGGAAAGACATTTGTCATTGACTGTTCGGCTGAACTGGGAATTGTGTACATTTCAGAAGCGAGGAGGAAGAGGAGTTGGTTTGGGTGGGTTGAGTTTGGTGTGAAGGATGTGGTCGAGAGACGACAGAGCCAGGAGATGGTGTGTAAGATCAGGGCATTATGGCTGGCTTTCCTTTGACGCATAAAGAAGTCGGCACAATTCTCCTATTCGTGCTGAGGTGAATTGGCTCGCATAGTGGAGCAAGATGCTTGCCAATGACTCTTGACTGGTTCAAGAGAGACCGACCTCGAAACCTTGTGTATATCACCGAAGAGAGCGGCACCTTTCTTGAGAGAGCAGCAACATCGGCAAGTATGATTAACAAGGAGGCTGCACTGCGGTTCCTGAGTCCTGGTGTTGAATACCGCCGCACAAATTACATCACTTGTGTTTCCTGCCCAGAGAGCTTCTCAGCACCATTTTGCATGAATCTTCCAACGCAGGCGACCCGTCCAGGATTTTCCCAATAGCCAACGAGACTGCTTAGACAGCACCAATGTTCTGCATGGATTATGGTCTCCATGGATAGATGTATATACTATATATATATATATCCCAAAGTTCAATAAAGTCCCAAAGTTTGCCTTGATCCCAAAGTTCAATAAAGTCCATCTCTGGACAAAGCTAAGTGCCAGAATAAAGGGAGGATTTTCTTTTGTTTCCTTTTACCCTTGTCTGGATTAAAGTCCGTGTGTAAAGGTGCCTCAATTTTAGGCTTTAATTTACCTCACGTATTATTATTACATTTTAAATTATTACCCTTGTAAATATTTGTCTATTTTCATTAAATCCCCGTGTTTATTGCAAGTTGCTGGTGTCCATGCAACTGTCGTGGGTTCGAGTCTGCACCACTTGTGCCGCCCTTCCCTTCCTGCGTGCACCATAATCTCTGAGGATCACGTGTTTGCCTCGAAGGAAAACCGCTCAGTGATCCGGCCTGGTCGGTGAAAACCGCCCATCCACCACAATTGGGTCGGGTTGATTAACCTAACCAGCCAGATCTGCGATCCGTGACTATATATTTATAGAATAATTAATAATTATTATTATATATATATATATATATATATATATATATATATATATATATATATATATAATATATGTGTGTATGTGTGAAATATACATTGCTGTGTAGTCCAGGTATATATATATATATATATATATATATATATATATATATATACCGGGCGTAGTGGCGTGCGCCTGTAATCGGCTACTCGGAGGCTTGGGTTGGAGGATCGCTTGAGTACGGGAGCTCTGCACTGGGCCGCGCTATGAGAGGGTGTAGGGCAGCCCGGAATCATGGCGAAACCCAATCCTTATCCCTGTGTCGTAAGAGCGACCAGGGTTGCGTCAGGAAGGCATCCGGCGAAAACCTTTGCCAAATCAGTATGCGATCATAACGGATGATCCGCTGTGGCGATCCTAACGGGAGCAGCCAAAGAGAACAACAACATATATATATATATATATATATATGAAGAGGGTCCATAAAGTACAGTATGTGCATTTTCCAAAAGGTAATATAGTAATGGACTAATTTTAGTGCAACAATTTCAGCACATTAGTACTTTGTTTCCAATTTGTTAATATGGTCGCCCCCAGGTAAAAATGCTGCAGTTAGAACTATAGTATATGAGAGTTGTACTCTCATGTACTGCAGTTGGTAACAGTTCCTACTGCAGTGGTCTGCAGAGTTACTGCAGGAAAGGAATGCTATTTCTGTCTGGGGTTGGAGACTTTTCTGAGGAACTTTCTCCAATCTATATAAACTATCTTGAGGGTGAAAACTGTCAAACTTAATCATACAATCAACCATATCCTCTTCAATCATATCTCACAAGCACATGCTATGGCAGACCTGAAAGCTTAATGGGAAACAAAAATGATACCAAGAAATATTTCTTACAAACGTACACAGAGATTTTACACTAATCCCATTTCAAACCCCTGCTGCAGTCTGATATCCAGGGAGCTGGAGCCATGACCGCAAATAATGTGGGAAAATGTATCCACAAAGGTGCAGTGGAGCATTCCTGAACAGGCGGACTTTAATTAGCCAAAGCTTGATGAGACCTTATATGTAACAGGCCTTGAAATGAACGATCCAATTTCATCATAGCCTACAATCTGAGATAAACACGAAAGATTACAGGGAACGCGCTCACATAAGCACTGGAAATGTTTAATAAGCCAAAGTCAAAGGTTCCAAACTCATGAAGATCCGGACATTCGAGATCCGACATAAGTGTAATAATAGGTTACGCTCAGTTAAAAGAGCCCGTAATGGTATGCGGTGTACAAACAAAGCAGGACTTCCCAACTTTAATTTGTATTTTGTTTTCCAACACTACATAAAGATTTCCTTCCTCTCGAGTGTCCAGAGGAAGATGAAGTCATCTCTGGTACAATTCCACTCCCTTACCCTGGGGACCTTGATGTAAGAGCAAAGTTCAGTCGAGATTCTTCGGATCCACGTCCGTGACAAATCATTCTCTGTCTCCTTCCTTCGGAGGTCTTTGGACCATATGTAACTCGTGGCTACATATCATCTTCGAAATTCTTTAAAACAAATTTATGCCTGCAAAGCATTGCCTGCACCCCACCCCCCTTTTCCTTCCCGCTGACCCATCACTCCCTCCTCCTTCCTTCTCTCCCACCCTCCTTATTCATCCTATTTCTGAAGGACTGTCTGCACAGCCAGAGAAAAATGTTAAAGCAAACCATTCAAGGAATTCAGACTTTGTGAAGTTCAGAGACACTTTGACTTCCTTCAGAGACACTTTGACTTCCTTCGTAAGAGTGAAAAGTTACACCATCGTATATTCAGAATGACATTTGATTTTATTTTAAAACAAAAATTCAAATTAAATTTTATACATTTCTTTTTTTGTTTATATTGTTTGTACCTTATTGTGTACCATAATCACCAAAAACAAACAAACTTATGAATCTGTATATTTGTAGGTGCTGTGTTACAGTTCAAAGTGCCTTACATGATGACTTCATGGTGAATGTTCAATCAAACTCTTCCCTCCGTTATAAGAGGTTAAATCGTTTCAAGCAGGTGGTGCGTCATCATCTCATGTGATTCCGCATCCCTACCACTGAACTCCCCTCCCTATTAATCCATCTTGCCCAACTCTCTTACTTGCAGTCATTGTTTCCTCCTCTTCTCTCTTCTCTTCTCTCTCTCCCCTATTTTCCTTTCTTTACCTTCCTTGTTGTGTCTACTTTTTACCCTCCTACACCCCGCTCTTCCACGACCATAAATCTAGTATAAAAAAAAAAAAATGAACAGATTGAGCAAATCTCAACACTCAGGATCATGCACCCTGGACCACCACACACAAAGGCTTGTACCACCATGACTTGGGATTGTAAAGCTGGCATCAGCAACCAGTCAAACAGCTGTTTTAGACCTGGCGGATTTTGTTTTTTTTTTAACAAGAACAACAGTTCATACAAAACCCAAGTATCCATGGCGAAATGCCAGTCTTAAAGGCCCGGGAAGCATTGTGACGTATATGCTAGTCAAAATAAAAATGCTTCGACTGAGAAAATAGAGATAACGCGTCATTATGATGCAAGTAGAGACATAATAAAGAAAAGAAAATCTGAAACAAGCCAAGGTAAGCAAAATCATTTACCAATCATTGTATGTATCGACCCTTTTTGATGGTGATGGTGAGCGGATTTTTAGAAGCAGCCAAAAGTTAAAAGAGCGTGCACTGGTCGATGTTTGATCACTTCTTGGTGGATTGAAGAAGCGGTCATTTCTATCATTGCCTGCTTCTGTTGCACTTCTGTCAATTATCTCTCACTGTGAATTTTGTAATGCAAAAATGTAATTAATTTTCTCTGTAGGCAACCATTTTGCAACTCCTATCTGATCAACATGTTGTCAAATCTATTTCAACAAGAAAGAAAAAAACATTTAAAAAAAGGTCACAACATTGAGGGATGAAATCTCAAAAAAAACAACCAAACAAGGTAGGTATGACACCACATTACGATGCCACAATAAGACATCACAATCCTCTTATGGATTACCATCATAACATCTTTTGACATTTTACTTTTGTTGCGGGATTGTGATGGAACAACGTCAAAAAAAAAATTATCTTCCTCATTCTTCTTGTTCATCCATCACAATCCCGCACCAAAAGTAAAATGTTAAAAGATGCCATGATGGTAATCCATGAGGATTGTGGTGTCGTATTGTGTCATCATAAAGTGTCATTCCTACCTTGCTTAGTTTTAATTATTTTTTGAGATTTCATCCCTCTATGTTTTTACTTTTTTTTTTAAGTTTTTTTCTAGTTTCTGCAATTATTAAAGTAATAAAATGCTTAATGTTTTCTATATTTTGTTATTTTGGTATGGATTAAATCCATCTATGTTATTAAATTGTTTTAATACTTGTTTCGGTTGCTTTGGTGGTAGATGGGTTGGATACTATCGTTTTTGGAATGGTACTGTCCATCTTCCCCCCTTCCACGATCATAGCCTGGTTTCGTTGAGTCCACATTTACATTTGAATTCTTTATGTAACAAAACGTTGAATGTTTTATTTATTTTAAAATTTTGGGTTGCATGCACCAGCCCAGAGACAAAGTAACTTCCTCACGTTGGAATCACCATCATGGCTTTCGCAATTAATGAGGTTGGTTGGGCTACAGGTATAAATTGTTTTCAGAGGGGAAGAAGCAGAACACGAAGAAGAAGAAGAGGAAGATGTACAAATTGGTGATTTAGTGATATCTCATGGTAGCGGTGTATTATGGTGTCTTTTTAAGCCTTGGTAGTTCAGAAAACGCTCGAGAATATAAGTTATGGCTTTTAAATGCTTATGACTTCACTCTCTAGTAGTTTATGAGTGTATCATTGTGTACACATTTGAATGGGTGGCCATTTTTTTCCCCATATCATCCCTCGATATGGAGTACTACTGTACTCCTTGATACACTTGGTGATGTTATCAAGGCCATTGGGGCTAAAAACAGGGGGCAAAGAGTAAACATAATAAGTGAAAGAATGTGCTTATGGCGAGACCACTGCATTCTCAGTATCATGGTATCAAGCTTTGGAACATAACGGAGATGATGCTGTGTGACTCCGTGATGCAGAAAGACTATACTGTGAGGGTCGAAGGAGAGATCCATCCAGGAAAGTTAGAGAACAGATCAATCTGACCATGGCGGTGCAGAAATCAGGGGTTATTTGTGTAACTTGTCGAGCACTGCAGTATAAATGCATAACAAATCCCAAAAGAGTTAGAAGGTGTTACGCCTGTTCACGTAACCAATGTATGCTCACACAATTACAGATAGAAGAAATATTGTACAGCAAGTTATGCCCCCCTTCAACCCGGCTCAAATTGTGAGGCTTCAGCCTTATCCAGGTTTCTCTTAATAATGCCATCAGAAGGAAAATCTGTTCTTTATTTCTAACTAATCTGGCTTGCTTTTATTACAGTATCTTTTATTTCTTTCCCAGTGCCTGTTTTTTGTTGTTGTTTTAACCAGGCTCGGTGGCATAATGGTTGGGGCATCTGCTCTGAGTCCAGAAGGTTGGTGGTTTGAACCCCTGCCGAGTCATACCAAAAACTTTTTAAAAATGGTATGTGTTGCTTCTTTGATGATGCTCAGCATTTAAAAGATAGAGCATGGACAAACACCATAAGTTGGAAACTTGGCATACATGGGAAGGAAGAAATTCCTCCTTGATTGTCCCCCTGAGTATATAAAGAAAAGCGATGTCAAAAAGAATATGTCGGTGGTACCCAGAGTGCTCTCTCAGAAGTAACGTCACTTCCACCAAGCTCAGTGGTTGTGTTTGTTTGAAAGTCAAGTCTGTTGTTGTCTCATGTTTCTGTGTGTGTGTGTGTGTGTGTGTGTGTGTGTGTGT
>CM068954.1:157213611-157224926 GCA_035128595.1 Eptatretus atami
GGTTTCTCCATGAGCCTAGAGCCTGTAAAAAAAAAAATCTGGTTTGCTTTTATTATTTTTCATTTCCTCCCCAGTGCCTCTGTTGTAAACACAGCAGAGAAATAAATGGGTAAATTTTGAAAAGCATCTTCTTGTAATACCTCCCGGCTGAGCTTTGATTGCCAGGCCTGAGTTCTGCTGACAAGCTGTTTGTGACCTGAAAGGAAATGGATTTTGTTTTATCTCATGAGGGAAAACCCAAATCAGCAGGAATACAGAGTTTACGCTTTCAGAATTTGCACTCTGCAAGTAATTTGTATTCATGTTTCCTACAGTGTCCTGGCTTAAGTACCTTAAGTGTACAGCAACATTTCAAGCAAAATGAGATGTAGTCACATCATCTTGAGGTGTGTTTGAGTGTTTGCACATCATTCTATCTGCTAATATGATTGCAATACAGATAAGAAACTACATTCGTGTGTTTCATTCTTATGAAGAAACTACTATCGTTTGGGTTAAACTTTATGAAAAGGAGCACTTTTACAATCCAGTGTACAGGTATCTATGTTTGTTATGCTTATCCAAGACCCCCACCCCCTCAAAGACCCCTGCCCCCTTCCCCGTTATATGTGGTCTTTAAAACATTGTTCAATATACTGAACATCGTTCATTTGAAATTCAACGTTGTACCAGGAGCCAGAGAGTCCTCTGGTTGAATGGTTCAGGATACTAAAGATGTAACCAGGAACGAGGAGGTTATCTCGAGGGAGGTGAAGGGAGGAGGTCAACTTGTCCCACCTTTCCTGCAGGTGCATCTATGCTCACCTTGCTCGACATTTAAAACTGGTGGAACTGAAGACGACAGCTTGAGACAATATGAAATAGTCATTACATAAGGCCAAGTAACCATGATCGAAAGACCAAGGTTTACTTTAACCAGACTCAGGTGGTGCAATGGTTAGAGTATCTGTTCTGAGACTGGGAGGTTTGTGGTTTGAACTATGGATCGAACCAGACCCATGCCAACTCATACTCAAAGACTTTTAAAATTCTATATGCTGCTTCCTTGATGCTAAGGATAGAACATGTACAAAACCCCAAGTTGGCAATACCAGTGCAGGCTTTGATGGGTCTAATGGTTTCCTCCTGTGTTGAAGTTCCTTGTAAGGGAACTCATATTGTATTACTTTTTAACTCTTGTTCTCTTGCACAGTGTAAAGGGGTATCTTTGATGATCCTCCAGAACAGTTCAGAAACCTTTAGGAACCGTTTAAGGAAAATAGTTTTCTGCAGTTTATTTCACTCCCCCAACCACCTGTGGGGTAAAAAGAAAAAAAAAAGTAGAAAAACAAGGATGTTGTAAGAGAAGAGTGACAACATTACCATTTGACCCTTTAAAACTTACATAAGAGGTCCGACTTTGGTTACAGGTACTCATACAATGGAGATCATAAATATAAAAGAGTGTTTTTCAAAAGAGCAGTTAAGCCACGTGAAGAGAAATAAAGCCATTTACAGCCAATTATAGAGGTTTCTCACATGATGTCACAAGCCATTGTTTATCCACCATAATGTAGATTAAACTTTCCCAGCACATTGAATATTTTTTTATTGCCCAAATCACTGCTGCTATTTACAATGCCTGAGACTTGTGCGGTATGATGGCAGGGACCCTGTCTAAATATAGCATGATCAACACAGACGGAGAACACAAAATTATATTTAGAATTGAATTGAAATTAATTGAATTGGTGTTATTGATATTTTCATTGCAGCCATCAACCAAATTGTGAAAATATTTAAAATATAATACAATGAGATAAATAATAATGGATTGAAGCAATAATCAATACAATTCTTATAAATAACAATAATTCCAAAAGGCAAATTCATTAATAACTAGAAGGGCACTCGGTGGAGTGTATACCTCTACCACGTAATGCCTGATCCACAAGAATATATCGGGCCCAATACAATTTTGAGATATCGTGCTATATATCGTTTTTGAGCCCTCTCTCTCAATGGTGTCGAATCACTTTAAAATTCTAGCAGTCGGATCCGGATTCGTATCTTCACCAAAATCGAATCAATTTGGCATAGTCACACAGACAACCTGTCCACAAAATTTCATCCGGATCCGTCTACAACTTTTTGAGATATCCTGTACAAATACAAACAAACAAACAGACAAACAAACAAATGAAATTGCTCGTTGAGCAAGGAATTGCCGGAATAACTTTTTTCATATCTCCATGATCTCTGAAAAACAAAAACCTAGAAATCAATTTGGTTCTTATAAGGCGACAGTGCTACTGTTTAATGAGTTATAGCACTTAGTTTGGTCATGATCATAACTTGGAAGTCAATCGGACTTGAAATGGCGTTTTTATCGCAATTTGAAAATTTTGACCTGACCCCCTGACATTCGACCCCCGACCGCTAAGAAGGGTGTTGGTGTGACACCCCAATGACACATATGGTTGGATGCAGAATTGGAAGATGCACATTTTGGATTTGGTTTGAAGTCGATACGACCATTTTAGCGGACGTTATTGCGAAAATAAGAATTTCGGTTTTTCGGTGACCTTGACCTTGACCTTTGACCTAGATTCACCCAAAACGACAAATATCTAAGTTGGACCATGGCCAACGTCTGTACCCAGTTTGGTCATGATCGCTGAAACGGTGTGGCTGCTACAGGGTAAAACAAACACACAAACAAACAGACAGACAGACACAGAATGACACACACAACCGACCAACATAATTGCCGAAATCCGAAGGATTCCGGCAATTAACAAATAAACAAGAAGACGTCATGCAGATCATGATACTTGCAAAATCCATAACACAAATTTGATCTCAAAAATAATTGGTGGTTGAATGAAATGACCAAATATGCAACTCCTCTTCAAATTTCAAGTGAATCGGAAGAAAATTGACGATTTTAGAAATTCAGCCTATGTTTACCTCCAAAATAATTGGCTGGTTGAATTCAGTGACCTGAAATATAAATCCTCTTCAAATTTCAAGTCACTCGGATGAAAATTGAGCATTTTAGAAATACCACCTTAGTTGGTGACCTTTGTCTCTGTTGACCTTTTGGTCTATGTTGACCTCAAAAATAATTGGCTGGTTGAATTCAGTGACCTGAAATATAAAGAGAGAGATTGTTCCAAATCAGTATGCGGATCATAACGGATGATCCGCTGTGGCGATCCTAAACGGGAGCAGCCGAAAGAGAGAACAACAACATATATATAATATATATATATATATATATATATAATATTATATATATATAATATATATATATATAAATATGAAGAGGGTCCATAAAGTACAGTATGTGCATTTTCCAAAAGGTAATATAGTAATGGACTAATTTTAGTGCAACAATTTCAGCACATTAGTACTTTGTTTCCAATTTGTTAATATGGTCGCCCCCAGGTAAAAATGCTGCAGTTAGAACTATAGTATATGAGAGTTGTACTTCTCATGTACTGCAGTTGGTAACAGTTCCTACTGCAGTGGTCTGCAGAGTTACTGCAGGAAAGGAATGCTATTTCTGTCTGGGGTTGGAGACTTTCGAGGAACTTTCTCCAATCTATATAAACTATCTTGAGGGTGAAAACTGTCAAACTTAATTCATACAATCAACCATATCCTCTTCAATCCTATCTCACAAGCACATGCTATGGCAGACCTGAAAGCTAATGGGAACAAAAATGATACCAAGAAATATTTCTTACAAACGTACACAGAGATTTTACAACATCCCATTTCAAACCCCTGCTGCAGTCTGATATCCAGGGAGCTGGAGCCATGACGCAAATAATGTGGGAAAATGTATCCACAAAGGTGCAGTGGAGCATTCCTGAACAGGCGGACTTTAATTAGCCAAAGCTTGATGAGACCTTATATGTAACAGGCCTTGAAATGAACGATCCAATTTCATCATAGCCTACAATCTGAGATAAACACGAAAGATTACAGGGAACCGCGCCACATAAGCACTGGAAATGTTTAATAAGCCAAAGTCAAAGGTTCCAAACTCATGAAGATCGGACATTCGAGATCCGACATAAGTGTAATAATAGGTTACGCTCAGTTAAAAGAGCCGTAATGGTATGCGGTTGACAACAAAGCAAGGACTTCCCAACTTTAATTTGTATTTTGTTTTCCAACACTACATAAAGATTTCCTTCCTCTCGAGGTCCAGAGGAGATGAAGTCATCTCTGGTACAATTCCACTCCCTTACCCTGGGGACCTTTGATGTAAGGAGCAAAGTTCAGTCGAGATTCTTCGGATCCACGTCCGTGACAAATCATTCTCTGTCTCCTTCCTTCGGAGGTCTTTGGACCATATGTAAACTCGTGGCTACATATCATCTTCGAAATTTTAAAACAAATTTATGCCTGCAAAGCATTGCCTGCACCCCACCCCCCTTTCCTTCCCGCTGACCCAATCACTCCCTCCTCCTTCCTTCTCTCCCACCCTCCTTATTCATCCTATTTCTGAAGGACTGTCTGCACAGCCAGAGAAAAATGTTAAAGCAAACCATTCAAGGAATTCAGACTTTGTGAAGTTCAGAGACACTTTGACTTCCTTCAGAGACACTTTGACTTCCTTCGTAAGAGTGAAAAGTTACACCATCGTATATTCAGAATTGACATTTGATTTTATTTTAAACAAAAATTCAAATTAAATTTTATACATTTCTTTTTTTGTTTATATTTTTGTACCTTATTGTGTACAATATCACAAAAACAAACAACTTATGAATCTGTAATATTTTAGTGCTGTGTTACAGTCAAAGTGCCTTACATATGATTCATGGTGAATGTTAATCAAACTCTTCCCTCGTTAAAGAGGTTAAATCGTTTCAAGCAGTGGTGCGTCATATCTCAATGTGATCCCATCCCTACCACGAACTCCCTCCCTATTAATCCTTCTTGCCAACTCTCTACTTCAGTCATTGTTTCAGGCCAGTATTAAGTCTCGGCTGGCCCTAAGGCACATTTTGAAATTTTAGAGAATGGCCTGGAAAATTTTAAATTCGATCTCGGGCTCTGAAATGGACCCCCAGACAAAAGATGAACTGATTCAAAACAAATATTAAATACAAAAAAACAAATATTTCATGTGAAAAGAATTTTTGGCCAAATTTTGGCTGCCCTAAGGCACATGCCCTTGTCTGCCTAATGGTTAATCAGCACTGATTGTTTCCTCCTCTTCTCTCTTCTCTCTCTCTCCCCTATTTTCTGTTCTTTACCTTCCTTGTTGTGTCTACTTTTTTACCCTCCTACACCCCGCTCTTCCACGACCATAAATCTAGTAGTAAAAAAAAAAAAGTGAACTAGATTGAGGCAAATCTCAACACTCAGCTTCATGCACCCTGGACCACCACACACAAAGGCTTTGTACCACCATGGCTTGGGATTGTAAAGCTGGCATCAGCAACCAGTCAAACAGCTGTTTTAGACCTGGGATATTTTTTTTTTTTTAACAAGAACAACAGTTCATACAAAACCCAAGTATCCATGGCGAAATGCCAGTCTTAAAGGCCCGGAAGCATTGTGACGTATATTGCTAGTCAAAATAAAAATGCTTCGACTGAGAAAATAGAGATAACGCGTCATTATGAATGCATAGAGACATAATAAGAAAAGAAAATCTGAAACAAGCCAAGGTAAGCAAAATCATTTACCATCATTGTATGTATCGCCCTTTTTGATGGTGATGGTGAGCGGATTTTTAGAAGCAGCCAAAAGTTAAAAGAGCGTGCACTGTCGATGTTTGATCACTTCTTGGTGGATTGAGAAGCGGTCATTTCTATCATTGCCTGCTTCTGTTGCACTTCTGTCAATTATCTCTCACTGTGAATTTTGTAATGCAAAAATGTAATTAATTTTCTCTGTAGGCAACCATTTTGCAACTCCTATCTGATCAACATGTTGTCAATTCTATTTCAACAAGAAAGAAAAAAACATTTAAAAAAAGGTCACAACATTGAGGGATGAAATCTCAAAAAAAAACAACAACAAGGTAGGTATGACACCACATTACGATGCCACAATAAGACATCACAATCCTCTTATGGATTACCATCATAACATCTTTTGACATTTTACTTTTGTTGCGGGATTGTGATGGAACAACGTCAAAAAAAAAATTATCTTCCTCATTCTTCTTGTTCATCCATCACAATCCCGCACCAAAAGTAAAATGTTAAAAGATGCCATGATGGTAATCCATGAGGATTGTGGTGTCGTATTGTGTCATCATAAAGTGTCATTCCTACCTTGCTTAGTTTTAATTATTTTTTGAGATTTCATCCCTCTATGTTTTTACTTTTTTTTTTAAAGTTTTTCTAGTTTCTGCAATTATTAAAGTAATAAAATGCTTAATGTTTCTATATTTTGTTATTTTGGTATGGTTAAATCCATCTATGTTATTAAATTGTTTTAATACTTGTTTCGGTTGCTTTGGTGGTAGATGGGTTGGATACTATCGTTTTTGGAATGGTACTGTCCATCTTCCCCCTTCCACGATCATAGCCTGGTTCGTTGAGTCCACATTTACATTTGAATTCTTTATGTAACAAAACGTTGAATGTTTTATTTATTTTAAAATTTTGGGTTGCATGCACCAGCCCAGAGACAAAGTAACTTCTCACGTTGGAATCACCATCATGGCTTTCGCAATTAATGAGGTTTGGTTGGTACAGTATAAATTGTTTTCAGAGGGGAAGAAGCAGAACACGAAGAAGAAGAAGAGGAAGATGTACAATTGGTGATTTAGTGATATCTCATGGTAGCGGTGTATTATGGTGTCTTTTTAAGCTTGGTAGTTCAGAAAAACGCTCGAGAATATAAAGTTATGGCTTTTAAATGCTTATGACTTCACTCTCTAGTAGTTTATGAGTGTATCATTGTGTACACATTTGAATGGGTGGCCATTTTTTTCCCCATATCATCCCTCGATATGGAGTACTACTGTACTCCTTGATACACTTGGTGATGTTATCAAGGCCATTGGGGCTAAAAACAGGGGCAAAGAGTAAACATAATAAGTGAAAGAATGTGCTTATGGCGAGACCACTGCATTCTCAGTATCATGTATCAAGCTTTGGAACATAACGGAGATGATGCTGTGTGACTCCGTGATGCAGAAAGACTATACTGTGAGGGTCGAAGGAGAGATCCATCCAGGAAAGTTAGAGAACAGATCAATCTGACCATGGCGGTGCAGAAATCAGGGGTTATTTGTGTAACTTGTCGAGCACTGCAGTATAAATGCATAACAAATCCCAAAAGAGTTAGAAGGTGTTACGCCTGTTCACGTAACCAATGTATGCTCACACAATTACAGATAGAAGAAATATTGTACAGCAAGTTATGCCCCCCTTCAACCCGGCTCAAATTGTGAGGCTTCAGCCTTATCCAGGTTTCTCTTAATAATGCCATCAGAAGGAAAATCTGTTCTTTATTTCTAACTAATCTGGCTTGCTTTTATTACAGTATCTTTTATTTCTTTCCCAGTGCCGTTTTTTGTTGTTGTTTTAACCAGGCTCGGTGGCATAATGGTTGGGGCATCTGCTCTGAGTCCAGAAGTTGGTGGTTTGAACCCCTGCCGAGTCATACCAAAACTTTTAAAAATGGTATGTGTTGCTTCTTTGATGATGCTCAGCATTTAAAAGATAGAGCATGGACAAACACCATAAGTTGGAAACTTGGCATACATGGGAAGGAAGAAATTCCTCCTTGATTGTCCCCCTGAGTATATAAAGAAAAGCGATGTCAAAAAGAATATGTCGGTGGTACCACAGAGTGCTCTCTCAAGAGTAACGTCACTTCACCAAGCTCAGTGGTTGTGTTTGTTTGAAAGTCAAGTCTGTTGTTGTCTCATGTTTTCTGTGTGTGTGTGTGTGTGTGTGTGTGTGTGTGTGTGTGTGATTTCTTGTAATGGTTTCTCCATGAGCCTAGAGCCTGTAAAAAAAAAAATCTGGTTTGCTTTTATTATTTTTCATTTCCTCCCCAGTGCTCTGTTGTAAACACAGCAGAGAAATAAATGGGTAAATTTTGAAAAGCATCTTCTTGTAATACCTCCCGGCTGAGCTTTGATTGCCAGGCCTGAGTTCTGCTGACAAGCTGTTTGTGACCTGAAAGGAAATGGATTTGTTTTTATCTCATGAGGGAAAACCCAAATCAGCAGGAATACAGAGTTTACGCTTTCAGAATTTGCACTCTGCAAGTAATTTGTATTCATGTTTCCTACAGTGTCCTGGCTTAAGTACTTAAGTGTACAGCAACATTTCAAGCAAAATGAGATGTAGTCACATCATCTTGAGGTGTGTTTGAGTGTTTGCACATCATTCTATCTGCTAATATGATTGCAATACAGATAAGAAACTACATTCGTGTGTTTCATTCTTATGAAGAAACTACTATCGTTTGGTTAAACTTTATGAAAAGGAGCACTTTTACAATCCAGTGTACAGGTATCTATTTTTGTTATGCTTATCCAAGACCCCCACCCCCTCAAAGACCCCTGCCCCCTTCCCGTTATATGTGGTCTTTAAAAACATTGTTCAATATATACTGAACATCGTTCATTTGAAATTCAACGTTGTACCAGGAGCCAGAGAGTCCTCTGGTTGAATGGTTCAGGATACTAAAGATGTAACCAGGAACGAGGAGGTTATCTCGAGGGAGGTGAAGGGAGGAGGTCAACTTGTCCCACCTTTCCGCAGGTGCATCTATGCTCACCTTGCTCGACATTTAAAACTGGTGGAACTGAAGACGACAGCTTGAGACATATGAAATAGTCATTACATAAGGCAAGTAACCATGATCGAAAGACCAAGGTTTACTTTAACCAGACTCAGGTGGTGCAATGGTTAGAGTATCTGTTCTGAGACTGGGAGGTTTGTGTTTGAACTATGGATCGAACCAGACCCATGCCAACTCATACTCAAAGACTTTTAAAATTCTATATGCTGCTTCCTTGATGCTAAGGATGAGAACATGTACAAAACCCCAAGTTGGCAATACCAGTGCAGGCTTTGATGGGTCTAATGGTTTCCTCCTGTGTTGAAGTTCCTTGTAAGGGAACTCATATTGTATAACTTTTTAACTCTTGTTCTCTTGCACAGTGTAAAGGGTATCTTTGATGATCCTCCAGAACAGTTCAGAAACCTTTAGGAACCGTTTAAGGAAAATAGTTTTCTGCAGTTTATTTCACTCCCCCAACCACCTGTGGGGTAAAAAGAAAAAAAAAAGTAGAAAAACAAGGATGTTGTAAGAGAGAGAGTGACAACATTACCATTTGACCCTTTAAAACTTACATAAGAGGTCGACTTTGGTTACAGTACTCATACAATGGAGATCATAAATATAAAAGAGTGTTTTTCAAAGAGCAGTTAAGCCACGTGAAGAGAAATAAAGCCATTTACAGCCAATTATAGAGGTTTCTCACATGATGTCACAAGCCATTGTTTATCCCACCATAATGTAGATTAAATTTCCCAGCACATTGAATATTTTTTTATTGCCCAAATCACTGCTGCTATTTACAATGCCTGAGACTTGTGCGGTATGATGGCAGGGACCCTGTCTAAATATAGCATGATCAACACAGACGGAGAACACAAAATTATATTTAGAATTGAATTGAAATAATTGAATTGGTGTTATTGATATTTTCATTGCAGCCATCAACCAAATTGTGAAAATATTTAAAAATATAAATACAATGAGATAAATAATAATGGATTGAAGCAATAATCAATACAATTCTTATAAATAACAATAATTCCAAAAGGCAAATTCATTAATAACTAGAAGGGCACTCGGTGGTGTATACCTCTACCACGTAATGCCTGATCCACAAGAATATATCGGGCCCAATACAATTTTGATGAGATATCGTGCTATATATCGTTTTTGAGCCCTCTCTCTCAATGGTGTCGAATCACTTTAAAATTCTAGCAGTCGGATCCGGATTCGTATCTTCACCAAAAATCGAATCAATTTGGCATAGTCACACAGACAACCTGTCCACAAAATTTCATCCGGATCCGTCTACAACTTTTTGAGATATTCTGTACAATATACAAACAAACAAACAGACAAACAAACAAATGAAATTGCTCGTTGAGCAAGGAATTGCCGGAATAACTTTTTTCATATCTCCATGATCTCTGAAAAAACAAAAACCTAAAATCAATTTGGTTCTTATAAGGCGACAGTGCTACTGTTTAATGAGTTATAGCACTTAGTTTGGTCATGATCATAACTTGGAAGTCAATCGGACTTGAAATGGCGTTTTTATCGCAATTTGAAAATTTTGACCTGACCCCCTGACATTCGACCCCCGACCGCTAAGAAGGGTGTTGGTGTGACACCCCAATGACACATATGGTTGGATGCAGAATTGTAAGATGCACATTTTGGATTTGGTTTGAAGGTCGATACGACCATTTTAGCGGACGTTATTGCGAAAATAAGAATTTCGGTTTTTCGGTGACCTTGACCTGACCTTTGACCTAGATTCACCCAAAACGACAAATATCTAAGTTGGACCATGGCCAACGTCTGTACCCAGTTTGGTCATGATCGCTGAAACGGTGTGGCTGCTACAGGGTAAAACAAACACACAAACAAAACAGACAGACAGACACAGAATGACAACAACAACCGACCAACATAATTGCCGAAATCCGAAGGATTCCGGCAATTAACAATAAACAAGAAGACGTCATGCAGATCATGATACTTGCAAAATCCATAACAAAATTTGATCTCAAAAATAATTGGTGGTTGAATGAAATGACCAAATATGCAACTCCTCTTCAAATTTCAAGTGAATCGGAAGAAAATTGACGATTTTAGAAATTCAGCCTATGTTTACCTCCAAAATAATTGGCTGGTTGAATTCAGTGACCTGAAATATAAATCCTCTTCAAATTTCAAGTCACTCGGATGAAAATTGAGCATTTTAGAAATACCACCTTAGTTGGTGACCTTTGTCTCTGTGACCTTTTGGTCTATGTTGACCTCAAAAATAATTGGCTGGTTGAATTCAGTGACCTGAAATATAAATCCTCTTCAAATTTCAAGTCAATCGGATGAAAATTGAACATTTTAGAAATACCACGTTGGTTGTTGACCATGGGCCTGATGCTGATCTTTTGGTATTTGTTGACCTCAAATTATAATTGGTTGTTGAATTCAGTTACATCAATATAAATCCTTTCAAATTTCAAGTCAATCGATGAAAATTGAACATTTTAAGAAATAACGACTTGGTTGTTGACCAATGGGGCATGCTG
>CM068954.1:157224951-157237605 GCA_035128595.1 Eptatretus atami
TGCTGATCTTTTGGTATTTGTTGACCTCAAAAATAATTGGTTGTTGAATTCAGTGACTTCAAGTATAAATCCTCTTCAAATTTCAAGTCAATCAGATGAAAATTCACAATTTTGGAAATAACAAGGAATAACGAGGAATAACAAGGTTAACAAGGAAATCCAACACAGGTGGAGGCCATTCAGCCCATCATGCCTGCGTGAACACCACACCAATCCACCTCCACAAGATTCAAGGAAGTTTTTGTATTCCCCCCCCCCCTTTTTCTTCCCCTCAGGGAAGGGGGCATTGGCTTGGTTAAAAACACACATCAACCACACAACCACCTTTGACAAGACCCCCACAAACAGCACTCCATACACATGTACACAATCACCCATCAATGATAATGTACACATGTACAGTCAAAAATAATTGGCTGGTTGGATTCAGTGACCGGAAATATAAATCCACTTCAAATTTCAAGTCAATCGGATGAAAATTCACAATTTTAGAAATACGGCATATGTTGACCTTTTGGCCGAAGCGGACCTCAAAAATAATTCGCTGGTTGAATTAAATCACCTGAAAGATAACTTATTTTCAAATTTCAAGTCAATCGGATGAAATTTGAAGATTTTGAAAAACCACCTGAGTTGTTGACCTTGGGGCTATGTTGACCTTTTGGTCTTTGTTGTCCTTAAAAATAATTGGTTGGTTGAATTCAGTGACTTGAAATATAATTTTCAATTTAAAGTCAATCGGATGAAAATGGGGAATTTAGAAATCTCAGCGAAGTTGTTGACCTTTGGGCTATGTCGACCTTTTGACGTTTTGACTTCAAAAACAATACGCTTCTTCCTCATGACAAACTCTATAATGGGTGAAGTTTCGTGAAGATGGTTTAAAATTGCGACCTGTACAAACAGATAGACAAACACAGGCAGACAGAATAACAAAATCGACCGATCAATATACTTGAAAATTCTCGATTTTGCAAGTAACAGACAGTCATGAAAAAGGCGTCGTGCAGAGCACAACACTTGCAAAATCCACCCTCTCCGAAGGTTGCCATGGATACTTCAAATTGTCCATTTCATTAACTACTATTCCATAAAATAACCACATCCATAGAGCAAGACTGGAAGCACCAGACCTGAAGATTCAGACTTTGTCCTCCCACATACGCACCAGCAAGTCCTGCCCACACCCCATCAGATCTTGCATCCTCGACGGCCCGACCCAGACGTCTGTTGACCTCTGACTCACAGCCAGCAGAGATGAATATCACTGCATGGTAAGTGAATCTCTCCATGACCTCAACATCCTCACCACAAACAGGCACAGACAGGACAGCAGCATCCAAGATGTCATTGAAACCTGGATCTTAGTTTTGACCCAGGAAACCCTAATCCCAGTGGCTCCAACTCCGCATTCAGCACATCGAGGGCCCCCAAAGGATATCTACAGTCTCCGCAAAGATGACTGCATCATCTGCGAAATCAAGGTCAGAGATCTTGACATTCCCAACAATGCACCACAGCTTCACCTCTCTGACATCCTCCCAGAATCCAGTCCATACAACTGCTGAAAAGTGTGGGGGCCAGTAAACACCCCTGATGAACTCCAGTAAAAACTGGAAATAATCAGAGATGGTACCACCACATCACAGCACTCTCAGTACCAGAGTGGAGTTCAGACATCAGATCGATCAGTTTTGGTGGCACCCACGAAGACCAAGAATCCTCCAGAGGGCATCCTGATTCACCAATAAAATGCTTTTGCAGAGATCAACATTGGCTGAAAGCAGCCCTGCCAAAACTCTCATCAGCGTTCAGTGAGGACCTGAAGAGCAAGGATACGGTCATTCGTTGACCTCTTTGGTGTAAAGCCTGACTGCTCTGGACGCTGGTGCTCAAGCAGATGGTGGTGACCCTCTCAAGAATTATCCGGAAAAGACCTTCCCGGCACTGAGAGCAGCGTCACCCTGGTAGTTGTTGCAATCTTGGCGATCACCCTTCCCTTTCCAAGAGGGACAACAAGGCCCCTCGTCAGTCAGTTGGGATAGTGCCTGTGTTCAGGCAGAGCAAATAATTGCATGCAATGACACGAGTGCAGCATTACCACCAGCCTTGAAAACTTCAGAATGGATGCCACAGATCCCTGGAGCTTTACCCCATTTCAACCAGTTCACCGCAGCCTGTGTTTTGCACAAACGAAGGTGGACCACAGTTGATTGGAGGGTCAGCAACAGGGATTGTAACACACCTGATATCCAATCGACAGCTGGTGGATCAGCCTGGTACACCGCTCAAATAACCGGCCGAGCGGCCCTTCACTTCGGACTCCTCTGTCAAGAGCCTACCACCCTCTGCTCTAAATGCAGTACACCGAGGGATGACTTGGATGAAGGCAATGCGCAAATTCCCCTGTAAGCAGGACGAGAATCACTTGACCACAGGTGATGCTCTACCCTCACAGATTCCTCACACATAGCTCTCTTGTCCACCTGAGTGCATGTACAGTTTTACGCCTCAGCTCCCTGAACAACTCAGCTCTTCCATTCACCTGACCCTGCGACTTCTGGTCAATGGTATCCAGTCCCTTGAGAGACAAAATTCTTCTTTGCCCTACGGTGAGTTCCAGGACATCCACCGGCAACATCAAGATGGTGGTCTTGAAGGCACTCCACAACTCTTCAGGATCTCCCAAAGCACCCATACCCCTAAGAATTTCCACTCAGCTTGTTTACAAACTCCTGAGCTATCCTCTCATCCTTGAGCTTGCCAACATCCATCCTAGGCTGGGAGGTACCATTCTCCTGGATTTAAGGTGGAACTTCAGAGTTGCTACAACAAGCCGGTGGTCAGTATTGAGGAACTGAGCACTCCGGTAAACCCTACAGTTCTGGATCATCCTCCAGTGACCATCAATGAGCACATGGTCAATCTCCTTTGCCACACCACCAGCATTGGAATACCAAGTCCAGCGATGAGCCCGTGGGCACTAAAATCATGAACCAGCCACTCTATGTCCACGACTTCTTGCAAAGTCAAGGAACTTAGTGCTATTCAGGTTCACAGTTCCAGACAAATGGGGACCAACACACGTCTCATAACCATCCCTATCAGTTCCAGTCCATGCATTGAAATCCCCCAAAACTAGAAGTGTATCTCACCTGGGGCATTGATCAACCACAGACTCGAACGTGGCATAGAATGCGTCCTTCACAGTGAGATCACTCACCTCTGTCAGAGCATAAACAGTGCGCGAATTCCCCTGAAAGCAGAATTCCCCTGTAATGTCAGTGTGACAAGTGGAAGTCACAAAAGTCCCAAAATGAGTTGAAGCATCTTTACAATGAAGGGCGAACTTGGTGTCTGCTTCATCATGATCATTGTATGGGGATGGTATTTCTGTCACCAATCCTTCACCTCCTTCATCTTTGATATGGTGGCACATTGTACCGTGCTGCAGATATATTGCAACACCGTCAGCAGACGAAGATTCTCCCCATCTATTATATAGGAATTCAATGAGATTGATTTTGTTGGCACCGTTCATGCGGAAGTTCTTCCATTGATGTGGGGTCTTCTGTTCGCTACCATAGATTTTATGCAACTGTGAAGGACCAGATGCAGGCTTTTCATGTTTGATTGCCTGGATGCTTATGCCTGGGTAACAACAGAAGATGATGTCAACTTAGAAATGGACCACACAGAATCGAACAACAACCTAAAATGCATTGATTAAAGAGAGTAAGCATGATGAAAGGTCTCTGCATTGTTGGATACACTAGTCAATCACAAGGCAACAACTTAAAAATTTGCAGAGAGATAAGGTCACTCGTGTGACTCTTTGACTTACTTCGTCGGCTCATTGCTATTGTAGGCGGATCTTGTAAACACCTTATAGCAATTACAATGGTATTTCACCTCAATTGCCACACAATCCTGATTACTGATATGCAGAAGAACCTCCTGGTCAATCCTAGTTAACGTCAATGCACGAAGTTTCCCTGCAATATGAAATATATAAGACTGTACAACACCAAACATACACCAGTCCACAAATCAAACTATTCCTAATCAGTACAGTGACTCCTGTGACTGAAAGATTCTGCTTTTTATGATGCAATGTTGGCTGAATGTCTGTATGAAACACTGTTTCATTAACTTAGCTACAAACTCAATCACTCCAGGAAGAAGTTATCATGTCAGTCATGTCTCATTACCTACCTCCATCTTTGGTTTCAGCAGTCTTAAGATGGATGCGTACACGTTTCCTGGAGTGACGGAAAAATGCTCTTTCTTCTGACTTATTGCACAGTCGTCAGGCCGGACCTGTGCAGTTTTAGCCAATTCACCACTCCTACTGGTTCACAGACACTTCATATGTGGTGAATCTCCACCGTCACTGCTGGTGGAAGACTATGACTTTCAGTAGCCTCAGCAACCCTTCCAACTGCACAGGTTATGTTCGTGTGATTATTAAAATGCACATAACATTTCCTGTGATATACATATCCATGATCATGGATGGCTTCCATGGCAACTTTCGACCAAAAATCATCACCGACTGCTGCACATCAGAGGGCAACATCCCTCCATTCACCGTCCAAATTTATCCATCACATGGCAGATTGGCGAGTTGTCCCCCAACTGTTTTTGAAAAATGATACAATTTTCTATTCAGCATTGTTTACATGGATCAAACACTCCTTGGAAGTGTTTTCTGAGGTTTGTTCTTGAAAATTGACGAACTTCCTGGTTTTGGGTAACAAAACCGAACGTGTGACGTCACTCAATTCTGGCCTTGTCAATTTCAAGTCAGGTGATTAATCCCAAAAGATTATCCAAGATATATTGGTGGAACTGGTGGAATTGGTGAACTGGTGAAAATCAGGTTGTTCAAACAAATGGTCGAGGAAGCAAGTCAAAAGTTCTTCCATGCCTGGTTGTAACTCTATTTCGTGAAAATACTCGGACTTTTATCATCAAATTTCAGTGTTTTTGTGCCACTTTTTGCTCATGCCAACATTCACTATAAGATTAGTTCACACAAAATGAATACATTGTACCGGAATTTTTCATTCCCCAGATGTGTCCATCAAAAGTGCATGATAGATGGTGACACCTCATAGGCATATGGACAGCATTTACTCGAGTACCACGATGCTAATGTTTCCATGGAGACTGCTTTGGATCAAGCAATCCGCTTGCTAACGGAATACAACCCAGATGAACCAAAACTATTTAAAGCATCTTGACTTTTTATCAAACCAAAGGCAAAATTATGCCAGAAGAAGTAATTATAAATCATACAGCATTCCAGAACACACTCATACGGTATCTACATTCAGTTGTGAGGGTAGGCTTTACAACTAATGCTATTGTGGACTAATATGTGATTAGGGTTGGCTCAAATTGGGTTGTACAAGACTCAGTTGATGTTGAGTAATGAGCTGATATAACTTTATAAGTTCCCCTATTTACAGCATGATGGAGCACTGTTACAACAGTCAACCAACCCCACAGAGTTTTATGACAAGCCAGTGTGTTTACAAGCATTAATTCCTGATTATTATTGGTTGATACTTACTATGAACATCACCGGCACCCTCTGTTTCTCTGGCACACCCCGTGTCTGCATCCTATGAACCCAGCCAGTCACAAAATATCGACTGCAGTCGTGGAGACTCTTATAGGCTTCCATAGCCTCCTTTGCACAGTAGCTTGGATGTGTTTACTACATATAATTGTAAATATCGGGTTCTGTAGGTCGAGCAGCTGCTCTGCATTAGCTTGCTTCTCCATGGTGGCGGGGGGGGGGGGGTGAGGGGTTTAACAAGTTCCCCACCAAGCTGGAAGAATTTGTGACCCGAGAGACTTCTAATTTCGAGATGTATACCAGTGCTTGCTTTGCTTATCTAAATGACTCATAACAACATTAAATTGCATAAGCTAGAGCCACTTCCAGTTGCAGATACGTATCTGGACATTTGAGTGACATCCAAAATGGCAAACCATCAGGTGATGACGTCACCAGCTTATATCAGTGAGAAATTATATCTCCAATAACCATTCACTTTTCCCCTCCCAAGTACAAAATATATAATCGATTTTTTTCATTGAAGTCTGAAAGAAAAAAGAACCACCTCCTGCTCACCTCATTGCTAATTGAGATGCCATTCAATCCCCTGAAGCCAACCTCATTCCCATAAGTTGGTTCTTATATACTTACAGCTCTCTCCAATGCCATTCTGACTATCATTTTCACATCGACCTCAACCAAACTCCATTCATCCCCATCACAGTGAGACAAAAACCTATTCATTCCTCCAAACACACGGTCTTGCTTTCTTGTCTGAAATGCATTTGTTTGGTTCATCTTTGACTCGAGCTTTTGTCTCAAGGTGTCTGCATGGAAATTTTCTCCTTTTCAGTGGAACCAGGAATATAATTTTTAAATCATCTATAGACGTCGTCTGCAAAATTAAAGTCCTGTGACCACTCACCCCTCCCTTCCTTCCCTCGTGTTATTTTTGTCCCCACTCCACCATCCATTTAAATATTGTTATGTTTGTGGAGGAGGGGGGGGTAGATATAATTTAAGAACAGATAGGAATGTATAGAGTAGCATGGTCCGTGTTTGGGTAGTTAGCCATTCTCGATGTAATAAGTAGGGGCACGTCAGCTTAACAAACGTCTTGTTTGAATGTACAACATTTAGGGGGTGGTGCCTGGTAATAATTAGTTTGAGATTATGGTTGAGGAAATTGTGTCTATTAACCCCAATGTAAAACTTTACCAGGAGCACCGGAGACTTGGTAAGAGAAGAGCAGAGCTATAGTCGCCTCCTGAGGGGTGGAGCTATGGATCGCCACAGAGGGGCAGAGTGTTGCACAGAGAGAAGTGTTAGGAGCCTGATCGGACAGTTGGGCGAAAAGAGAGAGGAGTTGGAATGAGGAGAACGGCGAACATGACAAAGAGAGCCAAGTGCTGAGGAGAACGAGTGACTGAGGATCGCAGAGTTCTTGAGAGGGTCTGAGGAGATTTAAGGAGGTTTTAGGAGGTCTGAGGAGGTTTAAGGAGGTCATCCTGCCTGCCTGTTTTCACCCTGTGTCTGTTCGTCGTCCTGCCAGTCACCTTATCATCCCTGCCCATCGTCCTCCTAATCCCTCCTCATTGCCCACTCATGGCTGCTCCGCAACCATCCTCTTCCCCCGCTACCATCAGAGCTGAGTCCCCCAGTTTTGTCCCTTTCCCCTCTGTGATCGAGTTCAGAGTGAGGCGCCTTAGTTCTTTAGATTTATTTTATTCTCAATGCATATAATTGTTTATTAATTGCATTCCCTTCCCTCCCTACCTGCCATCGCATTCCTTCCGCTGGTCAATCATCCCTTGTTTTTGGTTCGGGAATAAACCCGTTTGTTTTAAAAGAGCTAATTTTCTCATGTTTCTCCTCACTACCCAGGCGCGCGTTGTCTGCCATAATTTGGAATCTCTATACAGGAGTTTAAGCTGTTCGGAACACCATGGGAATTTAACCTCCCACCGCGATGAGGTCGACGTTAGTTGAACCATTGACATTACATTTGTTGATCAGGAGTGGGATTTAGAACCCGAGGACTTCCAAATGTATAGTTAATTGGTGTCGGGAGAGCACAGGGGATCACGCTACAAATTTTAAAATACAATATTATAATTTTTAATTTCCTTGGTGTGCATGGGAAGAAGACCACTGCACAAAATTGCGGATGTGCAGGAGATGGTGGAACGAAGAAGCATCGTGGAGAAAAGAAGTGAGCAAGGATTGGGGACTAATGAGGAGGTAAGGGTAGGATTCTCCCCCATTCCTGAGCCGTAGAGCCAGGAATTGAGTGTGATGCCCAACCAGGCCATGTTAGAAAAAATCATTAAAAAAATGAATAAAAATAATGAACAAATGAATAAACTAAATGGTAAAATGGATGAGACTAAAACGAAAATGAGGGGAGATATGAATAAAAATAGTGAAAGAATAGAGGAGCGAATGGATAAAATTGGTGAACGAATGGATAAAAATAATGAACAAATGGTAAATAGAATGGATGAGATGAAAAGTGATTTTGGGTGAGGTTGAAAGAAATAAAGAATGAACTAGGAGAGTGAATGGATGGATTGGAGAGGAGAATGAAGGGACAATTGGTGAAAATGAATGGCCTGGAGGAGCATTGGGCTGGTGTGGATGTCACTCTGTGCCAGGAAGAGACTGTCCACTTGATGAAGAAAATAGAGGGAGGAAGGTTAGGCTCCGTGATGTGTGAGACGACCTCTGTGGTTTGTGGTACAGCACTCATGGGTGCGCTGTTAGACCCAGCAAGGGTTCTTCTAGCATGCCGGGAACCATCAAGACGTGATGTGGTGCCAGCTCCGAGATATGTGCAGGCGGCCGTACCTGAGCCGACGAGCCAGGTGTCCGAGCCTGTGATGTGTGCGGCGATGGCCAGGCATGCTCCTGTTGGGAGCGAGGCCGGACCGCTGGTGTGCGGGTCCAAGCTCGCACTGGTGAGCGAGGCGACGTCCATCGTCGGATGTGAGCTGGTGTTTGCGGAGGTCTTGTTAGTTCCCACGGTGTTTGGGGCTCTCTGTTGGGATGGACGTGCGGTGCACGGGGTTGTCACTGCGAGGTTCGACAGGAAGTGGATGCGTGAGTGTTGATGTTCAAACATGTCCATTACGCCATGATGGAGTAGGACAGAATTCCAAACTGTCCTTGTCCAAACATTACATAACCACATTTTATAACCATAAGGAAATGTACAAAAATGGCTCAACCATTTAAATAATGTAAAAACGTATCCCACATCTTAAAATTTATTCCTTTGAAAATGCAAAAGCAAAAAAAATTAAAAAGGCAAAATCCCAGACATTTTTAGATGTTAAAAAAAAACAGGCCAGACGCAGATTTAAGAACGGAAAGGGAGGAAATGAACAGGAAAGACTGGAAGTATGGTAACCCTATAATATATATATATATATATATATATATATATATATATATGTATATACTGATATATATATATATATGGGTGGTCCAAAAACAGCCAAAAAATAATAAAAAATTCAGACGTCTCCACAAGCCTTAATTTATTCCACTATGATTCAATAACGCGCATAAAAAAATTAAGTTGATCGGAGGTGATTTAGAGGTCGCTCCATATGACGACTTTTAGTTTCATGAGTTGGTTAAATTAGGGTATGGTCAGGTACGATTACGGGTACTTCTGGATGTCCGAGGTGGAAATGGAGTGCATTTTCGAACTCGATGGGTCGATTACTCTAAGAAATGACTGCACCGACATTGAATTCACTACCATTTCGAAAATATGACCTAAAACAAGATTTATCATTACTGGAGTTGAGTAACTAATCCTACTCATTTCGAATTTTCTAATCTATAATTAATTTGTGGTCCGTCTAAACATTTCTTAGAGTAAATTGACCCCACTGAGTTCGAAAATGCAGTCCATTTTCACCTAGGAAGTTCAGAAGTGTACGGATTCGCATCTCACCATACCCTAATTTTTCAATCAATGGGAATTACAAACTATTATAATATTTCGTCTCATTTACCAAATACCACTATCATCTCCGCCTCTATTGCTGTCTCCACTCCCGCCTGAACTTATTCTAGCCGGCCCAACATCCAGTGTTTTAGATTCAATGGTTCACGAAAAATATGTTAGTTATTTATTTAGTTATTATTATATTAAATTAGGGTATGGTGAGATGCGAATCCGTACACTTCTGAACTTCCTAGTGAAAATGGACTGCATTTTCGAACTCAGTGGGGTCAATTTACTCTAAGAAATGTTTAGACGGACCACAAATTAATTATAGATTAGAAAATATCGAAATGAGTAGGATTAGTTACTCAACTCCAGTAATGATAAATATTGTTTTAGGTCATATTTTTGAAATTGTAGTGAATTCAATGTCGGTGCAGTCATTTCTTAGAGTAAATCGACCCCATAGAGTTCGAAAATGCACTCCATTTCCACCTCGGACATCCAGAAGTACCCGTAATCGTACCTGACCATACCCTAATTTATTCAAGTCATGAGACTAAAAGTCGTCATATGGAGCGACCTCTAAATCACCTCCGATCAAGCTAAAAAAAATTATGCGCGTTACTGGATCATATTAGAATATTTAAGCTTGTGAGCAACATTCTATTTTTTTCGACTTTTTTCGACCACCCTAATTATATATATATATATATATATATATATATATATATATATATATATATATATCTATATATTATATATATATATATATATATATACATACACATACATGCATGTACATATACAGATATAAATATATTCTCGCAGGGGTACCCAGCGTTGCGGGGAAGCGCTAGTGTCTCCTCCCACCCCTTCCTCCCTGCCTGCCTCCAGATTCCCACACAACCATTTCCCCCTCCTCCCACCTCCACACATTCCCCTCCCACCTCCACCCATTCCCCTCCCACCTCCACCCTTTTCCCTCCCTCTTCCCACCTTCATCCTCTCCCTCCCTCCTCCAACAAAGGAATTTTTGCAGGGTTTTAACCACGTTTTAGAAAAATATATAGTTAAAATAAAACCTACTTTCGTTTCCTACCACCCTCTAACTTGCCACGTGTCATCTTGAAATCTGCTCCCTGATGAACAAATTCATCGATATGGCTGAAAGAAATCATAGTATACATGTTTATCCTCGTTGCCATGTAATGCATCTGGGGTGTGGTCAGTCACCACGTTTATTGTCCAGCGATTGCCAAGTGGCTTAAGCACTCAAGCAAGCACTCCATTTGAAACGGTTGATAAGGAACAGCTCGCTTGGCAAGCGCAAGCTAGCTGATTGGTGACTGAACACACCTCTGGACATCTCGAAAGTTTTCAGTACATCCAAAACGCCGACAAAAGGACAGTTCTTTTTCGATTAAAAAAAACTTCAATTATTAATCATGAGTATTTTCATTGTTATGAAAACGTACCTTATTCAGTTTTAAATGTGTAGTTTTAGTTAATAAAACATACATAAACTCAGAAGTAATGCTGAGTGTACAAAAATGGTTGTGTACATTTCATATGACTTCAAAGTGTACAAGTACATAACTTCTTGAAAAGTGTAAGTGAACAGAACTTATTTAAAGTGTACGTGCACATCTATACGAATAAGTGTGTGTGTGTGTGTGTGTGTGTGTGTCCTTCATAACTCCAAAACCATGAAACCTAGTAACCTGAACCTTTGCATGCATACAAAGGAAACTCGAAAGTAGTGCAAGAGTTAAAATTTAGTGTTAGAATTAATTAAAACACCCCTTTTGAAGATAATTAATGGCCATATTTTATTATATCCTTTATCAGGCACATTCTCGGCCACCTTGCTGCCTTTGGGGTCTTAAGGTGTATCATGGGTCACCTCACTGTGGTAACCTAGGATACGCCACCATGGTTTTGTCCTGCTCAACCATGCCTTCACTTGGAATGGGCCACAACGATTTCTTAACGACAAAGTTTGTTTTTTCACTTTCCTCACTTATGTTAATGAATGCCTGTTCATCATACTTCCTAAGTGCTGGATACATTGCAAGCAATACTTATAAATGCCCAGCGACCATGGCTTTATTTCATTTCCGCACATGTGATAACCTCTAGAATCTCTTAAACTCAGCCAAATTACAAATTTTAGGCTCCAGTATTGAACTTAAGTGTTAATTGTTAATTTGTGTTAATTTGTGTTAATTTGTGTTAAACTAAAAAAGTGTTAATTTGTCTACATCAGACATATATAATATTTTTGGCATCTCCAGGAGCTGTGTTAAATATGACGGATCGGCAATCACTTGCCAAGCCAGCTATTCCTTATCAACTGTTTCATTAAATAAATACAAATAAAACAAGAAAAAGAGCAATCAGATATTGCAGACCCTCGCCAGCCAAATCATCAAACCTATGATATCATATGCATGAAACTATTGTTCCTCATGTACAGGCAGTCATATGTGTAAAGTTTCACCACGATCTATTCAGCCACTTCAGAGAAGGAGATTTTTAAAGTTTTTTATTATTAAAAACAACAACATGGCTGCCGAATCACGGGACAATTGACGTCATTAATAATTTTTCTGTGGATCATTTTATCCCTAGATGACCCTCAAAAATTTTCATACTGATCGGATATGGTGCTCTACATATGTAATCATGACGTCATAACGAGGGCACCTATGACGTCATAAGACAATCACACTCATTTCCCATGAGGAGTACTTGACTTGCTATGTGCCAAGTTTTATTTTTTTCCTTGGTGCGGTTTCAGAGATACAGAGGTCCAAAGGTTTTCCATTTTTCCAATGAGCTGCCACACCACGTGACCTTTGACGTCATAATTATCATTATAACATTCTGCAGGAGTATTTGCACCAATCGTGAAAATTTCGTTTCAATTCGACAAGCAGTTGCGGAGAAAAACACGAAAGTTCTGTGCGGCCAAACAAAGAAACAAATCGAGAGATAGGCAAACAAGCAAACAAACAGGTAGAAGACGCTGTGCAGAGCACGATACTTGCAAAATCCATAAAACAAATATGACCTCAAAAATAATTGGTGGTTGACTTTAATGACCAAATATGCAACTCCTCTT
>CM068954.1:157248066-157266132 GCA_035128595.1 Eptatretus atami
GCGACCATCAACGATCACATGGTCAATCTCCTTTGCCAAACCACCAGCGTTGGAATACCAATTCCAGCGATGAGCTTGTGGGCGCTGAAATCATGAACCGGCCACGCTAAGTCCATGACTTCTTGCAAAGTCAAGGAACTTAGTGCTATTCAAGTTCACAGTTCCAGACCCATGGGGACCAACACACGTCTCATAACCATCCCTATCAGTTCCAGTCGATGCATTGAAATCCCCAAGACTAGAAGTGTGTCTCGTCTGGGGCACTGATCAACCACAGACTCGAGCGTGGCATAGAATGCATCCTTCACGGTGAGATCACTCGCCTCAGTCAGAGCACATACAGAGACCAGGGAAATGACACCTAAAGAGTGACGAATCCTTTGTCTCATAATACGCTCGTTGACCGGTGTTACCTGAATTATCATTGAGTCAGCTTATTGCACACAGCTACAGCAACTCCTTGGGGCATGGTAACCATCAGAGCGACCAGACCAATAGTAGGTGTAACCACCCGCCATGATCTCGCCGCAATCCAGTCTCCGAACCTCAGAGAGTGCTGCAATACCGATGTCCAAACGCTTGAGCTCAGATGATAACAGAGAGAGGTGATCATCCTCTCTTAGGGATAGGACATTCCTGGCACCGCCTGAAGGGACCCCCTCAGGTTAACCCAAGGAGACCACCGTCTAGTGGACGACACCTCAGCACCACTCCGACAAACTCTCCGCAATCTGACCCAGGAATGTTACCCCGTGGTTTCCCTCCTATCATCAAAGATTGGGGTCCCGAATGCTTTTCCCCAATCCCGTCATCCGGTGAGATGCCCTGCGAAGGGAAGCTGCACATGAGGTACTCCCACGGAGTGGGTTTTCAGATTTATTTTCGGTTGTGTTTGTGGAATGAAGGGTTTTATGGTGGCCGGAGTGCAAATCCTGCTCCAACCTCCTAATAAGAATAACCCAACTGCACGAGGAATTCCGCAGACACAGTGAGCACTAGATATGGATGGCAATTGGCTCACAAGGAGCCCTCTGCCCTTTGACAGGTTTTGTTTTTAATCCTGCTGGGTGTCCATATCCAAACACCCTCCTCACCAAAAAACCTGGTGGGGAGACGGTTTAGTCGCCGACAACCCGTCCATGGAACAGGTTAGTACAGATTTACATGATACCTGTAGCAAGTCACAGATCTAATCTGGCATGACCTGACAAAAAATGCCACCCCCCCCCCCATCGAGGCCACCCCTGACCTGACATGATGAGCACCCCTAAAATATGTTCAAAAGGGTTGTTTAAATTTACCCAAACACCCAGTTTTCATTCATTCACTTCCTTGGAGTTCCCTTAGTGTGCATTGCAGGTTGGGCCGCTAGGTTTTATGGTTTTAGAGTTATGGAGGAGACACGTTGACTGACACATACTCACTGACGTTTATTACCTCCGCTACCGAAGGTGAAGGGGGTTATGTTTTCACCCCTTTCTGTCTTTTTGTGTGACTGTTTGTCTGTTTGTGTACAAGATATCTCAAAAAGTTGTGTACGGATCCGAATGAAATTTTGTGAACAGGTTGAGTGTGTGACAAGGACGAATTGATTAGATTTTGGTGAAGATCCAGATCCGGATCCGACGACTGGAAATATTTAAAGTGATTCTTCACCATTGAGAAATAGGGGCTAAAATGATATATAGCACGATATCTCAAAAAGTTGTAGACGGATCCGGATGGAATTTGGTGGAGATGTTGTATCTGTGGCAAGGAAGAATTGATTCGATTTTGGTGAAGATCCGAATCCGCATCTGGATACGAGAATTATTTCATTTTTAAAGTGATTCTTCACCATTGAGGAGGCGGAGATTGGGACCATAACCTGTGCAGAGCGTTGGCGCTGCTTCAGCAGTCTCCTTGGCAATTGGGCACAATCCTGGACGGGTCGCCACTCCGACACAGGATATCAGCATGCTGGCACTCATTTTGCCTACTTCGGAAGGATGACAGGCCGAGTTAACCCCACCTGGTATTAATTCAACAGCTGAGCGAGATTTGAACTCAAGACCCAAGGATGCAAAGCCCACCACCCTAACCATTAAGCCAACACCAGGTATACCATTGAGAGATAGGGCCAAAAACGATATAGTACTGTATAGCATGATATTTCAAAAATGTATTGCGCCCGATATGTTCTTGTTTATCAAGCATTACATGGCGGAGGTAGGCGCTCTACCGAGTGCCCTTCTAGTTATTTTAGATATAATCTTTCTTCTCTCCCAGTCAAGGCTGGAGTACCCCAAGACAGTGGTCTTGGCCCCATCTTGTTCCTAATCTTCATCAATGATCTCACTGACTCTCTGGAAAATCCTCTTTTTTTAATTCTCATTTTTAGTGTTATTCTCATTTTTGGAAACTGCAGTCCCAGTGAATGTCATACATAGCCGTGTATGGGATAATGTTCCTTTACACCATGTGATAATTGCTTGATATTCCTTTTCAAGGAGTGTGTTGTCAAGTGTTGCTTTTCATTAATTATAAGGTCTATTGGTCATTTACAGACTTTATTGCCTGTGTGTGGATCGCATAAAAAAAAATCAATCATGAACATGATTGAGTAAATTAAAACATTCATTTAATCTTGTCCATTATGTTTGAGGTTTTTATTTTTCATCCAAGTGAGATATCATCAAAGATGGTTTTGTTGTGCATTTGCTGTGATTTTTGTGAGTAGACATAAAAACAAAGGAAAGTCAATGCCAATAGGTTTTTCCTTTCTAACCGAGCTCTGTCCAGCTCCGATCGCCATTTCAGGGACACACGCACAATGGGGGAGCAGAGTTCAGCACGCAGAGGCGCGTCCATTGCAGGCCTGTCTGTCTTCGCTTCCCGGCTGGCTCCGGTGAGGGTATGAGGCATGGGACAATGGTGGGGTGGGGTTGGTCGGACTTGAGATTCCGCTAGCTCAGGGCCAAGTGGCAGAGAGACAAGAGACAGGAATGCCATATAAGGATGGCTGTCTCTTCTATGAAAGGATTTTCAAAGTCCTGTGGTCTGCAGGCAGCTCAACTTATAGTGACGAGGACTTATTCTGAATTGGCCACAAAACACAGTCAATCAATACTGAGGATGAGAATACATATAATATACTTCCATATGTACCTATATCTATCTCTCTCTCTCTCTCCTCTCTCTCTCTCTCTCTCTCTCTCTCTCTCTCTCTCTCTCTCTCTCTCTCTCTCTCTCTCTCTTCTCTCTCTCTCTCTCACTCTCACTCTTTCCATACCCATCTGGAAAACTCAAGTCTCTCAGAAAATACTAAATGCAGTAATTGCTGGAAGATCAGTATTTTATGGAGCAGAAAAACCTCAAGGGGTGCCTGATTTAGTAGCTCTCAATGATTAAAGGACACATGGGTCTTTCGGGGATACGAATAACTATCGCAATGTGGTCTTTAAGACATATTCCTCAATATTGGCCTATTACACCCCTGACCTACAGAAGTATTGGATTACTTGTGAGTTATTCTGCCAGGCACTATATCTACATATTCCTTTAATAAAATTGTGGAATTTTTCACTCCCTCCCCACTTCCCCCACCCAAACCTCCTCAAATCCCAAAAGCTTTATGCCACATACATACTCCTCCCTTCACCTCCTTTGATTTCAATCTCCTCCCAACTTTCACCTTTTCCCTCCCCACAACCCCCGTCGTTCCTTTTCTCTATTTTTATTATATTTCTCCCCCTCCCTTGCATATGTAATACGTAGATAATTCCATCTTCCCTTCACCGACAACACTACCTTTCAAGGCAGTCTCCCTTCCAGGCTCAGCTGCAAAAAGCTTCCAAAATTTTACCGTTATCAAGCACTTCAAACAAACATCTCAAAGTTTTGTCTTCACATTCATAACATCTTGCATGCTGGGAAGATGATGTCATCACATTGTCTGGCAAAAGAGTATGGCTGGTTGCTTACACTGGTGAATATATTCCTGATGACATGGTGTGATGCCATTCAAAACAAAGCTGAAGCTGGGCCTTTGGCAAATCCCAGGTGCCATCGGTCCCTCTTTAACTTTTTTAGCTCAGCACGAATATGCTTCAGCTTGCTTCCACCTCATATTGGGTAGGATGGAAATGATCTTTGAGAAATAAATAAAGAAATGGAAGTGCGAGCCAGGCATATTCTCATAAATTCAGAGAAATCGTCATTTAGCACATGAGATTTGAAAATAATATATATATATATATATATATATATATTATAGTATATATATGAGACGACCCGTGAACCCGCTGGGTTCCCGTGTGGACAGTGGTTGATGAAAAAATAATTTCAAGAAAAAAAAATTAAGATAGCTCAGGCGAACTATACCGCGCAGGTTGTTTGCATTGATCAAATTCTCCGAAGAGTACTTGACTGAATCGGGAATTGATTTGTTAATATTTTTTTCGTTGCCCGATTTGAATGAAACTTGATACTGCACACCGCAGGCGAATGGTGAGTAAGGTGGCCACTAAAATTTTTGCGCTATCGTGTACCGTTTTGGCTGTATTTCGGGAACATACACACATACATACATATATACAATATGAGAGTTTTAGTAATATATAGAAGATAGATAGATATATGTACACACACAATATAGAAGAGTACATGCTATCTAAACACAATCTTCTTCATCAAGCAAAGTCACTGTGGATGTATATCACACTTGGGTTTTAGAAGGAAGCTCGGAAAGCATAATGAAAACAAGGCAATGTGTGGGATTTATGGTTTGCGACAGCAGTGGGTCAGGAAGGCACACTACATGGAGACACAGCAACGAAGGGGTTCTTCAGCCTTCCTGCCCAGCCGCGATGGAGCCTGCATGGGTGGGGTTGCTCTGTACCTTTGCCAGCTTCGACGGGTTTCGATGCTCTGCGACCCTCAGCCTGCTGTGTCAGCCAAAAGCCGCAATGTTCTCGAGTTCGTGCTTGCTCTGCAATGCAGGCCAGATCCCGTCCTATAAATCTTGGATACAGGATGTGGAATTCAATTTGTGTCCAATTTAGCGGTTAAAGTGACATCGCAAATTAATTCTGATCACAGCAAAAGAAAGCCGCACTTTTAAGAGGCGATTGTTGGTATTCACGCCTGCAAGATTGGAGTCAGTGACCCCAGACTTTTTGAGGCCACTGTCTTTGAGTTGTTAAATTATCTCAGCAAATGTAACACATCAGTGATTCGACTGTATGTAACCATGCGAAGTCATAATACTTGAGTGGAACAAGTGTTAGAGTTAGAATTGTGATCGGATAAATTTTGGATGTCAAACAGGATGGTGAAAAGATAGCACTTGTCTCTGAGCTGTCTCGTCTGGACTCGATTGTCGAACCAGATAATTAAACTGTCTGATTGGTGCTTCGCAGGTCGGGATTAGTATCAATGAGTGCACTGTCGGATGGACGTTGAGCTGCGGACACATCTGCTCGATGATGGCTGATGGACGTTAAAGATCTCTCACTGTCTTTTTTTTTGGAGAGTCAGCAAGTTTTCACCAGTATCATGAAAAAATTCCAAGTTCCAGCCCTAACTTGGCCAGACGAGGGGATGGGCAGAACCGGATACACAGTATTTGTCCAAGGAAACACCAACCTGACATGTCAATGATGTGTGAGGTCATGATCTATATCATAGATAATGATGATGATGATGATGATATTCAATAGGAAGACGAAATACTGCATTGGGGTCATCAGAAGGAACCCAAAGAAGTAAAGAGCAAAGAAGGAGTCATCAGGAGGAACCTGGTTAGGATTCGGGTTTCAGCCGCTACTCCACTACCCTCAAGCCCACCCAGGCTCAGCCAAGTGAGTCTCAAAGAAAAAAATTCTGCAAGCATTCACTTCTCCTAGACAGAAAGATAAAGAAAAAGTATACAAAATGAGTACCAGCTTACTTGTAACAGGATGGCACTCCATCAGCTGCACAATCACCGGCTGCATACAAAATAATAATGCAGTATTCTAATTTTTAATTTTTGATACATTATTTACAGATTATTGAAACAAGAACACATTCGATGATTCTAATTTTTTTTTGAACCAGCCAGATGTTTTGGGTTTTTTTTGCCTCCGATGTTGTATGCAATCAAGTAAAGGTGCCCACATGAGTATTGCATTCAATAATTGACTCAGCAATTCAATAAATTTTCATTATAAATTTCTGGTGACCTCGAATCAGCAATGGAAGACTTCACTATTAACATTGAGCGGAAGAGACTGTTCCCTGAACACCCTGCTGTAGAGAGCACACCCTAATGTTGCCTTCCGGAGTTTGAAGGCTGCGTTTCCTCCAACCTTACAAAAGACTTCCTCCAAGCAGCCGTTGGATTCTGCACATTTCATCCGCTCCTGCACAAGAAAGCAAGCGATGTATGGCTAAATGATATCTCGATGATCCATAAGTTCGATCACGAGTGTTTGCATCACAGTTGCATCACAGTTGCATCCCTGTTTTCATTTTGCTCAAACTGCATTTGAGGATACTTAGTATCAGAAGTGCTCTTAACTCCACGATTCCTACTATAACTATTACTACGACAACTTTGATGGCTCAAGATTATCAACACCTTCTTGTGGGGTCGGGCAGGGAAAGTTTTTCGCCCAAGTCTCCTGGGTTTCTGCCAAGCTCTTCGACTCGCATGCATGTTCGACTCCTTCCTTGGTCCATGATCATTCTTTTCATCTACGATCTCTCTGAATCTCTGGAAAATCCTCTTTATATCTTTGCTGATGACCCCACCCTCTGCTATAACACCCCTCATCCTTCAGACGTCCCTCGTCCTCTCTCTCCGAAAGGATGGTCTGGTGAACCCTCCCATTTACTCTCTTAACAATTCCCTTAAAAAAAACTTCAGTCGCTCAAACCTCTGGACCTCACCATCAGCCTTGTTCTTTCTTTGGCAAACCACATATCTAAGTTGGTCTCCAAACAAAGTCTTTCCAAGGTAAACCTGAACTTTTATCTAACGACAAGGCCATCATCTGTAGCTTGATAGAGTACTGCTCTTCCCTCTGGGCTGGCCAAGCGCCCATGGCTCACACCTTGGCCAGCTTGACGCCGTGGAAACCAAGTGCTTCAAAGTCATTGGAATCTCGAGACATGAAGCTGAGTCACTGGGCCTATCAAGCATATCACAAATCAGTGGTTTCTCTGTCTTCTACTACCTCTTTTCTTGTCTTGAACCCTCTTTCCTTTCCATGCTCTGCCCTCTCCTCCCCCCCAGGTTTCTGCAGGGCACACACAGACTTCCAGAAACCCCCTTTTGGGGAATCTCCCAAAATGCAGACTCATTGCTCCCCTTCACTCAATCGTTACTCTTTTTTCATGCCTGTAGAAACAATTTACTCAGTCTCTTCAATCTCCTTCTTCCCTCCAGGACTTCAAGACAGCTGTTCACCACCATCTCAGGTCATTCCCCATCCCAAACCATGATCTTTTGTACCCCCATTAATCCACCCCAAGCCCACCTCTTTCCGAGTTTCCAGTTTCTCCTTCCGCTTCTGTGAAAGAGAATTGGTGGCTGTATCCATCTTGTTCGCCCCCTGTGTCTTCCCCTTGCTTTCATTCTTACCCATATGTTCCTTATTTCTCCAAATATCCCTCTGTTTTGTCCTTCAACCCTGCTCTTGGTGTGTCCACCCCCCACCTCCACCCCTTTCTCTTCCTACCGTTATTTCCGTTCTGTTCTGCCCTGGTCCATTCTGTTTTCTCGCTCTTCCACGAACCCCAACATTGTATGCAAAAAGTCTTTCACGAACTGGCTGCCCAAGCATGGCATTTGAGTGAACATGATTTGGACCTGAATTTGTTATTTATTCAGGGTGCCGTTGATAATTCACCTACTACTGTACTACTACTACTACTACTATTGCTACTACTACTACTACTACTACTACTACTTTAATAGCTCCAATTATTCATTCTTCTTGCAGTGTAGTCTGGGGGACGTTTTTTCACCTCGGTGTATCAGAGACCTGCTGGCTCGGTCTGACGTTTTATTCAAGTAAACAGGATTTTTTATTTATTTGCTCAACGTGCTGGAGATAACTAGCCTACTCTCTGCGAAGAATACCGATGGATCTCGAATGACCACCACCCAATGCAAGCAGACAGGATACCCAGCTTAACATGTATCCGAGGAACGGCACACTTTGCAAAACAACCGCCTTCCTGCGAAGTCCAAATCAGACAGTTTGCAGTCGTTTGGGGAATCGAGGGAAGACCTGACATGTAAGTGCGTTAACTCAGCACCATCCTTGTCGGACTACTCTTAAGCCTACGGTGCTACTGGAAACTGGGATTCTTGTCGGCTTTGAAAGCAACGCAGGAATTGTACGAGGAATACTCCAAGCTGAAAGAAAGAAAGAAATGCCAAAATAACCCCCAATACCATTGGGGAATAAGAGTAAGCGTTTGCTACTCTTACAAAGGCCAATAAGGCACAAAACATTTCAGAATCATTTTCTAGCTTTCCCAGCACTCCAGAGATCCTGAATGTGGATTTAATAAATTTCTTGGCAGCGCACACACTCTGTTATACCTTCTTAAAGTGCAGTCAACAAGGGTGTGGCTGCGCTCTGTCCCCTCCAAGCCAAGTTTATGCCAGGGTAAACAGGTGCTCAAAAGTCGACCTTGTCAAAAAATATCAAGCAAAATATGACATCAAGACAGTGAGGTTTTGGAAAGAGTTGTCCAAACAAGATGCCAAGGTGCCTGTGGTTTTCGGAAGAAATGCATTCTGGGTAATCAGACTAATAATTGTTTTATTGAGCGTATATTTCGGCAATACGTGAAGCCATTGAATCGCAGCACTTTGGGATGTGCTGTCTTTCATGCGACATGTTCGCAGAGCTTGCTTTACCTGCGGTGTTGTTAAATGGAATGGCATTTGTGAAGAGCCACAAAGAGTCAGGCAGATGGAAGAACGCATGATGAGGCTTGTCAGATGTTCCTGCACATACAGTTGCTAAGTCGTCGCATAGACCTAAAATTTACTCAAGGAGATAGCTTTTGTCAGAACCACCAACTGTTGCTTCTTCGTTATTGCCACATTCATTCATGTACCATAAAAAGTTTCGTAAAATGGGTGACCCTGAAGGTGTGTGTGTGTGTGTGTGAGTGTGTGTGTGTGTGTGTGTGTGTGTGTGTCTTCCTTTATCCATGTTTTCCATTTCCAGCTGAACAAGGTAGGCAGGGTGTTGCATCGATGAGCACGCCGTCCTTCGGACGGGACACAAAGCCGGCTCTCCTGCCAGCATTGGCCTAAAGATCCTACAGTGTCTTTCAAAAAGAATAGGCCATTGTGTGCCGCTATCCAGGCCAAACTCGAAATCCATGACTAGAATTGCATGAAGACCATCTGCAACACAGCCACACCTAATCAGTGATGATACAACTCACCAAACAGAATTCAAGCTGAATCGCAGTACAATTAATTCATTCACCAGACAATGAGGATTTGATCACTGTCCTAGTAATGCTGCGATCCGAGGTTCAAATCATATAACTACCGGGTTGATTTGTCCATTGTCGACCAATGTCCTTGCAATTCATGGAAAACTGCAACAATGATGTCCCCTAATGTCTGCTTCTGACACGCAATATATGTGCAAAGCCAGTCCACATACCTTAAGCATGTCGTGGAAAAGAAAATAATTGCACACAGATCCCACAGAACAGTGTTTTACTGCAAGGTCAAATGTCATCCCATCCCAAACAAAGCAATCCCTGCAGTGTGACTCACCTGAGATGTTACCATTTCGACACCTTTCTTGTGCACTGCAACTCGTGCATTGTACCTGTCCATTTTGAGTTTTTGAGTAACTTTCACGACGAGCTTATTACCCCCATTGGATTTAGTGCGAAATGGGGGCTTATGGACTTGATCTCGATTTTCGTGTCCGTGCGTGCGTGCGTGCGTGCGTGTGTGCGTCTGCAACTATATCTCGGACATGTATGGACCAATTTTATTGGTACTTGGCACACATATAATGAATGAAGGCTTACATAAGCATGTCATTTGTTTTCGACATCAGATCCAAGATGGCCGACTGGTGGCATTTTCGTTGCAAAAAAAAAACAGATGTTGAACATGTCCTCAACCATTTCTCAGACATACATTTACTGATGTTGTTCAAACTTGGCACACAGATAATAGTGTAGTAGATAGTAGAAAATTGTGCAAATTATGATACAAGCATCAAATTTAGCATTTCTGTTCTGCAGGGCTTTCTGATCAAATCTGCCCGATTGGCCATTTGAAATCCAAATTTTGAAAAAAAAAAAAAAAGAAAACCAAAAAAATTTGAAGTCACAGCTGGCTGAAATTCTTGAAGTGCAAGTGAACATCCCAGACGAGAACCAAGGGGAGATGCAGTCATCATTGATGGCTCAGCACTTATCAATGCCCTACCTCCATGCACTTCAAAGATATTTGATGACTATGCTAAAGAAGACATCATCCAAAGGTGGAATCCTATGGTGCCAGGTACGAGAGGGTGGACGTATGTTTGATGTGTACAAGAAGTCAAGTCTGAAGTCCGAGGCAAGGTCGAAAAGGGGGCAAGGAATCAGAAGAAGAGTGACAGGAACCAGTAAGACCCCAAGTAACTGGAGAAGCTTTCTTCGAGATGACAGCAACAAGACTGAGCTGTTTCACTTCCTTGCGGAAAAGATGTGTGAAGCACAGACGACAAGCACAGTCATTGTCACAAAAGGAGAAGATGCCATTAGCAACACAAGGAAGTCACTGGATGCTGTGTCTCCATGTTGTCATGAAGAAGCTGACACTCGAATATTTGTAACGCCAGGGATGCAACGACGGATGGTAGCAAGTCCATTATCATTAAGGCTAATGACACGGACGTACTAGTCATAGCAATATCTGTACTGCCATCGTTACAGGAACTAGGTCTTGAGAACATGTGGATTGCCTTTGGCCAAGGAGCCAAGGCGTGATGGATTCCAGTCCATGAGGTAGTTTCTGCAATAGGCCTGAGAAAGCTGGAGGGATCCTATACTTCCATGCGTTCACTGGATGTGATGTCGTGTCTGCCTTCCACGGTAAAGGGAAGAAAACTGCATGGCAGACTTGGAACGTCTTTGATGATGTTTCTGAAACATTCACCAATCTCAGCCAGCATCCAACATTGATTCGTGATGTTGACTTTTTTGAAGTTTTTTTTTTCTTCAAATTTTCAAATTTGTATTTCAAATGGCCAATCAGGCAGATTTGATTAGAATCCCCTGAAGAACAAATGTGCCAAATTCGATGCTTGCATCATCATTTGCACGATTCCTCTCAAAAATTGCTGTTATCTGCCCCACTATAAGGAATGATGGCTTACATTTGCACGTCGTTTATTTTCGAGATCAGATCCAAGATTGCCGACTGACGGCCATTTTGTTACTTAAACGTGTCCCCAAGCATTTATCTGACATGCATGGTCGGATTTGTTCAAACTTGGCACAATTGCAGCACACCAAGGCATGCACTGGACCTAACTTTATTTTGCGATCTGATTTAAGATGGCCGACTGGTGGCCATTTTCGTTGTAAAAAAAACTAATGTTGAACACATCATCAACCATTTATCAAACATGCATTCACCGATGTTCTTCAAACTTGGCAACCCGATAACAAATGACGGCATACGTCTGCCTGTCATTTTGTTTCGAGATCAGATACAAGATGGCCGACTGGTGGCCAATTTGTTACGTAAATGTGTCCCCAACCATTTCTCAGACATGCATGGTCCGATTTTGTTCAAGTACATGATAGCATACACATGCCCCTCACTTTATTTTGCGATCTGATCAAAGATTGCCGACTGGAAGAGTGGCATTCATTTTAGTTGTACATAAATATGGGCTCACCCTTTAACTCCAAACAGCAAAATTACTAAAACAACGGGGGCTATGACGTTTTATGTCTTTTCTACTTGTTCATTCACGAATTGTGTTCTTGGTAAAAAGGTAACCACCATCCTTACTACCAAATCCAAAGTTTGGTGACCTCTTTACATGGATAACTGTGTCATTCCCATAAGTACTTTTTGCTCTTTCCCTTTTGCTGTGATCATAAGAAATAATTCAATTTGCACTAATCAGACATGGATATTATAGAAATATCCATGAGCACTATCAGCAGATTCTCATGAGAAATCCGAGGAGAGGTTTTTTTTGTGAGGGATACTCTATTTGAAACTGTCGTGCCAATCCTGGGTTTAGCAGGGCCACAGAGAGAACTCACAAGGAATAGGTGTTTACAAAATGGAAATGGAAAAACAATTAGGCACAGGAAAAGACTAATCATCATAAATAAAGTATCTGGATCCAAATTCCCGACAATCATTGTCCGGCCTGTGCTTCCCCAATGCAGACAGCCTGAAATTCCTTCTCTCGAGCATATCCCATCCAAAGGCACTATGATGAAACCTCCCCTCATTTCATCAGTGGTGCGTCAGGTAAAACACCGCACCTGACATCATATACCTTACATCATTAAAGAAAACAAAAGCAGTTGCATAATCTACAGTTAAAGTCTATCAAGGTACAGCATATAATCATTGCAAGGGAACAATGTTTGGCCGTTGGATTGGAAAGGTATCTGGCATGAATGGTTAAATATCTGTAATCATCGTGAATGCTGCGAAAACATTAAGTGCTGGGAACACCATTTATGTGCTTCAACAACAGAGTTTGGCTCTTTCATTCGATGGTGAGACAAGGCATGTACAGTATGTTAAAACAAACTGAATCACATCAGAAGACAAGTGATTGATCTGATATGCTTTGAGTTTAATTTGACTTAGAGTGGGATAACTTGCTGTGGATTGACGTGCTGTCCTTCAACTCCATCTCCAATACAAGATGAGTGAGAAAACGTTTTTGGCCTATAACGTGGCTGTCACATCTCCACCTCGGATTGAAAGATGAGAGAAACGTCTCAAGCATAATTTATTCTTGTTTGAAAATCAAAATCTCATGAAATGTTGACACAAAAAAATGTTAGTAGTTGCAGAAATCCAGATTAAAGAACAAGAACAGCACTCGGTAGACAGTATAACTCCACCAGGCTGAACAGTTCCCGTTTTGTATCACCATGATCGGCTGGATCTGCATCTGGGCCTTAAACAAAATCTAATATTAACAAAAATCTTGATCTTGTCACCTATCCAACTCAATCACCAAGTTTTGTCATAATCCACCCACATTGTTTTGAAATATTGTGCTATATATCGATTTTGGCCCAATGTCCAAATAGTGAAGAATCACTTAAAAAAAAAAGACATTCTCATATCTAGATCTGGATTGTCACCAAAATTGAATCAATTCATCCTGGTCACACTCTCAACCTGTCACCAAGTTTCGTCCAAATCTGTCCAAAACGTTTTGAGATATCATGCTCAGAGACAGGCAGACAGGGGTGAAAACATAACTAGCCTCCATCCACTTTCAGTGGTAGAAGTAATGAAGGTACCACTGAGTCACATGCACGCAGTCTTGGATGAAGACCGATTGGTGGTTGAAACATTGGACCTGGACCTTACTTACAGGGCAGCTATACGAGTCAGTTGTGCCTTCGATTATGAACAAGTAAAAAACACATAAATGTCATAGCCCATGTTGTTTTAGTAATTTTGCCGCATGGAGTTGAAGGGCTAACCCATATTTATTTACAACCAAAAATGGCCACCACTCCACCAGTCGGCTATCTTTGATCAGATCGCAAAATACAGTGAGTGGCAAGTGTATGCCATCATGTACTTTGCTATTGCCAAGGTTGACCAAAATCCGACCATCCGTGTCTGAGAAATGGTTGGGGACACATTTAAGTAACAAAATGGCCACCAGTTAGCCATCTTGGATCTGATGTTGAAAAAAAATGACGTGCTTATGTTTACCACCACGTGTTGTCTTTGGGCCAAGTATGAATAACATTGGTACATACATGTCTGAGACATGGTTGCGGATACACACACACACGCACGGACATGAAAATCGAGACCAAATTCATAATCCCCCGTTTCGGACTAAGTCCAACGGGAAACGAGGGCAAATATTGTTAACTCTATAACCTTAACTGTGGATAACTTTAAAAAGCGGCTGAAACCTGAATCCTATCCAGGTTCCTCCTAACGCCTCCACCTTTGCTCATTACTTCTTCCGGGTCCTTCTGACGGCTCTAATGCAGTATTTGGTCTTCCGTTTGATTTGATGACATCCTCTTATCTACTTGTACTCTATAATAAACCTACTCAACAAAATAATTGTTTTAAATTTAGCTTTTTCCCTGTTAAGCAAGACCAAAAAATTGTATTGTATTGGTTTCAAAATAGAGTTTATGGAAGAACTTCGTTGTTAAAAAAAAAAGAAAAGATCAAACATATCACTTTCAAATGAAACGATTTATCACCCACCATGTGACAGCTTGTCATCATCAAATAATCACATAGCAGACTTTGTTTGCAACTTTTAAATATTCACGAAAGTTTTATGAAGAGCTGATCAAGGCTGAACAAAACTCTTGTTTCAATCCACAAATCAATTTACGCAGTTTAATACACACAAGATGACAGCTTACGATACAAGACATGACTGTAAAAGAGCAGAATATACCACAGAACACCATATAAGAACTTATGGAATGACTGCTCACTAACTGAATGACAGCTTACTGTATGACCGGTCACTAGCTGTATGGCCGCTTACTGTATGACTGCTCACGAGCTTACTGTATGACAGCTTACTGTATGACTGCTTATTGCTGTATGACAACTTACTGTGTGGCTGCTCACTAGCTGTATGACAACTTACTGTGTGACTGCTCACTAGCTGTATGACAACTTACTGTGTGGCTGCTCACTAGCTGTATGACAACTTACTGTGTGACTGCTCACTAGCTGTATGACAACTTACTGTGTGACTGCTCACCAGCTGTATGACAACTTACTGTGTGACTGCTCACTAGCTGTATGACAACTTACTGTGTGACTGCTCACTAGCTGTATGACAACTTACTGTATGACTGCTCACTAGCTGTGTGACAACTTACTGTGTGACTGCTCACTAGCGGTATGACAGCTTACTGTATGACTGCTTTACTGTAGTACCACTCACTAACTGTATGACAGCTTACTGTATGACCACTCACTAACTGTATGATGGCTTACTGTATGACTGCTTATTGCTGTATGACAACTTACTGTATGACTGCTCACTAGCGGTATGACAGCTTACTCTATGACTGCTTATTGCTGTATGACAATTTACTGTATTACCACTCACTAACTGTATGACAGCTTACTGTATGACCACTCACTAGCTGTATGACAGCTTGCTGGTTGACCGCTCACTCTCTGTATGATGGCTTACTGGATGACTGCTCACTAGCTGTATTACAGCTTACTCTATGACTGCTCACTTGCTGTTTGACAGCCTACTGTATGACTGCTCACTAATTGTATGACAGATTACTGTATGACCACTCACGAACTGTGTGACAACTCACAAACTATATGACAGATTACTGTGTGACCATTCACTACCTGTATGACAGCTTACTGTGTGATCGCTCACTACTTGTATGACAGCTTACGGTGTGACTGCTCACTGACTGTATGACAGCATGTCTATGACTGTTTGCTTGCTATATGACAGCTTACTTTATCTCCACTCACTCGCTGTATGACAGCTTACTCTATGGCCGCTCATCAACTGTATGAAAGATTATTGTATAACCACTCACTAACTGTATAACAGCTTACACCACATGACCACTCATTAACTGTATGACAGCTTAAAGTATGACCGCTCATTAACTGTGTGACAGCTTACTGTATGACTACTCACTAACTGAATGACTCCTTAATGTGTTACGGCATGCTAAGTGACAGCTTACTTGATGAGACCTTCCTGGGACCTTACTTAGTGTGTGATTGATTAAAGGGTATAAATAAACTGAAACTGAAAATCAAGAAAAATAGGAAAACATACAATATGACATCTTACTCTGTGGCAGCATGCTGTATGACAATTTACTGTGTGGCAGCATGCTGTATGACAGCTTACTGTGTGGCAGCATGATGTATGACAGCTTACTCTGTGGCAGCATGCTGTATGACAGCTTATTGTGTGGCAGCATGATGTATGACAGCTTACTGTGTGGCAACATGCTGTATGACTGCTTACTGTGTGGCAGCATGATGTATGACAGCTTATTGTGTGGCAGCATGCTGGATGACAGCTTACTTTGTGGCAGCATGCTGTATGACAGCTTACTCTGTGGCAGCATTCTGTATGACAGCTCACTATATGGCAGCATGCTGTATGACAGCTTAGTCTGTGGCAGCATGCTGTATGACAGCTTACTGTGTGGCAGCATGCTGTATGACTGCTTACTGTGTGGCAGCATGATGTATGACAGCTTATTGTGTGGCAGCATGCAGGATGACAGCTTACTTTGTGGCAGCATCCTGTATGACAGCTTTCTCTGTGGCAGCATTCTGTATGACAGCTCACTATACGGCAGCATGATGTATGACTGCTTACTGTGTGGCAGCATGCTGTATGACAGCTTACTGTGTGGCGATATGCTGTATCACAGCTTACTGTGTGGCAGCAGGCTGTATGCCAGCTTACTGTATGGCAGCATGCTGTACGACAGCTTACTGAGTGTCAGCATGCTGTATGCCAGCTTACTGTGTAGCCGCATGCTGTATGAGAGCTTCCTCTGTAGCAGCAGGCTGTATGCCAGCTTATTGTGTGGCAGCATGCTGTATGACAGCTTACTGTGTGGCAATATGCTGTATCACAGCTTACGGTGTGGCAGCAGGCTGTATGCCAGCTTACTGTGTGGCAGCATGCTTTATGACAGCTTCCTTTGTGGCAGCATGCTGTATGACAACTTACTCTGTGGCAGCATGCTGTATGACAGCTTACTCTGTGGCAGCATGCTGTATCACAGCTTAATGTGTGGCAGCATGCTGTATCACAGCTTACCGTGTGGCAGCATGCTGTATGACAGCTTACTCTGTGGCAGCATGCTATATGACTGCTCACTGTGTGGCAGCATGCTGTATCCCAGCTTACAGTGTGGCAGCATGCTGTATCACAGTTTACTGTGTGGCAGCATGCTGTATGACAGCTTACTCTGTGGCAGCATGCTGTATGACAGCTTACTGTGTGGCAGCATGCTGTATGAAAGCTTACTGTGTGGCAGCATGCTGTACGACAGCTTATTCTATGGCAGCATGCTTTATGAGAGCTTACTATGTGAGAGCATGCTGTATGACAGCTTACTGTGTGGCAGCATGCTGTATGACAGTGTTGAAGATTTCTGCCCGTCCGACGTGCGGACGACCGCCTTTAGCCCAATTGCGGCCGCGCGCGCCCACCGAACGTGGCAATCTAGTCGCAGCTTCCGGATCAACGCCGAAACCCAGCTACGGGTGATTTTTAACACACCATAAACCAGCCATCTCTTCTGTCCACGCGCTACAGGGTCATTCGCCGAATTGTCGATATACCTAACTATTCACACGGACAGAAATGCCGGGAGTTTATACCTCGACGGGGCCTGCACGAAAACGAGCCGCTTAAGCAGCTGTTTTCCGTATGCGATTGCCGAGCGTTTTATATCGCCAAGTCCCGTCGGACCGATGTACGTTTTATCGGCTTATATCAGCCAGATAATATTCCGAACGCATCATGGCAGTCAATGGCAGAAAGTGACACAACGAGCAGGTTACATTCAAACAATAGGGGTATTTATTTTAAATGCACATATGCAATGAATGGGGGGATGGGGACAAGACAGAGCAAAGCCTACAGCCGATGCCTATTATCATGTACACAGTCATGCGACTTAATCAGTTCTACTTAGGTAGACAAGGCACCACAGACTTTCATCCAAAACCCCAGAAAGAAAGAACCAGGCTCGTGAACCTTTATAATTACTCGGAGCCGGGATGACCGAAGGGGCTCCGAGAGACAGAGCGGGCTACCTGGCCACCCTCGTGGTGACTCGCTG
>CM068954.1:157318207-157328377 GCA_035128595.1 Eptatretus atami
CACACACATTCTGGGATTCCAGTGACGCTCCACAAGCTCAGTGCGGAGTCGCACTCAGGCTGAGTTCCCCCAGTAGACAGCGTGTGCGTACATTCCGAAGAAGACCCCCGACCCCCGAACAAACACCCACTCTGAATCGTCAAATATGAGCTTCAACACTCAGTGGTCTCTCATCGAGTAGCCCGCTCGTGCGCCGAGAGTCCTTTTCCCCTATTTCCACCCCCAAATCTCCGATCCCAAACCCTCTTTCACTGCCCTTGCTGACTCCTCCGTGGTTCGGCGAACGCGCTAAGGGGTAACACGATCAACCCGTGGTTCTCAGGGTCTCAGAGCATTGTGTCTGCGAATGGAGATTCAAAAACACCAAAACGAGACAAAACATGGCAGTGCGCGAACCAAAAAGTGATCTTATTGAGACACCAAACAACAAAGAGGGACCACAGGGGTCCAGTGTTCTCTAACCAAGCAACTTGACCGTCGTTTCGTTCACACAAACAAGACACACGGGAATACAAACAGATTCCTTTCGAGGACAAGAGGTGCATTGAGACAAAAAAATATCCTTGGCACATCTTGCTCTCGCATCTCGTTCCGACATCGTTTTGTACACACCGTGTGTGTGTGTGTGTGTGTGTGTGTGTGTGTGTGTTTATGCATGTACGGTTGTATATAATATATTATAATATATATATATTACATATATGACCGGGCGTAGTGGCGTGCGCCTGTAATCCGGCTACTCGGAGGCTTGGGTTGGGGATCGCTTGAGGACGGAGTGCTCTGCACTGGCTGCGCCATGAGAGGTGTAGGGCATCCCGGAAGGCGGATCGCTTGAGGACGGGAGCTCTGCACTGGGCTGCGCCATGAGAGGGTGTAGGCATCCCGGAATCATGGCGAAACCCAATCCTTATCCCTGTGTCATAAGAGGCGACCAGGGTTGCGTCAGGAAGGGCATCCGGTAAAACCTGTGCCAAATCAGTATGTGATCATAACGATGATCCGCTGTGGCGACCCCTAACGGGAGCAGCCGAAAGACGAACAACAAATATATATGTATTGTTGGTGTGTTTGTTAATGTTTTTGTCTTTTCCCGCTCTGTATGTCAGACGAGTCTGACGCTCAGCACGGTCTGTAACAACCCCAAACCCCTCCCCCCCCCCCAAAACTTCAGTTCCAAGATCGATGCTTATTTTCAAAATCCCTGAGTATCGACTCGAAGACGCGTCATTCAAAATAAAGTAACGGACAATTACAAGCGCTCGCAAAACGAGTGCGTCGTGCGTCATTATTATTTTTTGGTCGCACATTGCGTAAATCGTCACGCACACCCTGTCTTCGGCCGGTGAACATTAATGGAGCCGGAGACGCGCTAATGAGGAGGTTTCCCCGGGAGCGCTCGACGCGGGTCCCTCCAAACCCCGGCGCAACGTCATTGACTCAACACGTCGCTCCGGGTCGAGGCACCGCGCGGCTCTCGTGTACCAGGTGGAGGTGTTCTCAGCGTGGCTCGCACTCATTTCGCTGATGGTTCGTGAAATTTCCCACCAAAGGATTGTGTCTCGTCCCTCGCACGATGCCTGCTGCTGCTCTTCCTTTTCCAGATGCACGATCACGTCGCTCGGAGTTCGGACCAGAATGAGGGCGCAGGCGATCGAGCTCCTAACGAGCTCCGCATCTCAGCAAGGTGGCGTCTTTCTCCGAGAGATTGAAACGCTCGGCTTGTCCTGGCCGAGCAAAAAAAAAAACAATTTTAACATGCTCAAAAATTTTGACGTATGCCAGCGTATGACTCACACGTCCGCATACGCTGGCCATTAGTTGTAGGCACGTTAAGCAATCGTGCAACGTCGGACACACGTTACTTGTAAGTTAACTCATAAGTCGAAACACGTCGACGGTAATTGTTTAGCGTACCCGAAACTGATTTCTAACCTAGAGTAACGTGCTTTTTTGAACCTATGAGTAACGTATCTCCAACGCCATAGTGAACGATGTAGACGTATTTGACGTCTGCCGGACGACCACAGAACTTACTGAACGTGTTTCTAACTTACAGCTACCCGTAAAATGGCGTTAATGCAGCGTTTAGGGGAATTGGTATATAAAACAAATTACGGTCGATCTCATAATTATACCACAAGTTCTCAATGGTTCAGTTTGACGAAGACTACTGCGCAGTTCTACTGCGCCAGCTCGAACTGCACAGTTGCGTTAAAATAACTCGGACATTTTGGCGTGCGTTGCGCACGAAAATTATATTTTGAAATAAATGCCGACGTTTACATTTCGGGTTTTTAAACTTTTCACCTTCGGGCGGAAAATGTAAAATATACAAGTCAGCTGCTATGCAAAGGACACCATCACTAACTTTTACCATGCCCAGTAGAGGAATATATAGCCTCCTGAAAGGTAGGGCAGTTTTGCAAACTTTGAAGATCACGTGACGCGGAAACGAAAGGAATTCGGAAAATCCGTCTGACCAAATTTAGATAATTGTCCCATACATTCATATGGCCCACCAATCAAATTCAAGATCGCTTGAGAAATGTAGGAAGAGATAGATTTTGAAATCGTCATTTTCGGCAGTTTGTGCAAATTTGAAGTCATGTGACACGGGAAAACGAAAGTGAATATCAAAATCCGGCCTGACGAAATAATATTGTCCCATAATTCATTTGCTACAATCAATTCAAGATCGCTTGAGAAATGGGCGGAGAGATAGAATTTGAAAATGGTCTTGTCGCAACTTCAAAGGCCTCGGACCTTGAACCTTGACCTTCGGTGACCTTGAAAAGTCATACCATCGTGTAAAAGTCTCATCGCCCCTCTATCAGGATCACTAATGACCAGATCTCCCGCTTCAACTTCATTTGTGAACGGAGGGACGACGGACGGACACGGACATCGACACCTATTATTAGGTCATTGATCGAAGAGATGACCTAAAAAAAATGGCTTCACACAGGAGGAAACCCATCAGTGTTTCAGACTCCAGTTTTTTTATCATTATTTTTTTTTTTCTTCGGCATGATTGTGATTGTTGACACTTCGATTTCTAGTGCGGGTTAAGCCCAGTCACACCTTGACGATTTAGCCAACGTATTCCTGACGTATGCAAAATTGGGCTAAACGCCGCACACGTCGAATGCGTTATGGTTAAGTTGGTATACGTTAAGAGCACGCGAAAACACTTACCATACGTTCGTAGTATGCTGGCTTTTCATCTTTGCGTACTTTGGGGTTGTCCTCAAATTTTAGCATGCTTGAAATTTTACAGTATGCCAGCCGTATGGACTCAACGTTCGCTACGCTGGCCATAAGTTTTGAGGCCACGTTATGCGGATCGTTGACACACCCTCGTTGACACACGTTATTGTAAGTTACGCATAAGTCGAAAACACGTCGAGGGTAATGATTAGCGTACCCGAAACTTATTTATTAACCTATGAGTAACGTGTTGTCGGCACGTTACCCGATCGTTGCACACACGTCGAGCACGTGTATGCGACGTTGACACACGTCGAGGCACGTTACTGTAAAGTGACTCACTAAGTCAAAACACGTCGAGGTAATGTTTAGCGTACCCAAAACTTATTTCTAACTAGAGTAACGTGCTTTGAACCTATGTGAACGTACTCCAACGCATATTGACGTATGTGACGTATTTGATTGACGTCTTCCGACGACCACAAACTTTACTGAACGTGTTTCTAATTTACAGCTACCGTATAATGGCCGATATTGCAGCGTTAAAAAAAAAACAAAAAAAAAAACAATAACTTCCGACTATTTCATCACGTGACCGTTACGTCCGGTTCCGATTGCCTTTTCAGTTTGCTCATGTCTTATTCTTAGTTCCTCCTCTGTGAATATTTTCTGTTTGAGGATATTGTCACGTCGACGTGGAAACTTAAAAGAAATGTCCGAATATAATTTTAAAATTCGTGATAGACTAAAAAAAAAACAAAAAAAAAACAAGCAACCAACTTCAATATTTCGCCGTGCCTTCACGGAGCCAAGGAGAAAAAAAAAGAAAAGTGCCCTTGACGGAGGAAAATGAAGTTCGGGTATGCTAAACATTACCTCGACGTTGTGGTTTCGACTTATAGTAACCTTACAAGAACTTGTGGCGACGGTGTCAAACGATCGCATATCGTGCCTAAATTTAATCCCAGCGTAGCGGAAACGTGTAGCCATACGGCGAGTATGTCGTAAAATTTTCGATGCTTGAAATTTCAGGACGTACTAAACGTACCACGAAATATGCAACGTACTTCATCGTTTTTTCAGCTGCTCTTAATGTATACAAAACTTTTACCCATGAACGTATTCAACGTGTGCCAGCTTTTTAGACACCATTTTTCACACTTCGCATAGTTGGCTAAACTCAAGGTGACGAGGGCCATGACGGTGATGGTGACACTTCGATTTCTAGTGCGGTTATGGCATTTGAAGCGGTCCGAGCGGCAGCCTTTAATAGGCTACACCACGTTTGGACGTCGGCGATACGCTGCCCGCCGCTATGCATACGTTAGGATTCGTTGGGCATACGTTGTGAATGCCCGACAACACGCTAAGCATCGTTGTATTAAGCTTATCTATAAGTTATCGAAACGTTCGTGTACGTTATAATAGCTTATGCATACGTCCACTCGTTATGAATACGCCAAAACTTTAAAAAAAAACATCATAGTTCAGCGTACGCCAGAGCGTTTTACATACATTTTGAACGTTCCATACGCTGGCTAAACGTCAAGGGTGGAACCAGCCCTAACTATTGCGAGAAGGGATGGAAAAACCACCCCAGCATGACCCTGCAAGAAACTGCTTCTGGTGAAAGCACAGAGTATGGTACATCAGTTAGTCAAAAGGAAGATTGTAGAATCTGGGCAACTGTTAGCTTCCCTTTGTTAGAAATAGCATACCTTATGACTATTAGATCATAACTATGATGTTTCACATCGATTGATGAAGAGTTCAACAGAAATATTTTTTTAAAACATTTTCATTCATCCAATATGGCTTTGCCAGACCATGTTGACCTATTAATTATCGTTGAACCACCCTGTATCCCCAACGCTTGGGGAAAGAACATGTGGGTGAAGTTGCGCCTCGATCGGTTCAGCCGTTTCGGAGAAGATTTTTTCAGGTTTTATGTTAATAAAAAGGCTGCGAACCACGATGACTATGACGTCATCAATTATTTTTTCTCCAATTACAATTTTAGCCCGAGATGCCCCTTAAAAAATTTTATCGCTGATCGAATAAAAGCATTCGACTATGCAATTAGACGTCATGACGAAGCCACGTATACATCATCAAAAGTCAATTTGTCCCCTTGAGAAGTTGCTTGACACGTGCCAGTTTAAAATTTTTTTTCCAGTTTCAGAGACACAGAGGCCCAAAGTTTTTCCCCGTTTCCAACATGGCAGACACGCACGTGACCGATTGACGTTCAAATTACCATGAAAACATTCCAACATGGGCGTGGGCACCGATGAGGAATTTCGTGTTAATCGAATAAGCGGTTGCTAAGAAAAAACAGAGAAAACTCAACTAGCCACTAGATAACTGCTAGCAGGGAGACCACTCCCATGACGTCCCCATTTGAGACCAAAACCCAACTTTAGCATGGACGTAGGTACGTACGTGTAGTAGTACGGAAACAACCCCGAAAACATTATGGCCTCCGGCGACTTTCTTTCCTCACTCTCGTAAACGACGACTGGATTGCGGAATGTATTCAATAGATGGACCAACCGATCATAAATGGCCATAACTTGGAAACAACCTGGAAACATTACTCAGGTCCCAGCGTCAATTGTGACGGCATATCAAACGAAGAAGAAGAGAATTTTGAAGCCCCCGCTCTCTCCCCCCCTCTCTCATCCCCTCTCTCCCCCCTAGTCTCGCCCCCACTCTCACCTTTTTTTTTTACCCCACCGGTTAAAAAGGGGCATTCCTTCACAGAGCAGTGTGCTCTTTTTGATTAGGACTGTACTTACACTTGCTGCCTCGAGAAAATTCTTTAACAATCACAAAGTTGATAGCTATCTAGCTTTACCCGATGGTTAATGATCGTTAATTGATTCGATTACAGGTTTGGAGTTATTTAATGATACAATCTTTTAAATAACAGAATAAAAAGTTGGCCTTTTGATGGCGGACTGTTACCTCGCTTTTGTTATTCTCCGCCACCAAAAGGTGGAGGGACGTCTGTTTCACCCGTCTGTCTGTGCTGTCTGTTCTGTTTGTTGTGTGCGCAGGATATCTCAAAGAGTGGTGGACGGGATTTGGCCCCGAAAGTCGGTGGACACGTCGGTGTGCGACAAAGGGGACGAAATTGATTCGATTTGGTGAAGATCTGCGACGAGAATTTATTTAATTTTAAGGTGATCTTCAGATTGAGGTAGCCAAAACGATTATATAGCTCGACATCTCAAAATGTATTGGTCGATAATTTCTCAGGATTCAGGCATTGCGTGGTGTGAGTATGCGCTCCACCGAGTGCCTTGTCTCTCGAGACTTGTTTGGAGCATTTCGAGTGAGGTGGTGTGGGAATGAACTATCTCCACAGCGGCAATATCCACGGCACGTGCGGAAACAAAAACGCAGCAAAGTAAGCGACCGTTTCACACCACGGAGCACATGTCAACGTTCACGTACGTACGTGTTATCAAGTACGTTTACCACCAGTATTATAGTAGTTAGAGTATTAAGAGGTTGAGATGAAGGACCATTAACAGAGCACACAGTGGGTACAGGGATGGCGAGCTTATAGATTAGTTACATGTCATGTTTTCTTTCGTACGTCATTAATAGATGGCTCATTACCGAGCTCGGGATGGAATCACACTACAATACTTCGTCATTTACCTATGACGTCACACCGACAAAACGTTAAACGTGTAACCGAGGAGTAGTTGCAGCTTTACGGTAAGGCGCACAAGGCACACCACCCCCGACGTCACGACCAGGCGATCCATCCCTGGCACTCTCGTTGCAGGTGGCGATCGCTCGCGTGCCGGCGTCGTCCGGGCTCAGACCATGGCGTGGAGCGAGATCTTCCAAGGAGGCGTCGGTTGCTGGGGCGGACTCGCATGCGGGTTGTCCCCCCATCGCCCATCCAAATATTTGATCGATTCTGACGGTTCGACCCTTTGGCCAATCTTTGTCCAAATCGAGTCGAAGAACACGTCACGTGGATCGTAATAATCACATGAAACAAACAATGAAACGATTGAACTTATTCCGACCACCCAGCCCCTGCCACACCATTTGCACAACAATCCGGGGGTTGCGGTCGTGCTGATGGGGAAACTTGCTGCTTAACCCCCTGAACCCTCTGAAGCCCCTGGGCCCCTTACCCCCCCCCCCCCCCCGGACTGCGTCATATCTTGAGTGCCTGAGTCACGTCCATAGGAACACACAATGACTAATCGACGAAGCGTATTCCAGCCAAATGACAAATAAGCGCTGGATGTACAAAATGTGCGCGAGGTGCATCCCTCGAAGATCAGAGGTAAGCACCCAATCCTCCCTACCACCTCTCTCCCCTCCCACGGACTCGAACAACAACCCGCTCAATGGTCAGACCCCACGCCCAGTACCGCGCGCTTCAATCACCCCCTCCACTCCCTCCCGGAGCAGCTCGGTGCGGTCGCCCTCCCCGCGTCCTCCGGCCGCATCCCCGCCCTCTGCAGAGAGAGACCGATGAGACAGAGTGCGGAGCGCACGCTGCGCCGCGGGGACGCTCCTCCGCATGCCGCAGTCACAGCACCATGACCTGCTCGTGTTCTTCCTCCTCGGCGTCACCCCCTCGTCCGCCTTCGAAGGTAAGAGGCTCAGATCCGATGGAGTGACCGGACGTGCGTACGTGGCCCACCGGTAATGAATGGGACGGCACGTGGCAAATGGAGTCCCCAATTGGTGCTCTGGAGACGAGACGGGGAGAGTGTGTCTGCACTCGGAGAGACAGGAAGAGTGTGTTTGTACGCGCGTAAAGAGGTGTGTGTGTGTGTGGTGTGTACACCTTTGGAAAGATAGTTATTTGAGAGTATAACACAACTTTGTCAGTACATTGTGCACTAACTTTTCGAGACACACACACACACACACACTCACACACACACACACACACAACACACACACACACACACCCACACACACACAACACACCAAGAGACCCGCACGGGTGTGGGTCGTGACACCGCATGCAGCACACACACATTCTGGGATTCCAGTTGACGCTCCACAAGCTCAGTGCGGAGCGCACTCAGGCTGAGTTCCCCCAGTAGACAGCGTGTGCGTACATTCCGAAGAAGACCCCGACCCCCGAACAAACACCCACTCTGAATCGTCAAATATGAGCTTCAACACTCAGTGTCTCTCATCGAGTAGCCCGCTCGTGCGCCGAGAGTCCTTTCCCCTATTTCCACCCCCAAATCTCCGATCCCAAACCCTCTTCACTGCCCTTGCTGACTCCTCCGTGGTTCGGCGAACCGCTAAGGTAACACGATCAACCCGTGTTCTCAGGGTCTCAGAGCATTGTGTCTGCGAATGGAGATTCAAAAACACCAAAACGAGACAAACATGGCAGTGCGCGAACCAAAAAGTGATCTTATTGAGACACCAAACAACAAAGAGGACCACAGGGTCCAGTGTTCTCTAACAAGCAACTTGACCGTCGTTTCGTTCACACAAACAAGACACACGGGAATACAAACAGATTCCTTTCGAGGACAAGAGGTGCATTGAGACAAAAAAATATCCTGGCACATCTTGCTCTCGCATCTCGTTCCGACATCGTTTTGTACACACCGTGTGTGTGTGTGTGTGTGGTGTGTGTGTGTTTATGCATGTACGGTTGTATATAATAATATATATATATATTACAATATATGACCGGGCGTAGTGGCGTGCGCCTGTAATCCGGCTACTCGGAGGCTTGGGTTGGGGACGCGTAGGACGGGTCTTGCACTGGGCTGCGCCATGAGAGGTGTAGGCATCCCGGAAGGCGGATCGCTTGAGGACGGGAGCTCTGCACTGGGCTGCGCCATGAGAGGGTGTGGCATCCCGGAATCATGCGAAACCCAATCCTTATCCCTGTGTCATAAGAGGCGACCAGGGTTGCGTCAGGAAGGCATCCGCGTAAAACCTGTGCCAAATCAGTATGTGGATCATAACGATGATCCGCTGTGGCGACCCCTAACGGGAGCAGCCGAAAGACGAACAAACAACATATATATGTATTTTGGTGTGTTTGTTAATGTTTTGTCTTTTCCCGCTCTGTATGTCAGACGAGTCTGACGCTCAGCACGGTCTGTACAAACCCCAAACCCCTCCCCCCCCCCAAAACTTCAGTTCAAGATCGATGCTTATTTTCAAAACCCTGAGTATCGACTCGAAGACGCGTCATTCAAACATAAAGTAACGGACAATTACAAGCGCTGCAAAACGAGTGCGTCGTGCGTCATTATTATTTTTGGTCGCACATTGCGTAAATCGTCACGCACACCCTGTCTCGGCCGGTAACATTAATGGAGCCGGAGACCGCTAATGAGGAGGTTTCCCCGGGAGCGCTCGACGCGGGTCCCTCCAAACCCCGGCGCAACGTCATTGACTCAACACGTCGCTCCGGTCGAGGCACCGCCGGCTCTCGTGTACCAGTGGAGTGTTTCTCAGCGTGGCTCGCACTCATTCGCTGATGGTTCGTGAAATTTCCCACCAAGATTGGTCTCGTCCCTCGCACGATGCCTGCTGCTGCTCTTCCTTTTCCAGATGCACGATCACGTCGCTCGGAGTTCGGACCAGAATGAGGCGCAGGCGATCGAGCTCCTAACGAGCTCCGCATCTCAGCAAGGTGGCGTCTTCTCCAGAGATTGAAACGCTCGGCTTGTCCTGCCGACAAAAAAAAAATATAATCCCTAAAGTGACTGCACTTAATGGCCAGCTTTCTTCTCTCGTCAAGTCGTTTGGGCTTTTGATTGGAATTTGGGTCGCGGCATCCGGCGTGTCCGCGATTAAACTCGCCCTGGATACACTTATCTCCTCGCTAAGCCTCAAATCACCATGTCCCATTTATGAAAAACCTCCTCACTCGCTGAGTATTCTATCTTTCTCAGCATCAAAGCGTCGTCGCTCCTGCGGCATTTCCACCCCCCCCCCCTT
>CM068954.1:157334449-157385328 GCA_035128595.1 Eptatretus atami
AGAGGGGCACTGCATCAGCGACACAGTCGCGCTTCATGAAATGATAGCTACCCCGGCAACGAAGCTGCCATACGACCACCATCTTCCATATCATTGCTAAATATCAGCTTTCATTAAGTTCAAGTAGAGTAGAGTACTAAGATGTGTTCTTGACAAGTGAGTAAGCTTGTGATTCAAAAACTTATTTTCAGTCTTCTGGGAAAAATATTCCATTCCAGACACCTACCGATTACCAAAGAAAGTAAGCTATAAATGTTGGTTATTCCTAATTATCACATACAGGAAGTACTTAACATTTATATCAGTGAGTCAGTGGTTGGAAAGAGCTTTACACATTTGATGAAGTGGATTGTGCTTGCATTCTGCATGCAGCTAAATGAATCAAGCAAATCAAGAATGAGTGATCAGAATGAGCTCATTATTTAGCAGTTATGGGTCACATGACATGCCATTGTCTTTGGTCACGTGATGTTGTGTGAGCAGGAGCAAGGCTCCACCAGTCGAATTTCGTTTCCACAAACTATATTTTCATCTATGGGCAGTTTTTTTTTTCTGCGGATCTTCATATACGGATTTTAATCTGTGGACAGTTTCAGTATTTTTTTTTCTGGAAATCTGGCTTTGAATACATCAGCATGTAAAATTTCAACTTTCTAGACCACCAATAAAGATCTAAACATTTATGTCAGTGATTCCGTGAGGGAGTTAGTGAGTCAGTGGTTAGAGAGAGCTTTATACATTTGATATTTTCCAAACATCCGTAAAAAAAACTGGCAAAATATCCTGGTGTTTCTCTCTGAAACTCACCACAACAATTTGTGATAAAAAAATGGATTTGGCTGGCAAGTCAAGGGAATTATGGAAAGGAAAAATGATTCGTTGTAAATGGTTGTATCAGAGAATGAAAGTTTTCGCAAGTCATTGTGAAGTAACTTGAGTAAATCTGTGGACCTTGAAACTTTGTGGGGGTTTCAAACCTCATCTCCAGGGGTGAGTAGATGAACAACCCTGTGAGCACAACTCCCAACCTCTGAACGACTCCACAAGGATGTTCTCATGAAAACACTACCCCCTCTTTCGGAAGCCAAAAAGAACGAGAGAGAGAGAGAGAGAGAGAGAGAGAGAGAGAGAGAGAGAGAGAGAGAGAGAGAGAGAGAGAGAGAGAGAGAGGAGACCTTCATTGCACAACCAACAAACAGTTAAAGACAATGGTGTAAATGTTCGGGATTATCTTTTGATCGTGCAAAGCAGTGCAGATGTTTGGAGAAGACCAATTTGAACCACGCTCCTGTTCCCTTTATTTAATGCTCACTCCTCTATTTAAATTTCCTCTCTTCGCCTCTGCAGATTACTTCTGCTGCATTCATTATATTTGTCTCATCCACATCACATCATTAACTGAAGATCCCAGAGACGCTCATTTGCTTAACAAGTCGTGAAAAACTCTACCTGATTATCAAGGCAAATCCAAAGAAGGCTTAGTGAAATTTCCCAGCATTGTCAGTGTCCTTATTGAAGATGTGGGTCTTCCTAATACTTCACCAGTGGGCCGGACTATAGATCCCAAACCGTTGCTTTTAAGGGTGTTTTCTTCTTCACCACCATCATGCTTGAACACGTCCCACCCAGTTTGGTTAAATGTTCCCTTTCCCGATCAATTCACTTATGCTAATCTTTATTCCATTGATTCGGTCCAAGCATCCTCACTAGCCGATTAAAGCTTGGTTGCTTTAACCTACATTATTGCCCGCTGAATGGACGCAAAGCTTCGTTTGAAAACAGTCCGTGCTTTGCAGCAATTTGTTTTCAGATCCTAAATCAAGGGCCCGCGCAAACTGAATACTGATGGGCCGCCTGCCTCGAGCGAGGGGACGCCTTTTGAAAGTGTCTCTTTTTTGTTATGATAACTTTGGCTTATCGAGCTGGAAAGCACAGCCGGTCTGTACGCCCCTTCTCAACCCCCGCCTGTGATTCAAACCTGCTGCCCAGCAGCACATGATGTCACAAAAGCCACCAAAATGGTGTTCCCAAGGAAGAGCAGTCCCATCATTCATCCAGATCTACAATGAACGATATTCGCTGTACTACAATGAAGAAGGATATTCGAGAGAAAACGTGACAGAAATCTTAGCTGGGGATTTTTTTTTCTGTCCGGTCCAGTTGAAAGGATAATCAGTGATAGTTTGTTAGCTCATTGTTATCCTTCAGACACACTGAGGCTGTAATCAACCTCTTCATGTCAGGAAGGGGTTATCTTTGTGGGTGATGGACCAATCAGCATTTCATCTTGAAGTTTTCTCAGCTTGGTTGCCCCTCATCAAATTTTTTTAACATCATTATTATTTTATTTTACACTTGTTTTCAAAGCGCATTGCAATCATTGCCCTTATTTCCTTTCTCACACAGTGTTCTCGTGATCATTGCACACTTGACGACTGAAGCCACACTAAGGAAAGATATGTCATTACCTCCGCCACCAACGGTGGACAGAGGTTATGTTTTTACCCCTGTTTGTCTGTCTGTCTGTCTGTTTGTTTGTGTGCAGGATATCTCAAAAATTGCAGATGGATTCGGCTAAATTTGGTGGACAGCTTGGGTGTGTGATAAGGACAGATTGATAAGACGTTGGTGAAGAACCGGATCCGGATGTGGATCGGACAATTTTTAAAGTGATTCTTCACCATTGAGAGACAGGGCCAAAAACGATCTATAGCATGATATTTCAAAAAGTTGTCAAGCAATGACAAAACTAGGTGGGTGAGTTGGTAAGGGGACAAGAACAAGCCAATTCGATTTTGGTTCATGTCCGGATCCAGATCATTATGAAGTCCGATCTAGTTCAGGTACGGATCCAGATCTACAGTAAATGTCAAGCTTTCTTATTGTTATATCCATTTGGTTCACTGTCATACTATATCTGCTCCCTTGCTGTACTTTCACAACCCTTTCATAATTATTTTATCTCTTCCCTCATGAGAGTGAAGATGCGTAATTGAAAGCCCACGGGTACGAGATGTTATTTCCGATGTATTCATCGAGTACACCTTTTCCCCAACTATTAATGATGGTTAAAAGAGAAATAATACCACCCATAGTGTATGATGGTTCATTCATTCATTGTCGGGTTTGCATCAATTCTTGCAGAGGCACAGCGATGCCTCTAATGCAGTGCCCTTTGTAGGTTAGAGCAGGAATTTGTAAACTGCTCGGGGTGGTGGTGGTGATTGCTCGCCTACTCATCGCGAAAGACACTGTGGGATCTTTAATATCCACCAACTAAGGCGAGCATATGGGACGCCAAATTTAACATCCATCTTAGGGATGGGAAACTGCATGTGAAACACTAGGGTGACAGCTTATAGCTGGATAGGATTCTAACCCAAGCTAGACAACTTAGAGGCGAGTGCTCATTCATACCTCTTGGCTATTCTGCTAGCCCATGTGTGATGGATAAATGATTGGACAGTGTATCGACACCTCCTTATGCCCCTTGAGTCGTCTCTATATCCTCAATTCATTCCAAGCTCACCACATCGTCTTCTTTATTCCAAGCTGGATTTCCTCTTTCTTCCAAACTCACCACTTTTCCATTTTAGATAATATTGTTTGTGAGAATGACTTTCTCCAAATTGAAGAAGTCTCACTGTGTTGTTCGGTGTCTCTTTATCTGCCTGTTTGTCTGGTTCTTCACACGAAACACGAAAACCCGAACTTGTACAATGCTGAAATGTTGCACACCACTTCAATATGAGTCATGGAATAGCTGATGCAATCTTAGCATATATTCACGGTGATATAATGGAGATCTTAGGTTTGAGTGCACAGGAGAAGTCTCACTCACTAATTAGTCTCTGTCTGACCGTTTAATTTCCCTGTCCAATCTCCCTTATTCTATTCCACATCATTGTTACGATGTTAGCCGGCTACTCTCATTTCATTTCTGTATGATCTTACACTTCTGGATGCAAATGCAGCTGGTAGTTTCGTTTGGTTGAGTGTAGTTTGGTTAAGTTCAATTAGTTTAGTGTTTGTGCAGTCATGCACTTTCCAAACCCTTTGTGTTTTCTGTTCTCGCCTCTAAAGCTAATTCCTCAGGAAGGCTTCAATTAGGCTAGCGCAAGGCTGGGAACCCGAGCACCGGCCCATTGTCGCCTGAGTAGCCTGGACCACCTCAGACGGACTATTGTGGATAAGAGAGTGGAGGAGGTTTTTGGCAGAGGGCGGGGGGTGGTATGAGGGTGAGAAGCTCATGCAAAGAAAGGTGGTTGAGGGGTGGGGGCATAGATTTCTAAGGTTTGCCAATATAAAGGAGTAATAGGTTTTCAACCTTACAATACACAAGCGTTCAACACGCATGTCTTATTAACAAGTAAAACACTTGCCTCCTCTCTGTTGTGCCATTTATCCTCACACTTACAGTGGAATTAGGATAACAAGCATTGCTTGTAGTTTACGGAACACCATAGACATAGAGGGTCAGACAATGAAGTTAGTTGTGCCACTAATGCAATATAAATATTTTACGGTATGCCGCATGCATACGAGAGCTTGAAAAGTTTGGTAACATTTTTATTGCAAGTACACTTGTAACATATTTTGAGGTTTTATTTTGTTTATATCAGGTATTACTCCACACACCCTGCATTATTCCCAATGAAGGCTGCCTTGTAGTCGAAAACGTGAACAGTCATAATTATTGTGCACATGCTCCTGTTTTAGACTGGGTTGCTCTTAACTTTATTTTTTTTTATGACGTTTTATGAACCAATAGCTCACACCTTCCCCAATCCTCCTCCTTCCCCCTCCTCTCCCTCTCCTCCCCACCCACCAGCACCTCACCACATTATCAAGTAAATTTTTCTCACCTTAACTCCTCATTGTTGAATGTGTTCTCACAGGCACACCCTGCCTAAGTTGGCATAACACGACACATGTGATGCATTACCTATTGTCTTATTCTCATTCAATGTCTGTATAGTTTTCTGCCCAAGGCATCGTAAAAGCAGAGTAATTGACGTAAACGTGTCGCGGTTACTCCACCCATATCTTTTTTTCAGCAGAGACAGAGACAAGGACGTCGGATTTTCAAATATACAACTTCATAGAAAAACAAAGACTTGCTTGTCTTCAATTATTGCGAGCATCTCGTTCCGAGAACTTTGTGAACGTCCGTATTCCGTACATACGTGTGAACATGAACACAGCAAGACTCACGCGTACCATGTGATGGCAATCCATCGTCTCACGCACTTTCAGATTGCTTACAAGCACGTCTACAAGTTATACGAGATGGCATTTTAACACAATGCTGGACATCTTACGCCACACAAACAATTTATTCTCTCCATCAATTTATTTCCATCGATTCAATTTCTGATGTCCTCTTCAGTGTATCTTCGACGCTGTTTCTTTTATGTTCCTGCTTTGTCACTGCACCGTTGAACCCAACTAACACTTTCCATCTGGTGCATTGAGAGTGGGATGCCGGTTGGGGAGGAGTAGGGAAGAAGGGGGAGAAGGTATTGCATCATGGAGAATGGAGCCATTCGATGTGATGGTGGCTGTTGTGCGCTTGTGGCCATTAAAGAGCCCATAGTATCTTTCACACATTTGCAATGGGTAGCCCCCAGGGCAGGTACCCTGGGTGGATATAAATCCTTTGTATGAGCTGAGGCCATCACACAATGGAAACGAGTCTTTATAAGGACTAGAATCCTCTCTTGCTTTGAAGAAGGCTTCACGCCAGAAACGTCTCTTCACCCTTAATGTCACGACGGTTAGCATGCCTCTCTACATTTGGTCCAAAACAATCAGTTAACTGATTACCTCGCCACATTACAACTTCCTGGCCTATGACAGTATCTGCAACCTCATGAATCGTGAGAATAATGGATGAAATCAACAGGATGTTGATTGAGGTGTGCTATCTCCTGTGGCAACCAAGGAGAAGCTAACGTTTCTGGCATTAACCCTTCGTCGGAGCCAAGGAGGGTGTTTTTCTCTTTTGCTACTGGCCCGTTTACTCATTTATTAACAATAATAAAAGAATATGGAGACCACATTGTATGAAGGCAATGTAAGGGGCAAATAATTACATAATAACGATTAGAAGGAAACAAGCACTACAACCATCCTGACAAATTATCAGTATCAAAGCAGTGGTAGGGGGTATGGATGGTGGTTAGCAACGACAGATTACAAAGCTTGTCGTCATGGCAGGGACACAATGCAATGCGAGACCACCACGAAAAGAGAGAAAGGCGTCGGTGATACGGAGCTCGCCCAGTTCACGGAGCCATGCGTGATGGCTTTTTATGCCTGAGATTTGGATGTGCATGATCGGATAGGAGGGGCTGGGTAGGTTCGATGGTTGGGAAGTTAAGCATTACAGCGGATGAGTTTGCTTTACCTTTCGATAGGTTTACACAATGGAAGCGAGCCCCGGTGCACAATCATCAACTGTGGAATTTTTTGACACAATGGACCCTCTGAAAAAAAAATGCAATAAAAGATTTCGTGCGAAGTAGTCTCCACCAGGGAGGGGCAACACGTTTTTCTCGTGCCAAAAATACAAGGTTTTCGGTGCCAATGAGGCCAGACTTCTAACGCCGGAATCCTCACACCTGCCCTCCAGCAACTCAAAAGCAAGACTGTAAACACGACAGCTGTTTGGAATTCTGAACTGCCCGCATCGCAATTGTGTGCCTTTCGCTATCGCATTGACAATTGTATTGGCCTACGCTTCGCCAAACTTTACCCATGGTTGATAAACTTTCCACGATGGCTTCAAACAATACAGAATTGGTTATTGGGAACAATTGGGTGCAACACCGAATGTCTCAATCAATACTCTTCATAGTAAGACAAAACTCTTTCAAAACCAAGCAGGTTAAACACTGGACAAGTCCTCAAAGCAGTTTTGTGAGAAGAAAGGGCTGTTGAAGAAGCAGAAGGATACACATAAGTTGGACCCTTTGGAGGAGCGAATAAGTCACTGGATTGATGGTCATCAGGAGGTATCGAGCTCCTTATACATCAATGCATAGGGTGATGCAGGTGGAAATATTTTGGAAACACAACATTCCTATTAAAAAATAGAATCCTCATACACTGATGACGTCACTGCAAAACTTACCACGAAAGAAGGAATGAGTGGCGATCATAAAGGGGACCAAAAATAATAACGAGAACGGCACTTGGTAGAGCGCATACCTCTGATTAGAAAATTAATAAACTATCGTGTCGGGATCCGGTTCTGGATCTTCACCAAAATCTAATCAATCGTCCTTGTCACACATCCAATGTGCCCACCACATTTCGTCCGAATCAGTCCATAAATTCTTGAGATATCCTGCTCACAGACAGACAGACAGACAGGGGTGAAAACATAACCTCCATGCGGAGGTGACAAAGAATGGGTGCATCTTAAAGTAGACCACATAGAGAAGCGTGATCGAGGATTTTGTATTTGGGTTGCGATCCATGGAAATTGCTTGCAGACCTTTTGTAGTGGGATGTGTGAGTGGCCCCATAGTGGCACATCCATATGACACCTTCCTGCCAGTCACACACCTCGGTGCGAGGCACAAAGAGAGCTCCTTCTCCCCTGGGAGCCCGACGAGCCTGCAAAGCTCATCACTCCTTGTCGAGCGATTGCCATGAGGAATGAAGACCCCCGGGGCGGTAAATAGATCAATCATCGGTGGCTGCTGGAACTGAAGGGTTCCTGATTAATTAGCCATTAGCGCGTGAGGTTAATGTGGCAGGACAGACTTGGTTACGCACTGTATGGCCCTACCCATTACCAGAGCCTGCACAACACGAGACCCTTTGGTACGGGTCCACATACACCCTCTGTTTGATCTGTGAACCATAAGTAAAGGTGCACATACTTCCTCTCCATGATGTGTCAATCATAGGTATGGCTGCACGTAAACCTTCTGCATGTTGTGTAAGCCATCCATGGGGGTGCACCATAGACCTTCTGTGTGACATGTGGACAACAGTTAAGTGTGCGTAATGCCTGGAAGAATGAAATGTCATATTTTTGTTTTGGGTCATTTTTGGAGGGGGGGGGGGAGGTGGGGAGGGAGTCGCTACTCAATGTAGACATTTACAAACCTCCAGGATGTGTTACAATCTTGTGTATTACCACACGATGATATAATGTGACAAATCCATTACTTGTAAGAGAGAGAGAGAGAGAGAGAGAGAGAGATTGCAGAGGTTGTGGGGGAATTTTGGACAAAATTGTTCTTGCATTGCAGTCTTTAGGCCACATTTCCACATCAGTTGGATCCTTTGAAGGAGGGTCCTTTGTTAATGTGTACTATAACAGGACACTTAATGGGATGGTAACATCAGTTTCATTTGTTTTTGTGTTCCAACAAAACTCCCTGTATGCTTTTGAGATGAATATACCAATAACTTGTGGGCCCTTCCATGAAATCCCCCGTTCCCGATGCTGGAATTTGCTGAATAAGAGGGTTAAAGGTTCCACAATAAGAATGTTTGGGACAAACAGTGGCTGACTGATTAACCCCCTGAAGTCATCCTTAATGGGAGTCATAAAACATTTGTGGCATGTTTGCTCCGTGTCTGCGGGACGGTTTATCTCCATGCCAGTGTGTCATCTCTAATGAAGCTGTGTTTTTACCAATATGTCATGTTGTAGATGGGGAAGGAGATAGAAAACAATCATTGGATCTTCATGTGAGTCAGGAATTGGGTAGTGCCGAGTTAAACAGGCATTTACTAATGTGGGTATGCTGTAAGTACTAATCGTCTTTGTTTTTCAACCACGTGCCATGGAGTGATGGTGTTTATCAATCTGAAACTCACAGCTATTTACTCCTCTTTTTTGTGATCCCGAAAGCATTTGGATCGGTTTGAAAGATAAACATGTTTTACACATAACTCAAGACATATCTTAAGATTTTGGAGCATATCAACAGACAATTTTAAAATGTGTATCTACAACTATTTCTATTGGTCAAATTATTCGCATCTTCTTGTGCGGTCGGCCGGGGAAAGATTTTTGACCAAGGTCCTTCACAAACCGACTGGCCACGCCTGGCATTCGACTCAAGCTAGCAGGAAGTTGGAATTTGTTCAGGATGCCATTGATAACCCACCAGTCCTTCTTCTTCAACATCCACGAACTAATGCCGGCAGATGGGAAATCTGACTCGATCAACGTCCACCCAAGGGACGGTACACATTGTGATGCGACACCCTGTCTGCCGAGCACCGATGCGACAGTTCATAGCCGGGTCGGGAATCAAACCCAGACGAGACGGCTCATCGCAAAATGTGCCACCGCCACACCATCCTATCAGACACAACTTTAAAGCAAGTATAATTTTCAAGAATATCTTGTCCTTGCCTAAAAACAGGTTCACGATCCTCAATTCTATGTTCCATATGTGACCTTTCTTGAAAAAACCCCAAAAAACATTAAGTCTTCTGGTGGGATTTGCAATTCAATAAGCAGTACTTTGATGTACCTTTTTGTTTCTTCTTTATTTTTCCCCCAGAGTCAGGGAAATACCGACGGAGTGTGCCGTGAAACTTTTTCCCTGACCCGCATTGGCCGCTTTGCTCTCAGACCGCAAGGGTGCTTGTTCAAAGGTGGCGGTTTTTTATCGATAGCCTCAGGTCCGTGTAATGGAGCCAACATGGGAGCCCGCTCGCGGTGTTTGAGAGCCTTACCCTAGGGGACGCTTCAGGCAGGATTAAAGGAGAGCTCGTTGAATTACAGTCTGGTCCTGGATGCCTCACCATGAGGTTAGCTTTCTCTCGTGCAGAAACAACAGAGCCGAGACACCACATTCGACGGATAAATGGAATCAAGGAATGTCGGAGCTCAAATATATTTTACGTGCATAATAACGACTAATTGCATTCCTGACCTGGATTATACATTGGGTACTCTTCCTTTTTCGGTACATAGTTTGTGTCAAGTGGTCAATCGGTATGCATGCCAGTTGAGTGGTATTCCAACTGAGAGGTCTTTGTGCAGCGTATGGCAGTTCATTCCGTTTCCGAGCCAGGAGCGGGTGGCTTCTTGCCACGCTTTTGTTTCGCAGTTGGTGGCGGCTGTTCGTTGTCAGTGTGCGGATGGCCACCACACATTCCGGGCCTTCCTGAACGCCACAGCTCAGAGGGGCAGGTGAACAATTGGAGGAAATGCACAAACGATTGTTTTGCTCCACTGTGACTTTGTTTTGGACTCTCTTCAAACATCTGAGTTCAATGCGCAGCTTTGTTGAACGCCTTGCACCAGTGAATTACAATTCAAATTGTCAACCAAGCAGCAGTTTTGTGCCCTCAAATAGTTTGCATAAGCTAACTTTATTGCTAAACCGCTAAAGTCTCTCAGTGATTGTTATTTTTCATGGCTCGGCGAGTGCTTGCCGACCATTACATGAGTGCCAATGTGTATGAGTGCTGATATGTACAGCTGTCCGACGCTGAGTGTTGATGCAATGTTTACGGTCTCATTTGACCACAACAAACGGTTCGTTGTCAGAGCAATTTCATATTCCCAATAATCTCTCAACTCACAAGGATTAATCTGCGGAAAAAGGGAACTTTTAAGGTCCCTGTACTTGAGTAACTACTGGAACTCGCGATGCCAAGTGGCATTAGTTGATGCACAGGCCCGTTTACTGTTCGCACCAGCCACTGACTTTCGCCACTTGTAGTTCGGCCCACGTTCCACTGGCAGCAAAGTGCCAAAATACACCACCATGGCTGTTCACGCTGCCTCAGGCCTTGTTTTATTGTCTGCTTTGGCCTCTTGACTTTATTGTGCTTTGTTACTGCTACGTGATGTACAGCTGTGTGGCGGGGGGAGAGCATGTGTGTAGGGCAGTCATTTGGTGAAGTAAGAGGAAAGGATGTGAGGTCATGGAGAGGGGTGGTTATTTTATTATGATTGATTTATTTTATTTTTTAAATCTGTGAGTGGGGGGTGGAAGTGATGTACATTGGAACATGGGGTGCATTTGGAAATCCCCTCTTTCAGCACTCCTTGGCCGATAATAATAAATGCCAACACATTGGCAATTAAGATTATTGGCCAAGAATAGGTGCTTGAGGAGATGTGGCATTGCCCCCGATGATCAAGTTCGGCATCCCCATTTTCCCCTCTTCAAAATTTCATTCCATATATGGTTTTACTTTTTTGTTTCTATTTTGTTCGTGAATTTTATTTTTTGTGCTTTGTTGGAATTTGATTCTGGAGCATACGCTGCACTGCTCAGCCTCACTTCCTGTTTAACTGGTGGAGCATGGCAGATTTGAGCAGAAGAGGAATAAATAAATGATGAAGGTGGTGGCGATGTGCTCACTATGTCGTGGCTTCAGTTTGTGTATTCAGCCGCCGGGCTTGGATGCGTTCTCCCCACCATTAAGTGCAAAGTGTGACGATTTGTGCTTTCTCGGTAACCCTGTCAGCAGTCTTTGACCGCTGCTGAGTCTAAGGCCTGACCTCTCGCCCACTGGCACCATGAAATGATGGCTGTGGCCTGATGCTTATCCTTGTTTGTCTTTATTTTAATTTCAATTGATTTTGTTTTCTCTTGGATATCTTTCTTCGAGATTAAATATGAATTGGAAAAATTTATTTCGAGATGTTGAAAAATACCTGAAAGATTAGGTCCACAATGTCCCTTCGAAGTCCGATATTGCATTGTTTCTCCGTCAGCTGTTTGTTAGCCATATCGATGCGGTTTGTTAAGACGTTCAAAAATGTTGATCCAGCAAGAATTTTTAAGATGGATTCCGTATTCATCCAGAAAGACTTTAAAATTATACAATGCTCACATCATTGTGGAGCACACAAAAATACAACAAAGGTTCACGTGTCTGGCATTTCGACCACTGCAGCCTTCATCTGAGGCTCAGAGCTCTGATGTTTTCACAAAAGAGTGACCTTCGGGTGACACTAATGGCGATGATTGATCTTGGGTCAGATCCTGGGTGAAATCCTGGGTCTGATATAGGACAACCAGCTCTGAATGTGATTTAATGCATTGGGCCCTATAGACACATGTATCCTCGTCATGTGATCTTTGAACTACATTATTTCTCACCATCTACATGGTACTTGCCTTTGAGCTGGCGAGCCTGAGTTGGAATCTCGACCAGCTATAAAACTGTCACCCCAGTGTTTCACACACTGGACGAGGCATCAACATGTGCACCGTTAATGCGAAGGACGTGAGATGGGAGGAACCCCGTCTGCCAGCACTGATCGTTGGTCGATGTTAAAGATCCCACAGTGTCCACAGTGTCTTATGTGTAGAGGCGAGTTATCGCCGGAACCCTGTACAAATTACAATTTCCTCATCTAACCTACAGATGGCACTGCATCAACAGCACAGCCACTCTGACACAATGATGCAAACCAGCACACACGTTCTGCACACAAATTAATTAATGACCATCTGCATTTTGCAGTCACGTGATGCCCCCTGTCCCCTTGCTAAAGTACTTAACATCTCCGTGATGAAGACCACTCTGTTGTCGAAACATCAGACCTGAGGCTTGCCTGCTCGGAAGATATACTGTACTAGCCTTTAATTTCAAATCAGGATATTCCCAACAACAACTATTTTTTGGTTTTACTTAATCTCAGTTAAAAGCCTCTCTGCATTTGAAACATTGGACCATTTTCCACCTTTGCTCACAGTAAAATAATCCACTGGTTTGGTTTACTTTTTGCAAGATTTTGTTGTCTTCCATGCACTGCGATTTATGAATGTTCCGCATCTAAAATTCATATGGGTCTTCTTATGACAGGCAGTACGTGTGCTTTTATTCTCCAAGTTTGGCATGAAACATCATCCACAACATCCTGTTTCATTTTCATCTTTGATTTTCCGATCAAAATCAAGCTGAAGTGTTCAATTGATGCTTTTCCGTGTTGTGGAAAGCTTCCATTGTATCTCCTACATCGACAAAGCGGCCAGTTAGAGTACATCTGCAAATTCTGATGAATCGAAAACTCGGCCATCACATTGCACGTGACCATTTGTCTGACCCACGTAAAGTGCCAGGTGCATCGTTTGCACCGTTGCTAAGTAATAGAGGCATATTGACCATCCGCCTTGCGGCAAAGTACGCCATAGCTACCAGTTCGGATCGATGGTGGAAAATAGACCTACTGATGGAGGAGTGCCCAAGAGGGAGAACGAGGGATTGGAACAGCAGCTCGGGGCATTGTTTGCAACTCGAGGTTGTTATAATTTATTCGATAATTGTTTCATCATGCTGAGAAGAAGTTTACTCACAGTGACTAAAGACACACAAATATTTATTTTATCATTCCATTTATTAGTTGGAAACTGGATGAAAAACTTTGTCATGTCTTGGACTGCTTGTGGGTCTCTCGCCCTGAGAACTTTATGAATGCGCCTCACACATTGTAGTCTCATCTACATCTCATCCCATTCACAGACGAGCCAGTATCGAGCTCGTTTGGCCTACAAAGTCATCAAGTAGCTGTAGGGTGAGGGGTAGATTGTGTTTCTGTGAACTTGGTGGGGATAAGAGGAGCAGCGTGTAATCCTGTTATGGAATCGGCGGAGGAGACTCAAACCATTGCTCACCTGTGCAGAGCTGTTGCAGATCCATGTGGCTTCTGTGGTATCCCTTAGTGCTGGATGACGTATGAGAGTCATGAGTGGATGTTTAGTGACTCAATAGCTATACCATCAGCATCTGCAACAACGTTATTGCACCTGTGATGTCATAATTCAATGACAATTAATTTTCTTTGAAATGCGATCTTTATATTTTTACAGCTGCCAGTTTTGAGTGAAGTATAGTTTAACCGGAATACAGGCTTTTGTAATTGAACTCGCGTGGTTTACATATCACCTGTGTGGTTTTGCTTGTTGAATGATGGTTCAAAATTAAGAACTTGCAGAAAACTTGGTCAAACCGTTTGAACAAGGATAACATTAGACCAATAAATGTCTTAACCAAAGGATGAAAAAAGGAAAAATGTGCTGAGACATGTGGTGCCAGCAGGCCTGTCCCTGTTGGCATGTCTGTCTAGCATTAGCCATGGGTGCTGAGAGATAGGAAGGGAATGGCAGGCATGGTAAGGTAGTCTCCAGTGTTAGTCGACTCCCTGCCGGGCTCTTACCGTGTCCCATCTGCACCTGTCTCCCTTCTTCCTCGATCTGTCGGCACCGCATTGTGGACAATCGAGTGAAAATTTTGAGTGACAGGTCCGAGGAGGGGGGAGGGGGTTAAGGGGGGGGGTGAGGAGTTGGGGGCTAGGGGCTAGGGCAAAGAAAAACCCCTCACACAGCATCTGTTCCTCCCATAACAATGTTCTTTACACATTTATGTTATGTCCTATGTTTTTTTTACCAATTCTTATGGATTCACCTGCAATTTTGATCATCTTCATATTTTGAACTTGCGGTTATTTAAATTTATATTCACTTTGCAACAATCGACATACAGTTTGGTCAACCAACCCACCATTGGAGCAATAAAATCTATGGTGCTGATAAACCCTTGTTATTTTTACCCTTTGTTTTCTCATAATAACCACTCTGCATCATGTCATATTGCTCCACACACAAATGGTGACATACTTGTATACACGACTTCAAAGTAATTGCAACAAAGGTGTGTTGAAATGCTCTACCTGCAGTCACTAATGACACATTTTGTGGCAATGTACTTAACACAGCCTGTGATGTAAACAATGATGATAACAACGATAATAATATTTCATTCATCATACGACAAATGTGAAATGTTTACATCTACAGTCATCGATCAGGTTCGACTGGGGTTGCTAAATAAATGACAAAATGTGGTTGCAACTTAGAAGAGACCTTATTGCAAAGTATGATTGGTGCTAAAACAGCACACGCACCGGCGTGGCCACAAGGAGATCCATTTTACAAGGGTATCTCTCATAGAAGGAGATGTAAAACAGGACAATTATTTGTTTGTTATACTTACAGCTCCTTAGCTTATATATCCTTAGACCTAAGCTACAGAAGGGATACCCAGCTTCATGTACCATCTCAAAAGTTGATGTGCTTCATGATGCAACATCCCTCATAGGACATCCACCGGAATGGCAGATTTAGTCAAATCCAGCTTCGTTGGACATTTCGCCCATGATCAGACTGGCTATAGCCACCCAAACGGTCCATCCTTCTCAAACAATATTTTTCTAATAAATAGAAACACCCGCTCCCTATGGGACCAGCTGTGGGGGAGGGGATCACGTGAATGTGCATATATATACATAGTTGAGTTAATTTTTTATTAAAAGTCATTTTTGTCTTCTTTTTTTTTTGGATACCTTGTCGAGGCTTGTATGAAAGCTAGCACACAACGCAGAGCAAGGGGGCATGAGACAAGAGGGGCGGGAGTGGGAAGGACAAAACAGAGGGGAACAGAGACATTAGGAGATCTGTGGAAGGGAGAGTGATGGGGCGGGGAACATGGCGAATACATTACGGGGACTTTCAGGAAGGAAAGCAGGGAATTTGAAGGAGGTGGGCTTGGGGTGGATTAACGGGGGTAGAAAAGATCGAGGATTTGGATGGGGGATGACAAGAGGTGGTGGTGAACAGCTGTTTTGAAAGCCTGGCGGGAAGAATGGGAATGAATAGAGTGAGGGAGTTTATTCCAAAGGCGGGGAAAAAGAGGAATTAAAGAGTGAAGGTGAGCAGTGATTCGTGATTTTGGTAGTTTTACCAGAAGGGGTTGTTGGTGGACCTTGAGCGCCCTGTGGAAATATGGTGGGGACAAATCGCAGACAGAGCAGGGGGCGAGGCTGGAGAGGAGACGGAGAAGTACAGAAAAGACCACCGACCAGCCTGCGGTGAGAGAGTGAGAGGCCCAAAGACTCAGCCTCATCCCGGGAGATGCCAATGATAAATGCGGGAGATATCTTAATACTTAATTGAACAGTTTCAAACTCTCTAAGCCTATGATGCTTTAGACTCAGCCATGTTATTATCCTTATTCTTATTACCTATTGTTATTGTTCATTGGTCTACTATTAATTATTATTATTATTATTATTATTATGCAATTATCATTATTATTCCATTATCATTATTGTCATTATCATCGGACAGAATTTATTAATTTGTGGTTATATATATTGTGACTTCTGGTGGGTGTGCTGTGCAGCGACTCTTAGCCTATACCCCACTCATATGTAAGTATACATGTAAGTTATATGTCCAACTTTCTCCAAATTTCCCTCAGGTAAGCATTAAACAATACTAGTGATATTATAAATGGGGTTATGCATCAAAAAAGGCCACAATTGGACCATAAGGGTGTTGGGGACAATATTGCACCACACAAGAAGCCATGGACCGGGTGTAGTGGCATGCGCCTGTAATCCGGCTACTCGGAGGCTTGGGTTGGAGGATCGCTTGAGGACGGGAGCTCTGCGCTGGGCCACGCTATGAGAGGGTGTAGGGCAGCCCGGAATCATGGCGAAACCCAATCCTTATCCCTGTGTCGTAAGAGGCGACCAGGGTTGCGTCAGGAAGGGCATCCGGCGTAAAACCTGTGCCAAATCAGTATGCCGACCATAACGGATGATCCGCTGTGGCGACTCCTAACGGGAGCAGCCGAAAGACGAACAACAACAACACAAAAAGCCATGGCCGGGATAAATCACATATGAGGCTGCAAGATATGTTATAAATAATCCAAAAACGGTCCACATATAATCTGATGGGTAGAAAAATCGGACAAGCGTAGGATACATCATTCATGCATAAAGACTCATTTAAGCGCTTTTATAAGCTAAAGATCATTGCAGCCTTTATCACAGTCTACCTAGAGGCCGAACAAGTTGAGACGGCACAGATCCGTTAGTCTGTGGTGGACGTGATAACCATAGAATGCCTCAAGAACGTCGGGTTTCCTCCAAATTTATTTCAACTTTCGTGTGAAACAACAGTAGCAAATGTTTAAAAAGGTAATCGTGCGCTGGACAGAATTGACTGAATAATTTGTCATTGTAATAATTTTTTTACTTCCTGTACGTTTGCCTCATGAAACGCCATGATAAGCTATTTGTACAACATAACACGGATTTTGCCCAAGGCCGAAAACCCCCTTGGGGAGGGGGTCAAATTAAATTGCTACAACCTCCAAAATGTGACCCCTAGTCCCCCTTTCAAGTCTGGATGAGGTTGGAAAAGGAATGACTGAATGTATCGTGGTCGACAGACAACAGACAGACAGACACCATTACACAAAGGATCAAAGGATAAGCTCATAGGTATGCTCATATATATGTTCTTTACATTGCAATAAAAATGAGTCTTTACGCATGAATGTCATTGTTGTTACCATCACATGGGCATTATAAGGAAAATATAGCTTTGCTGTTATGTGTGAGCAGGAGCAGGAGTTGCATTCAAATTACATTGAGTAATCTCTCTGATCCATTCACCATCACTGTGCCTTTCAGGCAATGTAACGTCACTGCATGGATTTCTGGGCTCATTCAGAACCTTTTCTCACCAATCCTTCGCATCTGTCTCCGCGGTCAACATGTCATGCCGGCGTCTTTTATTACTTTCATTTTGGGGAAGGCCTTTGCATAGATTCCTTGGCTTCGTGTCTCTGTATTCCCATCATGCGTTCATCTGAGGGTGCAGCCAAATGCACTCTTCAGCTCACATGAATTATTGATTTGGGGAGATTAAGGATGCTGGTTTAGTGGCTGCTTGGGGCTTAACACAGGCGGATTAGGTTGGTGGGAGGGGATGATACTGCCTTTTACCTCACCTAGCAATTACCAGTGGGAAAAAATTACCAGAGAGAGAGAGGAAGAGAGAGAGGAAGAGAGAGAGGAAGAGAGGGAGAGAGAGAGAGAGAGAGAGAGAGAGAGAGAGAGAGAGAGAGAGAGAGAGAGAGAGAGAGAGAGAGAGAGAGTGAGAGAGCAAAATTCCAAATCCTGGGTGTTCTGTGGATGAGCAGGTGCAGTTTGGTAATTCTGGTTAGCCTAGAGAATGCGGAGAGGATGATGCCATTTTGAGTTATGGAAGTGAGTTTTGTCGATGAAGCACACACACACACATTGAAAGGTGTTTCTCGAGATGAGATGCCTCAATTCTGTCGGATGAGTGAATATATTGCTGGTGGGTGATGTTATTATTTTTTGACAAACATGAGGCTTGATTACCTTAATGCTGCTTTGACTGCAACTGCCATGGCAGCAAGGCTAGGGGGCAGGTGTCGGTTGGATGTCAGGGTGTGAGCGGACCTGGAAAACTGCAGCAATTACCAGGTGGTCACAATCAGCTGAGCACACACTGTGGCGGGCATGAAGAGAGACGTTCCCACTCAATTAACTAGGGCGCGTTGTCTCAGGTGCGAACTGAATGTAGATAGTCAGATGCATTTGCCTGCATGCACACAAAAAAAATGAAATCCTCATGTTCTGCTGCCTGGATGTTCATGCTAGGTTAATGGCATGACAGATTAATCGAAGTAGAGCATGGCCCAGCTTGGTCTGACCATATAATTTGTGTCCCACAGATTGCCGAACAAAAGTCAATCCAAATTTCTCAATTTAAGCATCATCGTTCAGGTTGTCCCACCTGCTCTGTGTTGATTGAATCGACAAAGCACATTCAGTGTTTTTTCTACAATCAATTGCCAGGATTGTTGGTTTGTTTCATCATTTAATGAAAGAATAAGAAGAAGATTAATTTCAGCTTTCTCAGCCAGCCAGCTCCCCCACACCCCTCACACCCCTCATTTCTCAAAATCTGCATGTGCATATTTTCCCACAATATATAGCAGTGCATGCTTTATAAAAGTGTGCATGAGGTATTTGAATTCCGTCATAAGCAATATTGCACAAGATAAAAAGCTGAATGACCTTCAACGTGGAATGGTTATTGGGTGCCAGAGAGTCCACACCATTTCTGCCACATTTGGTCTCAGCAAGTCAACCATGAGTAATGTCCTGAGAAAATAGATTACAATAGGTCGTGCCAATATTGACAATAGGATAGGCAGCCTCAAAATGATTGACAGCATGATTGAGTCTTAATAACCTTAAAATAGGAAATGATGCAATACTCATCCTGAAACAGTATCTCCGAATATTTGGTGGAGAGCATTAGTGTCACGATGCGAGCTGTGTTTGTCGGCGAAGACAGACAAACGCACGATCATATAAACGGTGAAGAATTATTCACTTCGCATGTTATTTTTTACAGTCCCAATACCTTTAGTGTCATAAAATGCAGATACACACATATATCCATGATTCCTGTGGCGGTGTTCTGCCTCAAAAGATGGCCTGACAGCGGTCGTAAAGTCACTCGGTTACTTGTAAAACATCGGGCTCGCTTGTCAGGGAGCTTCTTCCACATGGGTGCTCAGTAAAGGCATTTCTTGACCCCGATTCTGGTTTCGTTGTGAAAAAATAACGTTCCTGTGAGCCAGCCGATAATGGGACCACTCCCTGTGCCGGTGAAGGCATCAGAGCGTGCAATCGTTTGTCTCTTGCATTCCTTGCCTGATTTATCAACAGAGCCAGTTAGCTGGCACTTGAGAAAATCCTTCTTTCTGGGGCGCTTAATTGCTGGTGATTAGAATGGAAGCCTCCATGGTGCATTCACCGGAATCAGCTAGGCCCAAGGCTCTTGCGGCAAGCCTATTTGGAGGCTTGGACTGAGAGTTTGGTTGTCATAGAAACACAGCTGCCAAAGCCGTGTTTTTCATCTGGTATTGTGGGAAATGTAGTCATTCTAAATAACTTTTGTGCTTGAGAATAGATGTATCTTGGTCAGTTGTATTTTTTGTTGTGGTTGTGGCCAAAATGGTGGAGTTCCTTCAGGTTGAGTTACAAGTTTGTCAGTGCACACTTACAACTGGCCCTGTAACCTGGGGAGCAACTGAATCCAGATTTAGTTTGTTGAATGAATTATCGATATGGTTTGGTTGCTGTTTCATCAAATTGTTAACCAAAAGGAAATACGATAGGTGTGTTATGCTGATTTCTACTCCCATGCTCACCCTTCTCAATCGGGATTGATAGTCATTCATTGTCATAATAATCTCATTTATCTCGGTCTGTCAAGTCGTGGCCGACTTCGGGTGACATTTATGATCAGATTTCTTCAAACATCCATGTCCAGCACTGCTTCACAAAGCTCTGGCAGAGAACGCTTTTTTGTAGCCTTTACCCCAACCATGCATTTCATACAAGGTCTGCCTCTTCCTCTTCTTTCCTCAGCCATACCCAGCATGGATGACTTCTCCAGACTAATTTCTACGCACATGATATGCCCAAAGTATGAGTTTCTATTTTATCATCAGCATTTCTAATGTACATGGTGGTCTAATATCTTCAAGCAGTGATTTGTTTGTTATTCTTGCAGTCAATGGAATTTTTAACATTCATCTCCAACACCACATTGCAAAGCTGTCAATCTTCCTTTCTTTCGTTTTCATTGTCCATGACGCACATGCTTACAATACAACTGGAAATACCTGAGCATTCACCAACCTCCTCTCGGTTTGAATTGTCACTCACATATCTGTCTTTCCAAATATCTCTGGCAATCCAGACATTGGTGTCCCCCCCCCCCCCCCCAGCACTAATCGTCTATTAATTTCTTCTCCTCTACATTCGCCACACACTTCAATGTTATTACCCAGGAAGATGAAACTTCCACTATTTCCACGTGAACGTCTCCAAATCTGAACACACTGATCTTCCCAGTTGACAAGATTTGAGTCTTTTTGAGGTTTAATAAAGAGAAGTTTTTTCACTTTCCTTCTTCACTTTTTGCAGCAATTTCATCAAGTCCTCTTTACTTTCTGCCAACACAGTGATGTCATCAACATCCCTTACATTGTTGATGCATCTTCCTCCAATCCTGACTCCACCTCAATGTCATCCCTGATTGATTTCCTCATGATATACTCACTATACAGATTGATCAAGTATGGGGAGAGAATACATCGCCGTCTGACCCCTTTTCCAATTCCAAACCATCCTGTCTCTCTATACTCTCTTCTTCCTGGTGTGTTTTGTTTAGTGTACAGGCTTCTTATCAGACATATCCGGTGCTCCAACGTCCACATTTATCTCAGCATAATTCACATCAGTTAATGATCAGCACAATCAAAATCTTTGTTATAATCTGTAAAACAGAGATACACCTTCCTTTTTGATATTTACTTGCTTTTTCCATGAACCACCTCAGATTTGCGATTTGATCTCGAGTACCTCTTCCTCCTCTGAAACCTGCTTGCTCAATGGGGCATTTCTCATTTAATGGAGTCTTATTTTCTGTGTTGAATCATCTTTCATAATATCTTGCTCACATATATGAAATCAAGACAATGATGCGGTTATTTGAACATTCTCTTGGATCCCATATGTATGGCAATGGTACGTAGACTGACTGCTTCCACCTTTTAGGCCATACAATTCTGCTGTTCCACCTTTTAGGCCATACAATCTGTGCACAGATTTTTGTGCATTTTTTTTTTGGTGCTGTACACAGATGTGTGTACACCTGTTAAAATTTTGATTGCCTCCTCCCTGACTACCTGAGAGAGTTCAATTGGAATTTTGGTGGCACCTCATGCTTTACCATTTTTCGGCTCCTTCAGGGCTCTATGTACTTCACATTCGAACACTATTGGTTCTTGCTCATATTCTCTTTCTTCAAAAGTTGCCATCACATTGCTGGCTCATTGCCCTCGCCGAAGGAGAGGGTATTGCATTTGGGTCCGTTTGTTTGTTTGTTTGTTTGTTTGTTTGGCTGTCTGTCTGTCTGTTTGTCTGTTTGTTTGTCTGTTTGTTTGTCTGTTTGTTTGTCTGTTTGTTTGTCTGTTTGTTTGTCTGCACAAAACTTTTGTGTTTTTCTCCACAACTGCTTGTCGAATTGAAACAAAATTATCACCATATGTGCGACTACTCATGTGGAATGTTTTAATGATAATTATGACGTCATAGGTCATATGGTTTGGCAGCCATATTGGATTTACCCTAAAACCTATAAAAAAACTTCTTCTCCAGAACAGCTGGACAAATGGAGTGGAAATTTCACACAAATGTTCCCCAAGCCATGGGTGTACAAGCTTGTTAAGGAATAATTGATAGGTCTAATGGTTTGGCAGCCATATTGGATTGAAGAATAATATTAAATCATGTTTTCTCTGGAACCGCCTAATCAATCGACGTTAAACCTCACATTTATGATGTAGTGGTGATGGGGAATACAAGTTTTAAATTTCAACTTGATCGGATGCATGGTCTGGCAGCCAGAATTATTTAATTTTTGATTTGGGCGTTTTTTTGTTTTGTTTTGTTTTTTAATAAGGTTCACTTGGCTGTTCCTGGATGGGTTTGAGGGTAGAGGAGTATCAGCTGAAATGTGAATCCTATCCAGGTTCAGGTTCCTTCTCATTACTCCAATGCAGCACTGTACATATTTGGTCTTCCATTTGATTTGAATTGAATTTATTTTAATCCCATTCTAAATTGAATTGAATAATAATTTAAAAACGTCATGGGTCAGGGTCAGGTGTCCAATCAAAGTGGGGTTGAATCAAAGCGGGACATCTTGGTACCCGTTCATCACTGCCAGCAGCTATAAAGTAGCAGTTTTAATTATGTTTCTTATTAATTATGTAACACACCAGTGCACAAACACCACACAAAATAACCACACAAAAGAAGTCCTGATGAGGGTCTGCAATCTCTGATTGCTCTTTTTCTTGTTTGTTTCGAGTTTCAATGGAGTCCTTCCATCTTTCGTTCACCTGTGTTTCCTCTGTCAGATATTTTCCTGTTCTATTCTTAAGGACTCTAATCCAAGACATAAACTTTCCTGTTATCCCTCTGATTTAAAAAAAAGATCTCTTGTTTGTCCCCACTCTATTGTCACTTTCTGTATCTCTGCATGCCTCTTCAAAATACATACCTCCACCACCAAAGATGAATGGAGGTTATGTTTTCATCCCCATCTGTCTGTCTGTCTGTCTGTTTTTCTGTCTGTGAGTAGGATATCTCAAAAAAGTTATGGATGGATTCAAACAAAGCCTAGTGGGCAGGTTGGGTGTGTCGACAATAAGAAATTGATTAGATTTGATGAAGATTAGGATCCTGATCCAGATAATATAATTTTGAAGTTATTATTCACCATTGAGAGATGGAGCCAAAAACGATATTTATCACAATATCTCAAAACGTTTTGGACGAGTTATGACAAAAATTGGTGGATGAGTTGGTTAGGTGACGAGAACAAGTCGATGAGATTTTGTTGAGGCCCGGATGCAGATCTGGCCTATCAGTGGGATACAAAACATAAACTGTTCAGCCTGGCGGAGATATGCATTCTACCGAGTTATGTTCTAGTTCTCGCTGTCTTTCTTGTCAATGGAATGGAATGGAAATCAGCATTCAGCCACTTAATGTCCTCTCTTGATGCACTTTTGGTTTGAATCTCTCTTCTTCTGTCTGCAATATTTATTACCTTTTCTGACAGCCATTTAGCCTTCTTCCTTCTGCTTGCTTTTGGGTGTTGTTTTTGGCCTTTTCTTTTACATCTTCAACCTCTTGCCACAACTTAGCTGTCATTCTTTCAAACAAGTTCATCTCTGCAAAAGATTTTTTAAAACCTGTATTGCATATGGTTTCGATATAGTTTCAGGGTCATATCTGATTGGAATTTTAGAAATACTTTTTCATCTTTTTTTCAGTTTGACTCATAGTTTTGCCACAAGGAGTTCATGGTATGCCCCAGAGTCTGCAGCTGGAAGTGTGTTGGCAGATTTCCAGCACTTCTCAATCTTCTATTGATTAGATTGTAGTCAGTCTTCTATCTTTGTTGCTCATCATGTGAATTCCTTGTGTATTAACTCCCTTGGCTCATTTTGGAAACCAAGTCAGTGCTTTCCTGCAATCCCTGGTGCTCCTGCTTCTCTATTTTTTGCATTCCAGTCTCCCATAATAATTAAAACATCTCCTTTAGGCACCTGTTCCCCCAGTTCCAAAACTTTCCATAAAACTCCTTCACAACTCTAAAACTCTTCCACTAAAAAAAACTTTTCTTCATCTGCTGCAGAAGTTGGAGCATACATATGAATGATGGTGGTGTTCACTGGATGTCCTTTCAGCTTCACTGATATTAACGTCATTGACTAGCTTATATCCCAGTACTGACTCTGCCGTATTATTATTGTAAATCACTGCCACTCCATGTATTTTCCAGGTTTCGTGACCAGAAAAGAAGACTTTGTAATCGTCAGATTGAAATTGCCCCAAACAGTCCATCTCAGTTCACTTATCCCCAGAATTTCAGTTCTTGTCCTCTCCATCTCTCACTTCATTACATCTTACTTTTGTTCTGATTGCATCCTGATCTATTCTGTGTTCTCGCTCTTCCCCGAGCCTTGATTTTGTATTTTTTTTAAAAACGAATCTAACTTTCCCTGATTCGTTGACCTGACATACCATGCACCAATTTTGTGAACGTTTGAGAAGCTCAGAGTTCAACTTTCAGTTCTGGCAACCTCAGCAACAGGATTTCCTTGCTTGTTTTATCCACTACCATTGTAACGTCCACTCATACTCATCAAAACACTGCTCTTCCCCAGTAACAATTTGGGTGCTTTCAAACCTGGGGGGCTCATCTTCAGGCACCATATATTTATCTCATATTTCTGATCATGATTATTTTCTTGGCATGTAAGGAAGTGTTTTCGCATTGCCTTCTTCTCGGCAGTGTCTACACGAGATGGGTGTTGCTAGCCATTGTTCTCCATAAGATAATCCTATGCCTAGCATCAAGGCAATGCAGTCATTACTGTCAATATGTGCTTGCTGCCTGCATGGCCATCCGCAACCTGCTCTCATGGCTTCACATAACCATGATCAGAAGGATAAAATCGGGGTAGTACACCTTGCCCAAGGGTGACCCATGGGTTAACAAATGCTAAGGTCACCTCCTTTAAGAAGGATTACTGCCTTTACACCGTTAAACCCTTAGCCTTTGGTTTCAAACCCTGAACCGTAAGGCAGTGAGGCAGATTTGGATTCAGAGTTTCCTTTTCCTAGATGAGTTGCTACCAAGGCTAATGAGCCCCATATGCCTAAAGCAACTGGTTTTAAGGTGCCAGTGATTTGCCTTTCACCTCTACACCCATTAGTGAAAACAACCCTGCCACAAGAAGGCCAGTGCATGGCTGGACTGTCAGAGGCTTTTGAAACACTGAGTAAGCCCTTGGCATATTTTGCACACTTTAAGAGCTTATCCTCAATGTCACGCCATGGCATAACAGTCCACGGGGGTCTTCATAAGAATGAGTTTTCATTCCAAGTAAAGGAAAGCGAATAATCTATTTACATGGAACAAAAATTCATTCATTTAATCACAAAGTTGCATGTTTTTAAAGCCTCTTTCAATTTTTTAAGAAGCGCTGATGGTTTCTTCATCAGGAGAGGAGAACCAAAAGGTTCTTTACTGAAAGAGGAACAAAAGAGTGTGGGTGGGTGGTAAGCCTGGATTCTGAAATTTAACCAGGAGATGGTTACTGGAAGAATAAATGCTTCCTGGAGGAGCTCGTGATGGTCAGAGGGCGAAGAGAGCAGAATGAGTAAGACCAGTGTTGAGGCAGTAAAAAACAGAAAGACCACTATCCTGTCTGTGATGTAAGAACAGCAGGCCTTATGCTTCTGCCATATTGTTTTGTTGGCAGTACAGGATCTGCCTGTACTGATCAAGATCTGCCATAATGTTGAGAGTTTTACTTTTGCATAATTCAGCAGAGACTGATGATGTGAAGCAAGAGCGCCAGTCCAGAGGAGACAACAGTACTCCATTGAACTACGAACAAAGTCCTGTCGGCTATGAGTTGTTCCAAAATTTTAAGGAATGACTCAGAATAATGGAGGATGCCCAGTCTACGACTGGCTTTATAGGCCAGCTTTGACATGTCAGTACAGGAGAAGCCTTGAAGTTCACAAGACTGAACCTCTTCAAGAGGCTGATTACAACAATAAGAAATATGAGTTTGTTTGAAGATCCCAGCAGAGCGGCATGGTTAAACTAAGGGACTATCCAGGAATAAAGGACATGCTCATCAATTCTAGTTCTGCAGAAAGTGATCTGGATCCGACTACTAGAATTAGTTAGTGATTTTTCACCATTGAGAGATAGGGATAAAAATTATATATATAGCACGATATCTCTAAAAGCTGGGAACGGATTTGGACGAAACTTTGTGGACAGGTTGGGTGTGTTATAAGGACGAATTGGTTCGATTTTGGTGAAGATCCGAATCTAGATCCAGATACAATAATTATTTAATTTTCAAAGTGAATTTTCACCATTGAGAGATGGGGCCAAAGACGATGTAATACTATATAGCATGACATTTCAAGAACGCATTGGGCCCAATATGTTCTCGTGGATCAGGCATTACGTTGCGGAGGTATGCGCTCTTCCGAGTGCCCTTCTAATTGAAAAAAAAATTACAAATTGACATTCAAGACCATATTAAGGTGATAAAGCAAACAAAGTATTTTCAACCATGTTGTTGTCCAGAGTGCTTGCTCGAGTGTTTTAGCCACTTGGTGAGTGCTCTACAGGCTGCTTGGTTGTTCTGTTTGCAAGCCATGGCAATACAGGCAACATGGCGATACAGGTCCTTATTTTTAACAAAATGAACGACGAGACCCCGCTATGGTAAAAGTACCCACAATGTCACTCTGCACTGTCCCTCTGCTAAACACAACCAAAAACTAGAGGGGGAGCACTCGGTAGAGTGCAAAACCTCCGCCACCAATACTGCTGGGTCACTCAAGTGAACCTGATATCCTATTCATTCAATTTGACGTCAACAGTGCTCACAGAGTTATAGTTTGCAACTTTCCCTTTTACTTTTAACTTTTACATACTCAATTCATTCGTCATAACTAGATTCCTGAGACAGAAATTGATTTTACGTGGGTATATCCACCTGAAGTTCCAAAATCAGCCGCAATTATAATTTTTGGCATGATTTTTTGTTGGAAATCACTTATAACATGTAGAAATGCAAAAAAAAAAAAATTCAAAATATTTTTTCAAAATGGCCGCCATAGCGCCATATTGGATTTTGGACCAAGTCCAAAATCTAATGGCATGATCCTTGGACCAGACCTAATCCCCCCACAAGTTTCGTCGAAATCCGTCGAGGAGTTTTTCCGTAATACTGTTCACAAACAAATAAACAACAAACAAAAAGAAAGGGGTGAAAACAGTAACCTCCGATCTTCGATGGCGGAGGTTAATAAATTGATCGATGTACAAAGGTCAGACCCCACTTGCCTGTGTTGGGCCCCGCATTGTCATGCAGTGCCCCTCGCCAATGAAAATGGTGCGGAAATTTTTTTTATACATGACATCACATTGTTGTCATGTTTTGTGCGATTTGCTTTCACTATACCACCTGCCACTTCAAAATAAAAACATGGAAAAACTAGAGGGGGAGCACTTGGGAGATGCAAAACCTCCGCCGCCAATACTGCTGGGTCACTCAAGTGAACCATATATCTTATTCATTAAATATGATGTCAACAGTGCTGACAGTTATAGTTCTTTTCTCCAACATTTTTTTTTTGGGGGGGGGGGGGGGAGTTTGGAAATCACTTAAAACATGTAGAAATGCAAAAAAAAAATTTTTTTTTCTCTATAAATGTTTTTTGGGGGACTTTGGAAATTACTTAAAACATGTAGAAATGCAAAAAAAAAAATTTTTTTTCTCTAAATTTTTTTTTGGGGGGGGGGGGGTTGGAAATCACTTAAAACATGTAGAAATGCAAAAAAAAAAAATTTCTCTAACAATTTTTTTTGGGGGGGGGTAACAATTTTTTTTTGGGGGGGGGGGGGTTGGAAATCACTTAAACATGTAGAAATGCAAAAAAAAAAAAAATTTTTTTTCTCTAAATTTTTTTTGGGGGGGTTGGAAATCACTTAAACATGTAGAAATGCAAAAAAAAAAAATTTCTCTAACAATTTTTTTTTGGGGGGGGTAACATTTTTTGGGGGGGGGGGGGGTTGGAAATCACTTAAAACATGTAGAAATGCAAAAAAAATTTTTTTTTCTCTATAAATTTTTTTGGGGGGGGTTGGAAATCACTTAAAACATGTAGAAATGCAAAAAAAAAAATTTCTCTAACAATTTTTTTTTGGGGGGGGTAACAATTTTTTTTGGGGGGTTGGAAATCACTTAAAACATGTAGAAATGCAAAAAAAAAAAATTTCTCTATTTTTTGGGGGGGTAACAATTTTTTTTGGGGGGGGGTTGGAAATCACTTAAAACATGTAGAAATGCAAAAAAAAAAAAAAAAAACATTCTCTAACAATTTTTTGGGGGAGGGGACCAAGTCCAAAATTAATGGCATGATCCTTGACCATACCTAACCCCCCCCACCAAGTTTCGTCGAAATCCGTCGAGGAGTTTTTCCGTAATACTGTTCACAAACAAACAAACAAACAAACACACAAACAAACAAACAAACAAACAGAAAGGGGTGAAAACAGTAACCTCCATCCATCTTCGAAGATGGCGGAGGTTAACTAGAGGGGAGCACTCGGGAGAGTGCAAAACCTCCGCCGCAATACTGCTGGGTCACTCAAGTGAACCTTATATCTTTCTCATGAAATGATGTCAACAGTGCTGACAGAGTTATAGTTCTTTTCTCCATTTTTTTTTTGGGGGGGGGGGGGGGGGTTGGAAATCACTTAAAACATGTAGAAATGCAAAATAAGAAATCGAAATTTTGTTGAAAAAAAAGTTGCAAAATTTTTTTTTTCTCTAACAATTTTTTTTTGGGGGGGGGTTGGAAATCACTAAAAACATGTAGAAATGCAAAAAAAAAAATTTCTCTATTTTTTGGGGGGGGGGGTAACAATTTTTTTTGGGGGGGGGGGTTGAAAATCACTTAAAACATGTAGAAATGCAAAAAAAAAAAATTTTTTTCTCTAACAATTTTTTTTTGGGGGGGGGGGGGACCAAGTCCAAAATTTAATGGCATGATCCTGGACCATACCTAACCCCCCACCAAGTTTCGTCGAAATCCGTCGAGGAGTTTTTCCATAATACTGTTCACAAACAAACAAACAAACAAACAGAAAGGGGTGAAAACAGTAACCTCCATCCATCTTCGAAGATGGCGGAGGTTAACAAGAAAAAGAGCAATCAGAGTTTGCAGAACCTCGCCAGGACTTTGATTTGTGTGGTGTGTTGTGTGGTGTTTGTGTAGTTTTGTGTGGTGTTTGTGTACTGGTGTGTTATGTAATTAATTCGAGACATAATTAAAAAGAGACTGCTTTTGACATTTGCACGTGGTACATGCCTCATTGGTATGCATTGCTGTCTGTGCTGTCGCTGATGATTCGCCAATATACGATGAAACCGGTCCGGCAGCTGATGGAGTGTGTAGCATTGGGATTCTCATGTGTGTACTGTGTGTGAATGTCTTTATAGCTGTGGAGGAACTCTGGGTAGGGTTTGATACGGCATCGCACTTACCTTGTGTCGGTCTTCTTGGTTGCTTTACGCAGCAGTTTCGGCTAGAGGAGCATGGAAGGTGTTAATTTATTTATATAATCGTAGCCACCTGGGTTTAGTTGATTAGGTGAGAGCTGATTGGCTATTCGCTACATTCACTGGTGAAAGATGTGGGTGGGTCTTTAACATATATATATATATATACATATGTTGAGCATGGATTCAATTATTCACCTTGCATGGATTATTGCACGAGTTCTCAGCCTTTTTGCATCACATCTGTGTTGGGTCACACCTTGTACCGTTGTGACGCTGTGTTCCATATGTGTCTTCAGGGCTCTTACCACAGTTTTGCTATCATACATGCCATCAGGACTCTCCTGTTTGATTCTACATGCAGTACCTTGCCACCACTGCTGTGCTTTTGTCCCCAAAATGCCCCCAAAGCTCACCCACTCATATCCACCTGTGTGGCTTTACATGCCGTGAACACCTTCACGGCTTCCCGTCAGCTGTTCTACTGGTCATCATCACCACACTAGTTCTTCTGGTGGCTTTCACTTCTAGCGGTCATCATTTTCCCTGCTTTCCACTTTCTGTCTCTAGGTCCCTGTGTCTTCTGACATGTAGCATCCTCATAGTATGGTTTATTCCTTTTTTATACGCCCGTATATATATATATATTATATATATATATATATATATATATATATATATATATATATATATATATATATATATATATATATATATATATATTTCGGGTGTATTATGTGATACCGGTCGTCCGTCCGTCCGTCTGTCTGTCTGTCTGTCCATCCGTCCGTCCGTCCGTCCGTCCGTCCGTTCCTGTCCGCACTCTCCCAAAGTTTTCAACTTTCACGTTTCATATTTGTACATAGGTACAGACTGTGGAGATGGTGTGTCGCGACATACGTTCGTCATCTTAAGTGGTTGCCATGGCAACCAGGATGCTGTTTTCCATGTAGTAGCACAATTCTGTATATACCTTCTTGTTCTTCAAAATTGACATGTGTTGAATATATAATTGTGTGTGTGCGTGCATGCACGCGTCCGTGCGCGTTGTGTGTGTGGTGTGTGTGTGTGTGTGTGTGTTGTGTGTGTGTGTGTGTGTGTGTGTGTGTGTGTGTGTGTGTGTGTGTGTGTCACAGAGACTTTTTCGTGCATATATTGTGCTCACTTGCGCTCTTGTTTTTTCTTGTAATCCTTGCTCTCCCTTTGATTTTATGCTTCACCCTTATTCTTTACTTTCCTCTAATGGAGCATATTATCACCGCACACACGCAAAGTGAAAAGCAGGGTTAAGTAATTGGTTCATGTCCGTTTGTCTATCCGTCCAATTTTTTATCGGTCTACAAGTGTCAGTTTATGATCGCGGAACAATGTCGTTTAAATTGAATGTTATATTTTGAACACCAATCAGAGCGTGAATTGGAAAACAAACCTGCCGTTTAGCAGTACTTTGTCTCTGAGTTCATTCCGATCGCACATGCTCAGAAAGGAGTCAGATAATTTTTTTCCTCTGTCTGCTTGTCTGGCAGTCAAACAAAATTTCAAATCACTCCAAAGATGAAACTTACTGTGCTTTAAGGTAGTGATAAAGGACACAAAGAGGCACGAAGAACTCATGTAACGTGTCCGGTGGGGTGCTGAAATAGCCACTGCGTCAACGTCGGTAAACTTCCTTAACTTATCTCTTTCTACGACTTTTACAATCTTTATTTTATTTTAATTTAATTACATGTTTCAACACTGTACAACACAAATTACCTTCTTATCACTTCCAAGAACCTCCAGTTTTGCTGTACTTGGACGTGTTAAATAGGGTGTTGTATAAGACTGCTTCGATCGGCTAAACTTCCGGAATATTTTTTTAAATGATCTTCAAAATCATTATTTTATTGAAGGTGAAGTATAAACCTGAACACTGCTTGGGGTAACCTGTTTTATGAACTCTCGAGTTATAATTTATCTGTCCATGATAAATTTTAAGTTTATAACCTGTGGTCTTACTCATTCACTTCTATCTTGAAATTGTGCTTGAAACTACACCATTTGAGAGGTTCTGAGAATGGGTATATCCACTTAATCAGATCAGCTGTCCAAACTCATTCATAAGAGCTCGGCCCTCAGGGCTTGTGAAGGTGCCCCACGGAGGTGTGTGGCATTACTGTTCCACTTCGTGATGAAGCAGTCATTACAAGTCGCTTGTTGACTGAGCTTGCTATATTGGTTTTCTGGTTTTGCCATAACTTCGATTGTCACTTTTTTATTTCATATTTGTTGTCAAACCAACAGGTGGTTTAAACTTTAAAATGACATCTTTTTGTGAGTTTAGTTCAGTGTAGTCGATTTGGTCAGCAAATGTAACATATTTCAAATGCCTTTCTAACCCTGATGCCGCGACAGCAGAATCCGCGCAGAATGAATGTGCCCGTTCCACAGGAATTCTTCACAGCTGCTCGAAAATCCCAAACACATGTTTGGAAGTATTTTGACAGCACAACAACAAAACAGGCAGTTTGGGTTTTCTACATCTGCCTTTTTTTCTTTCACCCATCTATCTTTCCAACCTTCAACTGAGGACGCTCTCTCGGTGCCAAACCAATTTCGCTTCATGTTTCTTGTTGTGGTCAAACATAGCACGCCATCGGCAGGCCTCAAGCCGCAAATGCCGCCTCAGGAGGCTAAAGCGGGGTCTCATGGCGGCTCGAGGTCCATGTACACTGTTTAGACATGCGTTTCAGTTTCCCATTGCCTCTCACCAAACGAAAGTGACAGCTTGATTTTTAACGCAACCCAACTGTCAAGAAAGTCTTATTCTTTCTTTTCATCGCTCGTTCTAAAGTAATTGTTCATCCAAGAGTCACTGTCAGCAACATAATGTTTTGCCTTTCTGAATTAAGTGATTTTATCTTTCATTCCTGCACGCAGTCATACTTTCTTCTTCTTATTATTATTATTTTTTACTTCTGATTTGAAACAGAAGGTTTTATTTGTATCCTTTGAGTATATTTTAGATTTCTGGAGAAAGCTTCAGATTTATCGTCCGTGCGGGGACTCTCGAAAAAGCAATATACTGTTTGCTCCTACATACAAAAAAAGGATCTGAGGAATTTCTTCAGGTCTTCTTGTTTAGAACAACAGCTTTTTCTTAGCCTGTTTTTTTTTTTGGTGGGGAATCGATGATGCAGTTTAGTGAAGATGCGTGAGTGCTTTTATGCACGTAAAAGCCTCTTCCTGGATAATACATGAGCACATTTCCCCCTTATCTGCAAGTGAGTGTGCCTATGAGAATAGAGTGCATCAATAATGCTATAACTTTCATCGGTTCAGTTATTTGACACGGAAAACGAATCTATATTTTTATTTCATGTCAAGCCTCTTAACTGGTCGAGTTAAGAGAGGAGAAACTTCTTTTTTCTGCCCTTATTTTGATATATATGTATGTGTGTGTGTGTATATACAGGGGGCTGCAAAAGTAGGTATACAGTAAGGAATGTACCAGTATCTCATTATTGTATACCTACTTTTGCAGCCCCATATATATATATATGAATGTATATTTAACTCCCCACTTTCCTAATTGTGAAGTATAATCCTCTTTCAGGAATTACCTGTGTTTGCTTTGTGATATGTGAGGATGAATTTGTGTGCGAGCCATTATTGCATTTTACTTGGACTGGTAAGATATCTTTGAGATATGTGTTCTTGAGCTGGCTAATGCAGGTTCGAATCTCGGCCAGGCTACAAACTGTCATCCTGGTGTTTCGCATCCAGGGTGTGGCATCAATGCATCCATCCGGCATCACACAGACGTTAAGCTTGAACACACGTTGAAGCTCCCTGGTGTGTTTCGTGACAGGTATGCGAGTTGTCACCGGCAACCTGAGCCAATTACAAATTCTTGCTACAGCAGAACGTCAGGCCTGACCAGCGGGTTCATCAAAGTCTTGGGTCTAAAACCTTCCTTGGCTGACAGACAAAATGTGGGATTATTTGGAGCCGTTGAAGAAGTTATCCGAGATATTATTGTGCTTTCAGCTCATTGGATGTCATGCTAATATTTTTCATGATGGCATATTTTTTTGGCATCCAGTACAAAGTGAAGTCGATTCAAGATAAGATCATTTCAGATGTCGTTAAAAGGCAGGATTGCTTTGAGAGTTTTCAAGCGACCTTCACAGCAGTGGATTCATTCCTATTCCTGTGCTCAACACCACACAAAAAACTTCTCTAAGCAGATGGTGATGTTAAGCACACATCGTTGATGTTCTCGCTTGTTTGGTTTAATTTTCTGCCGTGTCATCAAAGAAGTCAGATGGTTTTTTTATGCCATGAGCTTTGTGCGTATGTGGCACTATTCACATTTTCCACTTGCATTCAAACCATATACATTCGCCCTCAGCATACAAGGGCCACAGCTGTGCGTGAATGCATCGAGCGCATTTTGCTGAGTGCGGCAAGATCATCTTGGTTCGTAAACAGAACAGTACTTTTATGACCCATTTTGTGACTGTTAGGCCTTCAAGTATTGTCTTGTGTCGAAAAAGTTTTCATGCAGTCAAAAGTTTTCTTCGACGTCTTGTTAACCATCCCTTTCCGATTTAAAAGGTTAATCAACCAAACGTTTGTCAAAGCCTTACAAATGATCAATTAATTGTTCTTGTTTTGATCAAAGTTGATTTCTTTAAAATCAGTGCACGCACGGGCATTATGAAAAGAAAAAGTTACAACAAACTCACCCTCCGGTAATCATGCTTTCTCAACAGCCCCTCAAATGTAGATGCCACTGACATTTCACTTGGTGTGCTCTTTCATCGTGTTACGTGCATTGTACTTTTCTTCCACTCTTATCGGATACATCCGTACATGGAATGCACGCCAATTGTGACGTTGTTTCCATACTTGCACTGACATATGTTGATAATCGGAGTTCTGGGTTAAGTCTGCAGCACCGCAGACAAGATAAGTCTTGCATTAATGATGCATTTACTCAAAACTCCTGAACCATTTCCCTGTGTGCCTTTCATTTCTGCACAATACTTCTCTTTTGCCTTCATAATTTTTCTGAAATAAATATATAAATGCACAGAAATGAGTTTGGACATGAGGCTTTAGCTAAATGTAATAGAGTGTCTCTCTCTCTCTCTCTCTCTCTCTCTCTCTCTCTCTCTCTCTCTCTCTCTCTCTCTCTCTCTCTCTCTTTCTCTTTTTTATTTCTTTCCATCTGCAGACCCGCTTTCACTCAACCTCACCAAAAGGAATTTTGAAGATACGAGAAATGATTTTCAACAAATAACTTACTGAGCAAACAGTTTCAACCTCAGTGAAACCTGCTCTCCTCAAGGCCCGCATTTTGAGCTGTGATGGTATGTAAGCAAGGCAGTAGAACAGAAATTACCTACTTATGGAGCCTGACAGAGATATAATTCTGATATTGAAATGTGGATAGAGCCTGATGTGGAGAAGACAACGGTGACAGAAGCCAACAGGAAGAAAAGGCAGTGACTATCGATATATATATATATATAGACTCCTCCCATGCTCTTCTAGCCGAAGAAGCTGCATAAAGCAACCAAAAAAGGCTACCAAGTTAAGCCCTTCATTGTTTCAAACCCTTCCCAGAGTTCCACCACAGCTATAAAGACATTCACAAATCGTACATACATGAGAATCCCAATGCTATACACCCCCTCAGCTGCCGGACTAGTTTCATCGCTTATTGGCAAATCATCAGCGACAGCACAGACAGCAATGCTTACCAATGAGGCTCCCAAACATGTACTACATGCAAATGTCGAATGCAGTCAATATATAAATGGTAAAGAAAGACCCACCCACATCTCTCACCTGTGAATATATATCATTTCACAACAACACTCTAAATTTCACATCTCTTGGCAAGATCGAGCTTAGAATTCATATTTCAAGAGTATTGCTTCAATTCCTGCAATGAAAGGCTCATGGAGGAGGTTCCATAGATGATTTTATATATATGTTCTATATGTATATATATATGTATATATACATATATATACATATACATATACATATACCAATGAGACATCAATGCATGTTTACATGAATTGTGAGGACATTCATTGTTGACAATGCAAGATGTGTGAGTTGTTCCTTGGATCCCAACAGCATGACTGAGTGCTCAGCCGCAAAATGACAGATATGCCAACTGTACTCTAAACGTTTGAAATTCCACACAAGCTATTCTTGAGTCTCATAATCAACATTTCATCTCTTAATACGAACTCAGAGAAGGTCTCATCCTTCAAACACAAACACTTTGAGTTGCAAAGATCATATATTCATTTCTATTTATCTTATGGGTGCTGTGATAAAACGTCGTCAACATTTTCATCTATGGATTGATGAGTCACTTCTCCCTCTTAATTAATTTGTGGGTGGGAATGACCACGATCATGATTTGTTGTTATGTGAGATGAGTCAGATTAACATATCAAATCGTTCTTTGGGTTTGTGGTCCCAGCATGAATTGGCGGTGCAATTTAGCAGACTATGTTTAAATTACGTCTTGAGTTAAATCCTGTTAGTCGTGCATCTAAACTCTTCCTTTAATTATCCATTTTTCCCTTCCTGTAGTTTGCTTAATAGTGAGGATGATTGCTCTTGGCAAATAGTTTATTTTCTATGGGGTCTTGTGAATAATTATTGTCCACTCATCACTAAGATTATGAATGAATGGGTGATTCGAATGGCTATTAATGCATTGATGTTTTTTGGTTCTCTATTCCTGGAGGGGAGAGGGGGGGGGTAATTATTTATTGTAGATTATATTGGGGAAAAAAAATTAAAAAGATATAATGGATGGTAAAGTTGTAACGACAGCAATCCAATGTAATGTGAATGAATTCATCTGTGGTTTGTGTTAATTTTTAATTCTGATCTGCTCCTGTACAGCAATTCCACTGCTGTACAACATAAGGCCTTGTCTGGCCAAGTAATCCTTACTATAATTCACGGACCGGTATGTGGTTGTTACTTCCACCACCGAAGGTGGATGGAGGAGATGTTTTCACCCTTGTCTGTCTGTCTTTGTTTGTTTGTCTACTTGTCTGTGAACATGATATCTCAAAAATTTGTGTACGGATTCGGACGAAATTTGGTGGAGAGGTTTGTTGTGTGACAAGGACAAACTGCTTCGATTTTAGTGAAGATCCAGATCCGAGAATTTTTGAATTTTTTGAGTGATTCTTCACCATTGAGAGATGGGACCAAAAACAATATAAAAGCATGGGGGGGGGGGGAGGGGACGACGACGACGAAAATTCTCTCTGTAAATGCGTATTGTGTAGCGCGCGCTCCAGGGTGAGAGGATATTACAAATCCCTACCCTTTCGAGGACAGTATTCCTGTCCCCACGTTTTCCAGTGCAGTGAGGTGTTTTGAATTACGCAGCGAGAGGTATATTGAAGAGGGATTTTGAATTACACATTTGAGTAAGTATGATATAATAACCCTCTAGCCGCTCCCAGAGGGAGTGGGTGCTTCTAGTGAGAGATAAAAGCTCGGAAATGGAAACGCAGCTGATGTTGCACTTTCGGTGATGTGAAACGAAGCTCCGAACAAGGTGGCACATTTACCTTTGCGCTTGTTTGCTGACACCCCACGGGTCCTTCCGCACACACATTGTCTCAGGACGTTGGCAAGGGCTCCGGGCGCACTAAACAAATGTGAAACACAAGTTTTCCCACGGCACGTTACACACTCTCCGACATTACACACCTGCAGGTTTTAATGCTTAGTGTGCATTGCGTACTCGGATTACGAACTCGGAAACACACTTTGCTGTTTATAACTCTTTTCCGATTAAAAAAACAAAACAGAAGGAACAAATGTTTGTTTCCGAGTGTTCAGGGTGAGTTACAAACACTCCGATGGTCTGTGAACGGTGTACCCCGACGACCTTGAGGATGGGCACACTCAAATTGACTTGACCCTTGTCATCAAGCATTCCATTCTGAAAGCCTCGGTTTTACTCCTTCCTGTCACTACCTTACAGAAAATGCTTGAGTGTAACAAGAACAGTTGAAATAATGCTTCTAACATTTCGACCTTTGATTGATAGGGTGCTGATGATTATGATAATGATGATGATGATGATAATGGCAATTTAGTATGACCAATCAGTTTGCTTGCATCACCCTATCTGATTACAATTCCCCAGCAATCTTATTCGTGATGACATTCCATCAGGCTGAAAAAGCCACAGATTCGTTTTCAAGTTGTGCTTAGTTTAGGAAAACTTTTTTGCTGACTTTTGTTTGGGTTCAAAACAAAGAACCCCTGGGCGTTAATTGTTAATGGTTCACTTTTTACATTTTAGGGGTTTTTCCCCCCTTATTACAGCACGGCGACATCGCGCTGTTATATAATTGGCTATTCTCTCCTGTGTCTTCTGTCACGTCTTCTGTCACACTTATGGCCTCGTACGCCCCTTTGATCTGAGGGCTATAAATATAAATTTGTCCAACTTCACAACTCTTCCCATCATGCATGCTAATTCACCGTGTCTACATTTTAATTTTATAACTGCAAAATTGTTTCATCATTCTTAACCTAGACTTTTACTGCCCCCAGCCGCGCGATATCGAAGTATCCGCTTCTTGTTGGTTGTTTGTTTCCTTCCCACTTTCTCATTAAAAGTGAGTGATTCGCAGCTTTGCACTTTGTACACACTTTAGCTGAGAAGTTTTGTTCAACCTGGGCAAAAAGGAGATTGTATTGATCACTTCGCATTCATGGTGATATTTGCAATTAGCCGTTGTGTTCGGAAAGCCGAAGATGGGACGAGTGCAATCCTGTTTCATTTTTCTATCGATCTCTTTTTCTCTCCTTTTATCTTGTATTGTTTTATTCCCCCAAAGGCTGCGATTATGTTAGAGCGGTTCATGTGGCTACGGTTTTTCAGGCATCACACACGAAATCATGTGCAGGTTGTGTTGGAAGGTGTGCTTGGTACCAGCGAGAAATCATTTGAATGTTGAGAGAGAGTGGGGGAAGGTGTGTGTGTGTGTGTGTGTGTGTGTGTGTGTGTGTGTGTGTGTGCGTGTGCGCGCACGCGCGTGCTCGTGTGTGGGTGTTCTGAGATTGCCAAAAAAGTTGACTCCATGTGGTCGTCCCATGGACCACATGTCAAAAGGTGCAGTGTTACTTGGTCATGTTGATGTGCAAAAGTTTACATTAACACTGGTGTATTTTTGTTGTTGTGATCTGAAGCTCATGGTAGACCTTCTGCAAGGACATTTGGAGAATTTTGCCAAAGAGATCAGGACGAGGATATTAGGAGACATTAGCGGACATTAATTACAAGCACATTAGTCGACAATAGACAGGTCTACATTGTATATAAGAGCTACAAAACAACATAGTATGAGGCTGCAGCCGAAATGAAAGAGCCCATCCGAAGGACTGTGTGCTCTGAGATGCAGCGCTCTCTGCTGGCTAGGTACCTGAATGACAGTTTTTAGTTAGGTCCAACTCTATCCTGGACTGAACTCAGACCAGTTGAGTTTGTGGCCCAAGGAGCTGTGCTGGTAATTGGTTTGATAATATTGACAGCTGAGCAGTACGTGCGCACTTTCCCACTTGTACAAAGTAATGAACGTTCAGTTTTGGGCTTTACCATAATTGAAGTTTTTATTACTTGCAAAATCGAAGATTTAACAAGTACATTGGTCAGTCCATTTTGTTACTCTGTCTGTCTGTCTGTCTGTCTGTCTATCTGTTTGTCTGTCTGTCTGTTTGTCTGGTTGTTGCTTATAGGTCACAATTTTAAACCGATCTTCACGAAACTTCACCAAATGGTAGAGTTTGTCATAAGGAAGAAGCCGATTGTTTTTGAGGTCAAAATGTGAAAAGGTCAACATAGGCCAAAGGTCAACAACTTAGGAGAGATTTCTAAAATCCTCAATTTTCATCTGATTGACTTGAAATTTGAAGAGGATTTATATTTAATCCATCCATCCATCCATCCATCCATTGGGACCATACTCTGTGCAGAGCGTTGGTGCTGTCAAAGCAGTCTCCTTGGCTATTGGGCACAATCCTGGACAGGTCGCCACTCCGACACAGGATACCAGCAAGCTTGCACTCATTTTGCCAACCTCAGAAGGATGACAGGCAGAGTCAACTCCACCTGATATTAATTCAACAGCCAAGTGGGATTTGAACTCAGGATTCCAGGATCCCAATCCCACCACCCTAACCATTAAGCCAACACCAAGTATACATATACATTATACATACATATATATATATATATTATATATATATATATATATATATATATATATTTCAGGTCACTGAATTCAACCACCAATTATTTTTTAGGTTCACATAGGCCGAAAGGTCACACAGGCCGAATTTCTAAAATTGTCAATTTTCATCCGATTCGCTTGAAATTTGAAGAGGAGTTGCATTTTTGGTCGTTGAATTCAACCAGCAATTATTTTTGAGATCAAATTTGTTTTATGGATTTTGCAAGTATCGTGCCCTGCACGACGTCTTCTTCTTGTTTGCTTATTACTGTTTAACTTACTGTTCATATCAATGCTACTTTCCCCAGAATTCACTGGGGCATTGCATTGAACCCTTCCATTCTGAACTACATGATGTTTATTTCTCTTTCACTCTTCCCTTAGTGACTTTAATGGATTCGACGGATGCAACATCAGAACTTGGTTGGCATACACATCCCAGCACAGGGGTACGTTACTTTGTCTACATATTCTTGTCTCATTGTCTGTTACTATGCACACACATTTGCTTTGACAATTATTGTTTCTTGCATTTTTGAAGCAGCTATGAGTGTTTGTTGCTGCCAACTTTATAATTGCCATGAATGCTGCATCAGGCCCTCCTGAGTTGTAGTCCATTGACTGACTTGCACAGATTTGGCGATGTCTATCTTTCTCTGTGTGTCTCTAAGTCCCGCAATGACGTTAAAAACTTACCTGCATTTGCACTCCCTTGAGAAGGCCTTCAAGCCTCAAACAGGAAACCCATAATGACCCCTGGGATGTTTCCAGATGCTCCGTTGCATCACGCACAGAGTACATAGTGTTAGCCAGCGGCACGTCCGACCATTAATCCCACGATATATCACCGATTTGTACAAGATAGAATACATTGAGGTAATGTGAACACTGTGTTGAGCAGTGTGTCTTGTTACTTGTGAAATCAAAGATTCATAAATATATTCGTTTTCTGAGTATATTTACCTGTTTTTCTGTCAGCGACTCACAGGTCGCAATTCCAAACCAATCTTCATGAAATTTAACCAACTGAAAGAGCTAGTCAAAAGCTGGAAACCCATTGTTCTTTTAGGGCAATAGGTCAACGGGTCAAATGTCAAGGTCACATAAATCATCTATTCTTAAACGTTTGAATATATATATATATATATGTAACCAAAAAACATAATGAAACCTCCGTCAACTCACGTGAGTATGTCTATTATTTCCGTATTATTGGACTGTGACTACGCCTATTAAATACTTACTATTGGAACGTACCTGTTTGACCTTTTAGACCCCTTTACACCTCCATATACCCCTTTTAGACTCCTCAGGACATTTTAGACCCCTTCAGACCCTTATAGAACATTTGGACCATCTAAGACCCTTAGATCCCTTGACTCTTTAAACCTACTTCAGACCCCTTGGCCCTTTAGATCCCTAAATACTATTTTAGACCCCCTTATGACCATTTTAGATGCTTTAGACCCTTTTATAGCCATCTGAAACATGTAAAACTCGTATTCGGCCACAGTTGTATAATTTATCAGCAAAATTTGTTGTGGATTTCACAAAAAACCGAAGCATTCAATCACTTGTTTGGTGAAATTTTCGAAATTGCCAAATTGCTGTTTGTTTATTTTTTTAAACTTCATATAAACAATACACACCCAAACGAGGAGTTTACTCCACAGGCTCTTATTGTCTATTGAATAAAGCCATTATTTGCCTTGTTATTCCCTTTGCTCAACAATTCCAGATGCAAAATTCATCCTTGGCCACGTATCGTGAATAATACAAATGAACGCAAGCACGCAATGAAACAGATTGTTGAATTAATTCACTTTGTACAGTGATAGATTGATCTGATTTCTCTCTCGCATTTATAAAATACTTCTCTATATTGGATGATTTATGCAAGTTATTCCACAAACTCAACACAGAAGCTTGTAAACATCTTATTCTAAATGACTTCCATGCTAAATGAAGGTGAGATGGAATGTTTGTATAAGAGGTGTAATTAATTCACCAACATGAGAGATTTATTGAATGAAAATGTGCAATGAATCGATGGACCGGTTGTAATATTTGTCTGAAATATTCCCATCGTTGTTACTGAGCTTTATGAGATAGATGGAGATATATACTCTCGGAATAAGTTGATTGTCTCGTCGTTTTTCCATGACAAACTTCCCACGTCGGTCCCACCCGCTAGACCTTCAGCTGGAGAGAACCTCCAGTGCGGACGTTCAAGATACTGAACATATAACAAAGACTAAATCGGTTATATGGGGGAAATGGGCGGGTCGCGATGCTCCACATTTCGGAATGGGGCATTTTGCCCCACATTACCCGACATGGATATCTTTACCCAACCTTATTTTGCATAAGCAATTTGCACAAGGGAAAAAAAAAGAAATTACAGCTACATGTGTGTCACTCCTTGTGTTGTACACCTGTCGTATAGATAATTTTATGAATGGTATCTCAATACCTACTTCAGTTTTATGTGTTTATCTAATTATGTATGTTTGTGTGGCACTACAAACAATGGTTGCTAGGGTGATACACACGATAACCTCTCAGGGCCTGTCATTGGGAACGCTTGGAAACGGCAAAAGTCCCGCATTGTACTAAATGAAACCACCCACCATTGTCATCAGAAAAATAAAATTTGGTTCAGGAAAAAATTCTAAACCAACAAGTAATTTCACAGTATTTTCATCGACACCGATGTGATGTCACAACTGTGACATTGCACACTTGATTTCAAGTCGTCGGAACACGTGTTGTGCTATTCTGATCCAGGAGTCATTGCGGCAGGATTTGAACCAGCGAACGGAGTGCAGATGCGCACGATAACCCAAAGCTGATTATTGTGGAGCTGAGGGCGCAAGGTGCAAGTTACTGGATCATGAAACAAATGTTCCACTGTGGTGTACACTCTCTGGCGGGGTGTTTACCAGGCCCTCTGTCGGAAAATCTCTGCGGCCCATTAATTCCATCCAGCCACTATGCCCAGGCTACGCAGACCTCCAGTGCTGCAGATGTCAGCCTCTATGGCCAATGATAACAATAATAAAAGATGCTGTTTTTTTAATTGCTCAGGATTTCGTGAAATTTGGTCCAAATTTTGTTTCTTACTTGCACATGCGTTGCAAACGTATGACATTTTCCTAATGTGTTTTCATGAAAGTATGGCTGCTTCGGTCTTTATTCGCTTTGCGGAATGTTTCATTGTGATACAGGACACTGCCCGATCGGGTTCCAGTTACTTAAGGAAGTACTGCATAGTCATATGAGGTAACAACGGCCTGTGATTATGTAAACTTACATCGTCATCACAACCTTATTAATTTTTTATTTTTTTTAAACAATTACGCAGCCGGGTTCTTTTTTCACTCTAACGATTGTTAAGTAAAATATAACAGTTCGTCGTGGAAATCATCCATCGTAAGTCAAGCTGGTTTTGATTGTGATTCCTCACGAAACAGAGCCGCCCTGGGAATAGGAATTTGATGCGGGAAGGCTGAGTAATGTACATGATAATTTGAGCGTTTGACTCCCTTGCGTTGCTCAAGCCATGGGGCTATTGGCAGAGCCCACGCTTGGCGGTCGGATAATGACGCCACTGATGATTAATGCTGACCTCGTTGCGGTCGATCCGAGCCCTGCTCATGGAGGCAGACCTCCAATTGATAGAGCAGGTCTAATGGGAGGCAGGCCACACTACGTGCTGATTAGAAGAAGCACAACATCAGCGTATGCGCTTACACGGTGACCTTGTAAAGAACCTGGCCTGGGCGGCATTGTTTGCTGATTATAACCGTACACGGAGCAGGTTAAACGCGGAAACGATGACAGAACATTTAAATGAAAAAAACAACACGTTTCACCCCTGGACTCTTTTATTTTCGCCAGATGGGAGGAGAGGATATAATGAGATGATCTATCGTCGCAAACAATCTTGGAGAATGAACCTGCAGGAATAAGAACCTTCTTCTGTCGATTTGGTCGAATCATCAGCACAGAGGCAACTGTACAGTGAAACTAAATTATATTTCAGGGAGGGGGCAAACCTTTGATCGTGGTGAACAGAGGTCAAAAAGGAAAAGCAACTTGTAAGTAATTTGTATAATAGTATTGATCACTCGAAAAGGCAATGCGTTTCTCATCAACATGTGTCTGTTTTATTAATTTCTGTCGAGAAGGAAGAGGTGTTTTATATGCCACGTGTCTCACCGAGGGTGAGATTGCTCATTCCAAACTGCATCCGCATGCGTATCTTCAACATTCAAACTTTGTGAAACTTTTAATAAGCATGACAAAAAAAATGAAAAATAATAAATGTCAAATATTAAAAGGAAGGTTTATTGATATTGATAATTTATACTTTGTCGAATAATTGTCAATGCCAGACAGGCAGGATAGCCTGGCGAGAGGTCTGTGTATTCCCTTATGAGCTGTCTAGCCTGGGTTGGAATCCTGACCCAGCTATAAATTGTCATTGTGGTGTTATGCAATGAGCAAAGTGTTTGAGCATAGGTCCATAACAGTCATTAATTTTTCAAGAGAATTTCAGAGAAAATATATTTTACCGACTTAAATTAAAGACGGTGTCTGTCCATTTGTCTGTGCCTTTGTCACGTTTTGTAACTCCTTTTTCACTGCTTCACACATCGTCAACGAACTCTGTTGGTGTGATGATAAATATCTTACAATTTAGCTTTTATGGCATCTTCATTATTTTACTCCAACATATATTCCTTTCGGCCCAGTCGAAAGGCTTTTCTCAAAGCGTTCGGCATGCCGGATGATGTCATGGCATTCATATTCCATTGGTGCTTCAAGCCCACCTGTCATGGGATTGCTGCTGTTGTCCTATTACCGTCCCATCCTACCAAACCCCAAACCATCCCATCACCCATCCTTGATGGTTGTATCTGCTAGCTTTTTGCTATTGTTTTTTTTCCCCACTGTATTGGGTAGTCATTAAAATGTGTTTTTTCTGCAAATGTAAAAAAGAGCCATATTTTTTTGCTTAGGCGAAAGAAGAAAAAATAAATACGGAGAAATGTTTGTGTATTCTCACGAGACATACTATCGTTTGGAATTTACATTGTAGCCATTGAAATATTTATTCCCGATGCTTCTTTTAAATCTGGAACAGCTTGTTTCCACTGGGGCGTTTTAAATGATTAAGTCATCGCTAATCCGGAATGTAATTCTTCGTAATAGAGTCAAATTCTTGTTTACCATCTACAAGTAGCATGGCTTGTATGTATTGACAGCAGAAGAAAAAAAATCTATCTTACATAATTGATCAATATGCAATCGACAATTTAAAAGTTTTGTCGACTCGTTCATCGGATGGAAGCAAAGGGCCTCAATGCTTTAACGCCATGACTTTCCTTCCGACTAATAACGAGATTTGTGGCATTTGTTTTTCGACAGCAATCGAGCACTCCCGGAGGAGCTGTCACACAAATAATGCACACACATGTAGACAGAGACGCCAGACACACACAGGACTTGACTTTTAACATGAAACAATGAATACAGCCGTGACCTTGGGAGAAGTAACTTCCGGGTGCACTCTGGGTGCTGGAAACGCCATCTGGTGGCCATTGGGTGTGATCTGTTTTTTTCTCTTGCAGTCAGTATCACATTTCAGGGGAATTAAGGGATGCCACAACCCACGGGGGTTTTCCGTGCTCTATCCTCTAAATGCTGAGCGTCAAGCGAGGAAGCAGTACACACCATTTTTATAGTCTTTGGTATAACTGATCAGAATTGAACCGTTTACCTCTCAGAATCGGAGCAAACGCTCCAACAAAAATTATTCGGCTGGTAACTTATCATGCTATTGATTATTTTTTAAAGCAACACAAGCCTATAAAATATCCAATCTACAATCTTTTTGTTTGCCTTAATGATCCAGACACCACTGTATTGTGCTCAGGACTGTCACGTAATCTGCGGGGTTCTATTTTTTTTCCTTCACAACTTTTCATCCCTTGAATTTGAAAGTATATTTCTTTAGAAATGAACAGGCAAACAGACATAATATTGGGTGGTCGCTAGACTACCCTTAGTCTCAGGTTTTCCGTCTGTCTGTATGTCCATCTGTTTGTTTGTATGTATCCGTCTGTCTGTATGTCCGTCTGTTTGTTTGTATGTAATGGACAGCTCTGGAGGCCAGAGGAGTCAACCAATTTTGATGAAACTTGACTGGTAGGTTCATACCAGGATCTAGTTGTATGCTTTTGAGCACCGTTGCGATGGACGCCACCGTTGGCTAGCAACGGGACTTTGAATTTTTTTTTAAAATCCGAAAAATATTTTTATTTATATATTTTTCGAAAATCAAAAATCGGCTTCTGCGCTCTTATGTGCACTATAATCAACCTCTTTGTCAAAAATTTTCAGCCCGATCCGTCAAAAACTATGACAATATGCAATTATATAGCGACCACCCATGTTGCCTACCGGCTTGTGTATATGTATATGTACATGTATATGTGTATGTGTATGCGTGTATGTGTATGTATATGTATGTGGGAAAATTACCGGCCCAGACCAGCAATCAAACCGAGGTCCTCTAATGAACCATACCAGTACTCTGCCATTTGAGCTATCTTGGTGACCCACAGGCTAAGCACACAGTTCTCCCACATAGACAGATGCCACTCTCTTTCCACCACTGCTTCCGGGACACTGCCAACCTTAGGAGGCAGCGATGGTCTGTCCATGAGAGGGTCCCCCCCCCCCTCCTTGGGGGGACAATTCATAATTGTATTAATACGCCCCCTGTGGTTAATAATAGTGGTCATGGAATTGTCCCCACATGGAGGGAAGACCCTCTCGTGGGCAGACCATCACTTCTCCTATGGTTGGCAGTGAGTTTGCCAGATGTAGCAGTGGAAAGAGTTGCAATTCTATATTTTGTGTGAGAATTGCATGCTCAGCCAGTGGGTCACCCAGATAGTTCAGATGGCAGAGCACTGGTATGGTTCACCAGAGGAGCTGGGATCGATTCCTGGTCTGGGCACATAATTTCCCCACATATACATATTATGTATATTTCTTTGACCAACTTAAGATAACAGTGACACACTCTCTAAATTACATCTCTGTTTCATTAAATTGTGATAAAAAAAAGATTATTAACCACATCTTATCACCAGCATGAGAATACTGTACATGAAAACACCTGTTATACATAATGGTTAAGAATGCTCTCCCTCATTATAGAAATATGCTAATTTGAGGTTATGAGCATGCCTGCTCAATGTGAGGTTACCTGTTGCAGTGCTTGTCACACAGTCGTAATAATCTTTACATCCTATTCGAAGAAAGAATGTGTTGGTTGTTTAAGAGAGAAAACTGATTACATTCATTACACTGCTCATTGTAATAATTATAACGAAATCTCTTTGGGTTCACACAGGTAGTGATCCGAACCACTCTAAGCTACTACTACTTATTTATTGTCCGCAATTATTCCCACCCTCTCAGGAGGTCGGTCGGCAAAAGGTTTTGGGGCAAGTCTTTTATGAGCTGGCTTTGCCAGGCCTGATGATGTTAGACTGAAAAATATTTGGGCAGGAATTTGTAATTTGTTCAGGGTGCCGGTGATAACTCCCCTGCACTTCATGAAAGACACCGTCAGATCTTTCATGTTCACCATCGGCCATAGCTGGCAGACACGGGTGTTCCGACTGGATGTCCTTCTGATGGACGGCACGCACGTTGATGCCTCACCCTGCCTGCGAAACACCAGGGTGGCAGTTTCCAGTTTTTCCGATTTTCAAACCCAGGTTAGACATCTCAAAGGCGAATGTACATTCCTCCAGCTAGGCTATCCTGACAGTCCAAGTCGACCCACTCAAAAAGCAGTTTAATCTTTGTAAACTCGTGTATACTCAAAGTGAATAGTCTTAGAGATGCATGTTGATGATTATTTCAAAAGGAAAACCAACAACAGTTATATTTCTTCTTTTTGTGATTATTTTCCAAAATATTATCTCACATACTAACTCTGAACAAGAACGTCGTGTACTTTAGACATTTGGTATAATTCCCGAAGCACATCTCACAATTCACTTGTTTGCCAAGTTGAAACCCTCCCTCCCCACCTTTACTCAATATCCAGGGAGACGTCACAAATGGGAATCCTCAGGATGTTGAATGCAAACAAAATTGATATCCCTGTATGATTCCCCCCAATACAAACACAGGTGTAAGTGATTGAGTTTCAACCTTTTCAAGGTGCTTAACGATTTACCTTTTTTTCACCTGTTCTCTTTTATCTTTCACATATATCCCCGTATGTTGCTTTCCGCTTGAATCTGTATTTTGTTTACAAACCTGGTCCTCGTTGCCGAGTGCCATTTTGGATTGAAATATAACAAACATGCAGATTGTAAGTCAAACTCGTAAAGTCTTGTTCTTCTTCTTAATTGACCCCGATTATTCCCACCTTTTGGGGTCTGCTAGGAGGAACGATTCTGACCCAAGTATTTCACTGTCCAGACCTGATGTTCAACCGAAAGAAATTTGTAAGTTGTTCAGGGTGCCGGCGATAACTTGACAACTCTTCACGAAACACACCGTGAGACTTTTAACGTCCACCAATCACGAATGCTGGCAGATGGGCTACCCAGCTTAACATCCTTCTTATAATTCAAAATAAAAAAAAGGATAATATAGACAGTTGCAAGCTCAAAATAAGCGAAAGAACGGCCCGCTCAACTGGACACTTCTTTCAATGAGCGAGTGAGCGTCCGCTTTGTTTTGGAGAATGTACGTCACCATCCATATATGGGCACGCGGCTGTTTTTTTTCAACGGCCTCGAGAAATAACAACTTCGGAGTTAAATTTCATTAATTTTCCCAATAGCTAGGTAACCACAATAGTTTGCATCGAATATTTAATGCACATATAATCATATTGATAAATTTTCAGAACATGTTTGGTGACCCGCAACCTGCTCTTTAAGTACTCTGTATTAGCTCTTCTTCTCCTTCTTGCGTATGGCAGTTTGACTGCTAGGTAGCAATCATTTTGTTGGGGCACGACTATGCTGCTGATTCTGGGCCCCGAGACCAGGACACCGGTACTCATTTCACCAACCTCAGAAGGATGACAGGCTGAGTGAACCCCACCCAGTGTTAATTCAGCAGCCAACAGGGCTCAAACTCAGGAGTCTAAGATCCAAAGCCAGCCAACATAACTATCAAGCCAACACCAGGCTTCGTATTTACTCTCATAGTACTCCGGTATTTGAAACTCGTTCAAATAGTTATTCACCGATGATGCACTCAAACCTTGATCTTTCACCGACACTTGGATTGACTAATATTTCTGAAACACGGTTCGTTTCTTGAAAACTAATCGATTGTTTGCATCATTTCCCGCAATAATGCTTGACATCTGTCAAGGATATTCAAAGGGTTGAGCAGAATGTGTTGGAGATGGTTTGTTTTTGTGAATCGGTGGAAGGAGCGTTTCTATCGTCATGCATTGCCGGCTGTTGTTTGCTTTTCCCACCAAAGATTTATAAAAGAAATAAAAAAATTAACGATTGCATTTGATGATAAAGAAATAATTTTTCCGACATATTTTATCCATTGACATCGTCATTCTTTCGCCATTTGTTGTCCCACAGTGGGAGGAGGTCAGTGGCTACGATGAGAAAATGAATGCCATTCGCACGTACCAGGTGTGCAACGTGCGCAAGTCCAACCAGAACAACTGGCTACGCACGGACTTCATTGACCGCAATGGTTCGATTCGTGTCTACGTGGAAATCAAGTTTTCCGTGCGAGACTGCAGCAGCCTTCCAAATGTGCTGGGCTCCTGCAAGGAGACATTTAACCTATATTACTATGAGGCCGACAGCAGTTCTCCGTGGGGCACAGACACAAGCTGGATAAAAGATTCTTTTGTGCGTGTGGACACAATTGCACCCGACCAAAGCTTCAAAGGCATCGATATGAAGGGGACGCAGCTCAAAATCAACAAAGAACTCCGTAGCTTTGGGCCACTTACAAAACGGGGCTTCTTCCTGGGGTTCCAGGACTATGGGAGCTGCATGTCCCTCATAGCGGTGCGTGTATTTTATCGGAAATGCCTCGCCACTGTCGACAACTTTGCCACGTTTCCAGAGACCATGGCCGGTGCCGAGATGACGTCACTGGTCGTTGCCCATGGTGCTTGCGTTGAAAATGCCGAGGAGAAGGACATGCCCATCAAGCTGTACTGCACAGGAGATGGAGAGTGGTTGGTACCCATTGGCAGCTGCATGTGTCGCGCTGGTTACGCCCCCGAAGGTGGAGACGTAGCTTGCACAGGTACATTCTCTGCATGATTCGGTGATATTCATTACCTCCTGTTATAAGTTGTGGTTACAAGTCTCATTTTTCATTGTGCTGATGTATCATGGAACAAATATTGGGGCGATTGGTGTAAGTGCACAAGTGCGAGATATTTTTGACCAAGGAAAGATCGAAATGAGAAATGAGTGAAAAATGAGTACACCCATTGAGAGGTTTAGAACGGCTTGATCACCAGGCGACAGTATTAGATGATAAGGAACCAGGTGGACGATGAGAACCTCATGGTTCTCGGAAGCTGAGAGGTCACATCAACAAACAACGATGCATTGAAGCCACATTGCTAATGACCATCATATGTGAGAGATTTTGCTGAATAACTGTTCATAACTCGAGGGAGTGTAGAAACAATGAAGGGAGTATAAAAATGTAATTTCCATTAAAACTACCCTCACATTATGAAGAGGGATACAATTGATGATGATGAGTATAATCATAAACGGGGTGTTCAAAAATGTCTGTGAATGAGGAAGGCGACTCGCAAGTCACAAGTAGATCAAGACGCACCGTTAAATTTTTTATTTCTCCATGGACAAGTTCACAAGCTTGATGCCTGTTCTCAATTGGCTGTTATGTTCATGATATGACACAGCATGATTTTAAACACTGGTAACAGACTGGATGCAATGTCACCCACCC
>CM068954.1:157400531-157420810 GCA_035128595.1 Eptatretus atami
CCTCACATCCACAAAGCTTCCTCCTTCCCCCATCCTCTCCCTTCCATCTCAACACTCCACCTCTTCCAAACTTCAACTGTCCTCTGCCCCTTTTCTTATTATTCCCCGCTGTACCTCAACCCATCACCACCGAGCCTTTTCTCCTCCTCATACGGCCCTCTCCCAAAGCTCATATGCAACCCCCCACATTCATTCAACAACTTTCCTTACCTCTGCCCCTCCTCCCTCGTCCTACCCTCCCCCTCCCCTGCAACCAAAACCTCCTCCCCTCCCTCTTCCTTAACAGTGTGGACCTCAAACATCTGGGGCATTCACTCCAACCTGACATCTTTCCACACAGGTTTCCACTGGCAAACCAGACATAATCTGCTTAACAGAAACTTTCCTCCTTCAAGATGTCTCTGACTCCCTCATAACTCTCCCTGGTTACTCCCTCCTCCGGAATGACAGACCTGAGCCTCATCCTGGTGGTGGAGCTGCTCTCTTCATCAAAGACTCCATTCCCCACTCACCATGCACTGCCCTGTCTCCCCCACACTCCCAGGAATACCTCTGGCTACGGCCTCCCCTCCACTCCCACCTCATGTTTATGTGTGTGTTGTACCGTCCACCAAACAGTGACAACTCCATTTACATCTCGCTCTTCGAAAACATGAACCAAATTCTATCTTCTCATCACAACTCTCTCAACTCTCTCTTCCTCATACGTGGTGATTTCATTTGTCATCATGCCAGCTGGCTGGGTGTGGGTACCTCTCTCACCTGCCATGGCACTTCAGGAAAAGACTGTGTGACTCATTGGGACTGACTGAATCTGTCAACTTTCCGACACGGATCTCAACCTATGGTACTCCATCTCTTCTGGATCTGATTTTGACCAATTTCCCTGAAAATATCTGCTGTTCTTCCTCTGCTTCAATCGGTTCATCTGACCACATGCTTAACAAAGTAGACATCTCTCTGGCTGTTATTAGAGAACCACCTCAGCACCGTTGACTCTGGCATTTCACTCAGGCCGACTGGCAGGGACTTCAAGCAGCCATCAAACTTCTAGACTGGTCTCCCATCTGTACTTCCAACATCAACTCGTCCTGGGAATTCTTTCAAAGAAACTTGCTCTCTCTCTCTCTCTCCCTCATGCACAGATTTATCCCCTCTCTTCTTCAGTTGTCCTACCCTTCCTCCCGCCCATGGTACACTGAAGCTTGTGGCGAGGCAGTTGTCCTGAAACAACTTGCCTTTGCCTCATGGAAGGCTCATCCAACTGAAGGCAATCTCTGTTCAATCTCAGTGTGTCTACCCTCTGGAGAGCCAGAAAACAACATCTTTCTAATCAAAGTCTGAACTCTCAAACCTGTATCCCTCCTCCAAATCCTGGTGACGTCGAGTTACCTCTGCCACCGAAGGTGAAGGACGTTATGTTTTCACCCCTTTATGTCTGTTTGTCTGTCTGTATGTTTGTCTGTCTGTTTGATTGTCTGTTTGTGCACAGGATATCTCAAAAAGTTGTGGACAGATCTGCATGAAATTTTGTGGACAGGTTCAGCGTGCGACAAGGACGAAATGATTAGATTTTGGTGAAGATCTGGATCAGGATCCGACCACTAGAATTTTTTGAGTTATTCTTCACCATTGAGAGATCGGGCTAAAAACGATATATAGCATGATATCTCAAAAAGTTGTGGACGGATTCGGACTAAACTTGGTGGACAGGTTGGGTGTCTCGCAAGGATGAATTGATTCTATTTTGGTGAAGATCCAAATCTGGATCTATTTACGAGAATTATTTAATTTTTAAAGTGATTCTTCACCATTGAGAGGTTGGGCCAAAAAAGATATAGTAATGCATTGCATAATATTTCAAAAATGTATTGGGCTGATATGTTCTCATGGATCAGGCGTTATGGGGCAGAGGTGTGCGCTCTACCGAGTGCCCTTCTAGTTAAAGCTGTTTCTGGTGTATGTTCACCCTCCATCTCCTCCCTTGCCACAAATGGCCACTGCTGACAATGCATGTGAGAAGACCTAAATTCCGTGTATGCTTCTAAATCTTGTGTCCCAAACCCATCGCTTTCTGTACCCACCTTACCCAGTCACACCCAGCTATTCCTGGACTCTGTGTCCTTTTTTCCTGATGAGGTGGAGATTGGCTGTCAAACCTCGACTCAGATTCTGCAACCGGTCCAGCCAGCATCAGCTCATGTGTCCTAAAAACCTGCTTTGCTGCTCTTGCTCACCCTCTCTCTGTTCTATTCGCCCTCTCATTTGCTCAAGATCATCTGCCATCTGCTTAGAAATCAGCAAACATTACCACTCTGCATAACAAAGGTGCAAAAACAGATCCCTGCAACAACAGACCAATTAGCCTGCTCCCAATCATCAGCAAGGTTATGGAATCCATCATCGCTTCAGACATTAAATCCTTCCTCTTCTCCGATGGCTTGATTTCCGATCATCAATTTCGATTCAGACCAGGTCATTCGACCATGGATATGAAGCTTCTGCTCTCCCAACAATGGATGGAGATCCTCAATGCCAGACTTGAAATCAGAGCCATCTCCCTTGACATATCGCACGCCTTCGATATGGTCTGGCACCCTGCCCTGCTCACCAAACTCTCTTCCTGTGGTATCCAAGGACATCTCCAGTCATGGCTCACAGACTTCCTCTCCTGCCATAGCAAATATGTGGCCCTAAATGGAGTTCTCTCGTCCCCTCTTCCTGTCCAGGCTGGAGTTCCTCAAGGCAGTGTTCTGGGACCTGTTCTTTTTCTGGTTTTCATCAATGATCTCTCTGACTCTCTGGAAAATCCTCTTCATATCTTTGCTGATGACTCCACACTCTGTCGTACCATATGCCATCCCTCAGACCAGCAAGCCACAGCCTCTTCACTCTTTGCAGATCTGGATAAAATCACAAGCTGGTCCAAAACTTGGAACATGTCTTTCAATCCTGATTTAAATTTTTTCTTACACTCTCACTATGGACCATCTGGAACCCCCGCCCACCCCCCCATCTACTTTCTCAACAATCCTCTTGAAGATGTCCTTTCATTCATGCTTCTGGGTCTCACTATCTGTCATGATCTTTCCTGGGAAAGCCACATTTCCAATCTGGCCTCCAAAGCCTGAAAGTCACTGGGTATCCTCGGTCGTGCAAAGTCCTTCCTTGGCGCACCTGAGCTCCTGACCACATACAAAGCTTTCGTCCACAGCCTGATGGAGTACACTCTCCTCTTTGGGCTGGTGCTCCCGCCTCTCACCTTTCTTGGCTTCACGCTGTGGAAACCAAGGCGTTTAGGAACATTGGTATCTCCCGCGATGAGGCTGAGTCGTTAGGTCTCTCACTCTCTCACCATAGGTAGGTCAGTGGTCTTTCTGTCTTCTACGTCTCCTCCCTGGTCTCGACCCCCCCCCCCCCACACACACACCCTGCACTGTCTGGGATATGTCCCTGCCCAAATTTCCGCAGGGAGCTCAAGGTCCGCCAGCAACTCCCTTCTGGTAAAACGACCAAAATCAAGAAATCAACTGCTCACCTTCACTCTTTCATTCCTCTTTTTTCCCCCACCTTTGGAACAAACTCCCACACACTCTTCAATCACTTTCTTCCCTCCAGGTCTTCAAAACAGCTGTTCACCACCATCTCTTATCTAACCCCATCCAAAACCACAATCTTTTCTACCCCCACTAATCCACCCCAACCCCACCTCCTTCAAATTCCCTGGTTTCCTTCCTGAAAGTCCCTGTCGTGTAAGGACCTGAAAGTCCCTGTGGTGTTCATCTTGTTTACCCTGTGTACCCCACCCCATCCCTCACTCTTCCACAGATATCCTTCAGTCTCTGTTCTTCACTGGGTTTTTTTCCTTCCCTCTCCCACAACTCTTTTCTCCTGCTCCGCTTGTTGTACGTTCTGTGTTTTAGCTCTCATACGAGCCTCGACATTTTATACAAAAAAAACAAAAAAACAGCTGGCCAGGCCTGAAATTTGTTGAACAAATTTTGGCAGGAATTTTGAAATTTTAAAAATTGTGACTTTCAAACTGCATTGTGTGATCTTTCGCATCCACCAGTGATTGGACAGCCAGATGGGACAACCGACTTAACATCATCTCCAAATAGCAGGGTAATTGTGTTTTGATTTTATCATTGATGCAATGCCCTGCCTGCGAAACATCAACATGACAGTTTCTACAATACGACCTGAAAGTCACTTTACCCCTTCTCAATCTCACATTCATTCTTAAACTGTTTTAATATAGAGGTTTTATTAAGCAGTACTTACAATAATTAATCAGTTACCATACCTGTATATGCCTGGTGTTGGCTTCATGGCGAGAGTAGTTGGCTTTGGATCCGAGGATCCTTTGGTGGGAGTTCAAATCCTGCTTGGCTGTTGAATTAATACCAGGTGGGGTTGATTCAGCCTGTTGTCCTTCTGAGGTCGGCAAAAATGAGTACCAGCTTGCTGGTATCCTGTGTCGGAGTGGTGACTCATCCAGGATTGTACCCAATAGCCCAGGAGACTCTTAGGCAGCATCAATGCTCTGCATAGAGTATGGTCCCAATGGATGGATGGATATCTCTACGTGCTTCGTCATTCTTCTTGCATCACTGACTTCGTTGGCAATTCCTCATCGACATCTTGTGTAGCTTTTTTGGTGTCATCTGTGCGAAAGAAGCTCCGACTGCAGTGCGCAATTCTGCAATTATCCTATATCGGTATGTCGACATGTTCTCCTTGATGAAGCCCTGCAAAGTGTTTTCTGGAGTCATTAAATCTTGACTATGTGGTGGCCACAGTAGAGGAACTGGTGATGTTGTTAATCTGTCTCCAATCCATCACTGAGGAAACGATTCATTAAGATAGTCCCAAACATGCAATGCTTATTGCATGGATGTGCCGTCTTGTTGAAACCAGACACGTTCAGCTATTCCCGTATTTACAAGTCATGCATGGTACCAGCCAGTTTCTTAATATATGCTTATAAGCTATGCCATTTACCGGTTCATCAAAAAAATATGGACCAAATATATGTCTTGAGGTCATTCCTGCCATATCATCACAGGTGGAGGATAATGTTCTAATTCCAATGTGAAATGTGGATTTTCCTGAGACCAGTACACCACATTTTGTGCTTGTGAGCTCGATAGCTGGCACATTGGTCAGAAAACAACACTTTTCTTGTGACGGGACAGTTTGGAAGGTGTCAAGCAAGACATCGCATGATGCAGAGTGCCGATCCATGACGGCATCACTCAGTTCATTTACAAATGATGAATGCCAGGGTTTCAACTGAATAACTTTCTTCCATAAAAAGGGTGAAACCATGGTCAACAGCTTCTTTACTTGTGACCTTTAAAAGCCATCTGGAATGAAGGCGAAGTGGTGCGCATGCGCACAGGGAATTTAATGCCGAGTTGCCTTTATCGTTTCTTGAGGGCTTGTTTTGATATACTGGATGTGTGTGTATATATATATATATATATATTATAACAATTTAAAATTGTATAGATATACATATATATGTATATATATATATATATATATATATATATATATATATATATATATATATATATATATATATATGTATATACGAGGTGTGTTCAAAAAGTATCCGACCTTTGTTCATAAAAAATACTCGTATCCAGATACAACAAACTTACACTAATCTCCTCCAAAGTAGTCCCCTTGGGCTGCCACACACTTCTCCCAACGGTTCTGCCACTGTCGGAAGCAGTGCTGGAACGCCTCTTTTGGGATGGCGCGCAGCTGGTCCGTCGCATTCCGCATGATGTCTTCTCTGGACTGAAATCTGGTCCCTTTCAGGGGCATTTTCAGCTTGGGGAAAAGCCAGAAGTCACATGGAGCCATGTCGGGAGAGTAGGGAGCCTGACGAAGCACAGGTGTGTTGTGTTTGGCCAGGAAACTCTGTATCAAATGTGAAGAATGGGCGGGTGCCGTTATCGTGATGGAGCTGCCAATTGACCGCTGCCCACAGGTCCGGCCGTTTGCGTCGCACAGCATCGTGAAGGTGACGCAGTACCTCTTAGTAGTACTCTTTGGTGATGGTTGTGCCGTGTGGTGCGTACTCGTTGATGAACTACGCCACTGGAGTCAAAAGAAGACGGTCAGCATGACTTTGACTTTGCTGCGACCTTCCTTGCTTTTTTGGCCTCGGGGATGTTGGATGCTTCCATTGTGATGACTGGAACTTGGTTTCTGGGTCATACCAATAAACCCAGGTCTCATTGACAGTGATCACTGTGTTGAAGAAGTTGGGATCGCTCTTCACAGTCTCCAGCATGTCCTGTGCGATCTCCAATGGCTCATGAAAACATGGCTTTCGGTTTGCATTTGGTACATTTTTAGCTTTTCCAAAAGGAGACAAAACTCCCGACTGTATTTGCGAGTCGATGATGTTCTTCGCAAATGTGGATAGGTGCATCCTTCTCATATCACTGTGCGTTCATCATCGTCTATCTTGTGGCCCAGCTTTGAATTCGCTCTGTTGAAACTTGCATCTCTCACAGTTCATTGTCTGTGATTGCTTGCAGCATTAGTCATATCCATTCCTGGCACCTTTTCTCATCTCTGTAATGTATCGTTGAAAGTAATGTTTGTATGAATTACCGTGGATCAAGGTGGCGCTCTGCGATATGCAGATGAATAATTTATTTACATTTAAACTGCTCTTCTTCATGCTTCTGACTATCCATGAGCGTCGAATGTCAAACACGCATTCTCAATACTTCGGGCTTAATTCTCAGTTCACCTTTTCTCAACCTGTTGCATCCAGCACGGAGTAACGGCATTGATTCCGGTGAAGTTTTCTGCTAAAAGGCACGATTCGCGCGTGTCTTAAGGTGTCTTGTGTTTACATCCACAACCGAAGGTGGTCGGAGGTTATGTTTTCATCCCTGACTGTTTGTTACTTACGAAATCTAAAGATTTCGTAAGTATTATTGATGACTTCCGTCATCTGTTTGTTGTTTGTGGGTTGTGTGTGTTTGTTTGTGTGTGTGTTTGTTTGTTTGTAGGCACGATAACTCGAGAACGGAAGAAGCTACCAATGTCAAATTACACCACGTGATTCAGGAGCGGATGGCTAGCGCTGATTAGATTTGGTCAAAACGGTCAAAGGTCAAGTCACAGTGAGGTCAAACATTCGATTTTGATGGTTTGGTAAGAATCATCGTAGAAACTTCTGGTTTGCGTCGCTACTTCTCTAGAGACAGCTTTTATTAGACAAGGTCAGAGAGTCAAATTGACAATTTCGTAAGTACCAGTCTATTGACTGCTTGTTTGTTGTTTGTTTGTTACTTACGAAATCTAAAGATTTCGTAAGTATATTGATGACCTCCGTTCTCTGTTTGTTGTGTGTTTGTTTGTGTGTTTGTTTGTGTGTGTGTTGGTTTGTTTTGTAGGCACGAAAACTCGAGAACGGAAGAAAGCTACCAATGTCAAATTACACCACATGATTCAGGAGGGTGATGGCGAGCGCTGATTAGATTTTGGTCAAAATCGTCAAAGGTCAAGGTCACAGTGAGGTCAAACATAATCCGTAAATTCATGTGGAGAAATGGAGTATTTTTGCTTCGCTCGACGTTACGAGTTCGTTTTAACTTCGATTTTAATTTTGCCTTCGGTTTTTGCGATCGCTTAGGACACTTAAACTTGGTTGTCGAAATTCTGGTAAAAATCAGATGTTTTGGAGACGTTTTAAGATTGTATAAAAAATTTCACTCGCCGCGTCACGGCTCATCACGTGGTGCAGTGCGTCGAGCAGACGCGTCGTTGAGTCACGTAAAGGTTTTGCGTGTGCGCGCTGATGGTTTTCGATAAAGATGGTGTTTAAAAGTCATTTTTTATCCCAATAAAGGTTATCGTCACATGCCTGACTCGCTAAGCCGTCGGATTATGTAAAGATTGTTGGTGGATGGCCGAATATTACGGTTTTGTGACTTCGATGAAATAATATTAAATAATTGCTGGAGAAATGGAGATTTTTGCTTCGGTCGACGTTACGATTTTTGATGGTTTGGTACAGAATCATCGTAGAAACTTCTGGTTTGCGTCGCTACCTTCTCTAGAGACAGCTTTTATTAGACAAGGTCAGAGGTCAAGTTGACGATTTCGTAAGTACCAGTCTATGACTGCTTGTTTTTTTGCTTGTTTGTTGTTTGTGTTTGATATCTCAAAAAGTTGTGCATGGATTCTGATGAAATTTTGTGGACAGATTGGGTGTATGGCAAGGACTAATTGATTAGATTTTGGTGAAGATCAGGATCCGGATCCAGATACATTAATTTTTTATGTGCTTCTTCATCAGTGAGAGATGAGGCCAAAAACGATATCTCAAAATATGGCACATATCTCAAAAAGTTGTTGACGAGTTATGACAAAACAAGGTGGATGAGTTGGTCGGAACAAGAACAAGCGGATTAGATTTTGTTTCAGGTACGGATCCAGATCTGGCCTATCAGCCTGGCAGAGGTATGCGTCAGACCGAGTGCCATTCTTGTTTATACTTGTCGGTCTGCGGCTCGTGTGAGATTTCCTCAATGAAAGCACCACCAACTAGCACAGATGCCTAGCAAGGAAAGATGTATATCTGGTGTTTCAACCACTTAAAGGTCCACCAAGTTGTCATTTAAATGGAAAGGTAGTAATTCATTTTTTGCCTATGTATCTCACCAACGACAAGCAGTTTATTGTCAGGTCAGGTATGGGAGCATGTGCCAGAACAGCACGTCGCTGCGTCACTTTCCGCCGGTACTCCAGGGGCCTCCGTCTGGCCATCCCCAGGCAGATGCCAGGCCCATCCCCATCTCCTTGAGATGATGGTCAACCTGCTGCAACCACGAGGCACGTGGTCGGCCCACTGGCCTCCTCCACTCATGAGACTCCCTCGCTGAGAGAATCTGGTGAGCAGGATCAGCATCAGGAAAACGAGCCACATGTCCATACAGCCGCAACTGACGCTCACGACTATGCAGGTAACAAATCTCATCCGAGTCTCTCTCAGCAAACGCTCGTTGGACACAAAATCCGACCAGCGATAGCCAAGGAGTCTCCGAAGAGACCTGGTACCAAAGGAATTAAGTCTCCTCTCAGATCCTTGGTCAGAGTCCAAGTCTCGCATCCATAGAGCAAGACTGGAAGTACCAAGGACCTGAAGACTCGGACTTTCGTCCTCCCGCACAGGTACCGGCAGCGCCACACCCATGATCCAGTGAATCCATGACTCCCCAGGCCCGACCCAGACGTCTATTGACCTCTGACTCACAGCCAGCAGAGACATGAATATCACTGCCAAGGTAAGTGAATCTCTCCACGACCTCAACATCCTCACACAAACAGACACAGACAGGACAGCAGCATCCAAGATGTCACCGAAAGCCTGGATCTTAGTTTTGACCCAAGAAACCCGTAATCCCAGCGGCTCCGACTCCTCATTCAGCACCTCGAGGGCCCCAAAAGGATATCTAAAGTCTCCGCAAAGATGACTGCATCATCTGCAAAATCAAGGTCCGAGATCTTGACATTCCCAAACGATGCACCGCAGCTTGATCTCTCCGACATCCTCCCTAAAATCCAGTCCATACAAGTGCTGAAAAGTGTGGGGCCAGTACACACCCCTGACGAACTCCAGTAACAACTGGAATAAAGTCAGAGATGGTACCACCACACTTCACAGCACTCTCAGTACCAGAGTAGAGTTCAGACATCAGATCGATTAATTTTGGTGGCACCCACGAAGACCAAGAATCCTCCAGAGGACATCCCGATTCACTGAATCGAACGCTTTACAGAGATCAACATAGGCTGCAAGCAGCCCCTGCCGAAACTCTCGTCTGCGTTCGGTGAGGACACGAAGAGCAAGGATACGGTCAATCGTTGACCTCTTTGGTGTAAAGCCTGACTGCTCTGGACGCTGGTGCTCAAGCAATGGTGGCAACCCTATCAAGAATTATCCGAGCAAAGACCTTGCCCGGCACTGAGAGCAGCGTCACCCTCGGTAGTTGTTGCAGTCTTGGCGATCACCCTTCCCTTTCCAGAGAGGAACAACAAGGCCCTCTTCCAATCGGTTGGGATGATGCCTGTGTTCCAGGCAGAGCACAAAACTGCATGCAACGACACGAGTGCAGCATTTCCACCAGCCTTGAGAAGTTCAGCATGGATGCCACAGATCCCTGGAGCTTTGCCCCGTTTCAACTGGTTCACCGCAGCCCGTGTTTCCACAAGCGAAGGTGGACCACAGTTGATTCGAGGGTCAGCAACAGGGACTGTAACACCCTTGACGTCCAACTCGACAGCTGGGGGATCAGCCTGGTACAACGCTCAAAGTAACCGCCCAGCGGGCCTTCACTTCAGACTCCTCTGTCAAGAGCCTACCACTCTCTGCTCTAACTGCAGTGCTCCGAGGGATGGGCTTGGATGAACGCAATGCACGAATTCCCCTGTAAGCGGGACGAGAATCACCTGTCCACAGGTGATGCTCTACCCCCTCACAGATTCCTCGCACATAGGCCTCCTTGTCCACCCTCAGTGCACGTACAGTTTTACGCCTCAGCTCCCTGAACAGCTCAGCTCTGCCATTCAGCCTGGCCCTGCGACTCTGGTCAATGGTATCCAGTGTCCCTTGAGAGACAAAATTCTTCTTTGCCCTGCGGTGAGTTCCAAGACATCCACTGGCAACATCAAGGATGGTGGTCTTGAAGGCACTCCACAACTCTTCAGGACCCCCAAAGCACCCAGACCCCCAAGTGTCCACTCAGCCTGTTCGCAAACTCCTCAGCTACTCTCTCATCCCTGAGCTTGCCAACATCCAGCCTAGGCTGGGATGGTACCATTCTCCAGATTTAAGGTGCAGCTTTAGAGTTGCTACAACAAGCCTGTGGTCAGTATTGAGGAACTGAGCACTCCGGTAGACCCTGCAGTTCTGGATCATCCTCCAGCGACCGTCAATGAGGACATGGTCAATCTCCTTTGCACACCAGCCAGCGTTGGAACACCAAGTCCAGCGATGAGCTTGTGGCGCTGAAACCATGAACCAGCCACCCTAAGTCCATGACTTCTTGCAAAGTCAAGGAACTTAGTGCTATTCTGGTTCATTGTTCCTGACCCATGGGACCGACACACACCTCATAACCATCCCTATCAGTTCCAGTCGATGCATTGAAATCCCCCAAGACTAGAAGTGTATCTCGTCTGGGGCACTGATCAACCACAGACTCGAGCGTGGCGTAGAATGCATCCTTCACGGTGAGATCACTCGCCTCAGTCGGAGCATAAACAGAGACCAGGGAAATGACACCTAAGGAGTGACGAATCCTTAATCTCATAATACGCTTGTTGACCGGTGTTACCTCAATTATCATTGGGTCAGCTTATTGGACACAGCTACAGCAACTCCTTGGGTATGGTAACCATCAGAGCGACCAGACCAATAGTAGGTGTAACCACCCACCATTATCTCGCCGCAATCCGGTCTCGAACCTCAGAGAGAGCTGCAATCCCGATGTCCAAACGCTTGAGCTCAGATGATAACAGAGACAGGTGATCATCCTCTCTTAGGATAGGACATTCAGGCACCCACCCGAAGGGACCGCCTCAGGTTAACCCAAGGAGACCGCCGTCTGGTGGACGACACCTCAGCACCACTCCGACACACTCTCCCGCAATCTGACCCAGGGATTTTACCCCGTGGTTTCCCTCCTATCATCAAAGATTGGGGTCCCGAAGGCTTTGCCCAATCCCGTCATCCGGTGAGCTGCCCTGCGAAGGGAAGCTGCACAGGAGGTACTCCCACGGAGTGGGTTTTCAGATTTTTTTGCGTTTTGTGTTTTGCGGAATGAAGGGTTTTACGGTGGCCGGAGTGCAAATCCTACCACCAACCTCCTAATAAAAAAAGTAACCCAACTGCAGGGAGGACGTCCGCAGACACAGTGGGCACTAGATATGGATGGCCGTTGGCTCACAAGGAGCTCCTCCGCCCTTTGACAGGTTTTGTTTTTAATCCTGCTGGGTGTCCATATCCAAACACCTCCTCACCAGAAAACCTGGTGGGAGACGGTTAGTCGCCGACAACCCGACCATGGAACAGGTTAGTACAGGTTTACATGGTACCTGTAGCAGGTCACAGATCGAACCTGACCTGACGTTTATTGTGAGCATGTGTGATTGGCACAACTTTGCACAAACCCAATATCCCAATTTCCAATGCATGTTCGTGGTCCATCATTCGTCCTTTTTTTCCAATTTCAGTGCCAATTCACCCCACCAACTTAAATCTACCTCCTACTAATCCCTCACCTGTTATCCCCTCTCCTTACTCTCCCATCTTGCCCCTCATCCTATCTCCACTCATAGCACCTCTTCACTGTCTTCTGCTTCAGTATCAGCTCCTCCTCTTTTGTCCCAAAGTGTGTGGTGTTCTACATCTGTGAGCTCCATTCTCACCGAACAGATAATCTCACTCTCTCAATTAGTACACTCCTCATCACCACAAACATGCTCATTCCTTCCTCTCAGCACACCTCCCCTCTTCCAAACCCTCAAATCTTGTACCTCCCCCTGCCTGCTCCCACCTCCACCAAGTCTCATCTTTCCCCTCTCCCACCTCTTCCATCGTCCTCCTGCACCTTGCCATGCCTGCTCTCATGGACTCCCCTCCTTTACAAAGCAACTTCACACTGTTTCCCCTCCAAGCATCCCTCTCCACCTTTCTCAAAAATTCCGCCTCACCATTCTCCCTCAAATCTCCCCTCTTACCCATCTCCCTTCAATCTTCTCCCTCACTCCACTTCCCAAAGTCCCCCCCTCACATCCACAAAGCTTCCTCCTTCCCCCATCCTCCCTTCCATCTCAACACTCCACCTCTTCCAAACTTCAACTGTCCTCTGCCCCTTTTCTTATTATTCCCGCTGTACCTCAACCCATCACCACCGAGCCTTTTCTCCTCCTCATACGGCCCTCTCCCAAAGCTCATATGCAACCCCCCACATTCATTCAACAACTTTCCTTACCTCTGCCCCTCCTCCCTCGTCCTACCCTCCCCCTCCCCTGCAACCAAAACCTCCTCCCCTCCTCTTCTCTTAACAGTGTGGACCTCAAACATCTGGGGCATTCACTCCAACCTGACATCTTTCCACACAGGTTTCCACTGGCAAACCAGACATAATCTGCTTAACAGAAACTTTCCTCCTTCAAGATGTCTCTGACTCCCTCATAACTCTCCCTGGTTACTCCCTCCTCCGGAATGACAGACCTGAGCCTCATCCTGGTGGTGGAGCTGCTCTCTTCATCAAAGACTCCATTCCCCACTCACCATGCACTGCCTGTCTCCCCCACACTCCCAGGAATACCTCTGGCTACGGCCTCCCTCCACTCCCACCTCATGTTTATGTGTGTGTGTACCGTCCACCAAACAGTGACAACTCCATTTACATCTCGCTCTTCAAACATGAACCAAATTCTATCTTCTCATCACAACTCTCTCAACTCTCTCTTCCTCATACGTGGTGATTTCATTTGTCATCATGCCAGCTGGCTGGGTGGGTACCTCTCTCACCTGCCATGGCACTTCAGGAAAAGACTGTGTGACTCATTGGGACTACTGAATCTGTCAACTTTCCGACACGGATCTCAACCTATGGTACTCCATCTCTTCTGGATCTGATTTTGACCAATTTCCCTGAAAATATCTGCTGTTCTTCCTCTGCTTCAATCGTTCATCTGACCACATGCTTAACAAAGTAGACATCTCTCTGGCTGTTATTAGAGAACCACCTCAGCACCGTTGACTCTGGCATTTCACTCAGGCCGACTGGCAGGACTTCAAGCAGCCATCAAACTTCTAGACTGGCTCCCATCGTACTTCCAACATCAACTCGTCCTGGGAATTCTTCAAAGAAACTTGCTCTCTCTCTCTCTCTCCCTCATGCACAGATTTATCCCCTCTCTTCTTCAGTTGTCCTACCCTTCCTCCGCCCATGGTACACTGAAGCTTGTGGCGAGGCAGTTGTCCTGAAACAACTTGCCTTTGCTCATGAAGGCTCATCCAACTGAAGGCAATCTCTGTTCAATCTCAGTGTGTCTACCCTCTGGAGAGCCAGAAAACAACATCTTTCTAATCAAAGTCTGAACTCTCAAACCTGTATCCCTCCTCCAAATCCTGGTGACGTCGAGTTACCTCTGCCACCGAAGGTGAAGGACGTTATGTTTTCACCCCTTTATGTCTGTTTGTCTGTCTGTATGTTTGTCTGTCTGTTTGATTGTCTGTTTGTGCACAGGATATCTCAAAAAGTTGTGGACAGATCTGCATGAAATTTTGTGGACAGGTTCAGCGTGCGACAAGGACGAAATGATTAGATTTTGGTGAAGATCTGGATCAGGATCCGACCACTAGAATTTTTGAGTTATTCTTCACCATTGAGAGATCGGGCTAAAAACGATATATAGCTGATATCTCAAAAAGTTGTGGACGGATTCGGACTAAACTTGGTGGACAGGTTGGGTGTCTCGCAAGGATGAATTGATTCTATTTGGTGAAGATCCAAATCTGGATCTATTTACGAGAATTATTTAATTTTTAAAGTGATTCTTCACCATTGAGAGGTTGGGCCAAAAAAGATATAGTAATGCATTGCATAATATTTCAAAAATGTATTGGGCTGATATGTTCTCATGGATCAGGCGTTATGGGGACGGTGTGCGCTCTACCGAGTGCCCTTCTAGTTAAAGCTGTTTCTGGTGTATGTTCACCCTCCATCTCCTCCCTTGCCACAAATGGCACTGCTGACAATGCATGTGAGAAGACCTAATTCCGTGTATGCTTCTAAATCTTGTGTCCCAAACCATCGCTTTCTGTACCCACCTTACCCAGTCACACCCAGCTATTCCTGGACTCTGTGTCCTTTTTCTGATGAGGTGGAGATTGGCTGTCAAACCTCGACTCAGATTCTGCAACCGGTCCAGCCAGCATCAGCTCATGTGTCCTAAAAACCTGCTTTCTGCTCTTGCTCACCCTCTCTCTGTTCTATTCGCCCTCTCATTTGCTCAAGATCATCTGCCATCTGCTTAGAAATCAGCAAACATTACCACTCTGCATAACAAAGGTGCAAAAACAGATCCCTGCAACAACAGACCAATTAGCCTGCTCCCAATCATCAGCAAGGTTATGGAATCCATGATCGCTTCAGACATTAAATCCTTCCTCTTCTTCCGATGGCTTGATTTCCGATCATCAATTTCGATTCAGACCAGTCATTCGACCATGGATATGAAGCTTCTGCTCTCCCAACAATGGATGGAGATCCTCAATGCCAGACTTGAAATCAGAGCCATCTCCCTTGACATATCGCACGCCTTCGATATGGTCTGGCACCCTGCCCTGCTCACCAAACTCTCTTCCTGTGGTATCCAAGGACATCTCCAGTCATGGCTCACAGACTTCCTCTCCTGCCATAGCAAATATGTGGCCCTAAATGGAGTTCTCTCGTCCCCTCTTCCTGTCCAGGCTGGAGTTCCTCAAGGCAGTGTTCTGGGACCTGTTCTTTTTCTGGTTTTCATCAATGATCTCTCTGACTCTCTGGAAAATCCTCTTCATATCTTTGCTGATGACTCCACACTCTGTCGTACCATATGCCATCCCTCAGACCAGCAAGCCACAGCCTCTTCACTCTTTGCAGATCTGGATAAAATCACAAGCTGGTCCAAAACTTGGAACATGTCTTTCAATCCTGATAAATCTTACACTCTCACTATGGACCATGGAACCCCCCGCCACACCCCCATCTACTTTCTTCAACAATCCTCTGAAGATGTCCTTTCATTCATGCTTCTGGGTCTCACTATCTGTCATGATCTTTCCTGGGAAAGCCACATTTCCAATCTGGCCTCCAAAGCCTGAAAGTCACTGGGTATCCTCGGTCGTGCAAAGTCCTTCCTTGGCCACCTGAGCTCCTGACCACATACAAAGCTTTCGTCCACAGCCTGATGGAGTACTACTCTCCTCTTTGGGCTGGTGCTCCGCCTCTCACCTTCTTGGCTTCACGCTGTGGAAACCAAGCGTTTAGGAACATTGGTATCCCCGCGATGAGGCTGAGTCGTTAGGTCTCTCACTCTCTCACCATAGGTAGGTCAGTGGTCTTTCTGTCTTCTACGTCTCCTCCCTGGTCTCGACCCCCCCCCCCCACACACACACCCTGCACTGTCTGGGATATGTCCCTGCCCAAATTTCGCAGGAGCTCAAGGTCCGCCAGCAACTCCCTTCTGGTAAACGACCAAAATCAAGAATCACTGCTCACCTTCACTCTTTCATTCCTCTTTTTTCCCCCACCTTTGGAACAAACTCCCACACACTCTTCAATCACTTTCTTCCCTCCAGGTCTTCAAAACAGCTGTTCACCACCATCTCTTATCTAACCCCATCCAAAACCACAATCTTTTCTACCCCACTAATCCACCCCAACCCCACCTCCTTCAAATTCCCTGGTTTCCTTCCTGAAAGTCCCTGTCGTGTAAGGACCTGAAAGTCCCTGTGGTGTTCATCTTGTTTACCCTGTGTACCCCACCCCATCCCTCACTCTTCACAGATATCCTTCAGTCTCTGTTCTTCACTGGGTTTTTTCCTTCCCTCTCCCACAACTCTTTTCTCCTGCTCCGCTTGTTGTACGTTCTGTGTTTTAGCTCTCATACGAGCCTCGACATTTTATACAAAAAAAAACAAAAAAACAGCTGGCCAGGCCTGAAATTTGTTGAACAAATTTTGGCAGGAATTTTGAAATTTTAAAAATTGTGACTTTCAAACTGCATTGTGTGATCTTTCGCATCCACCAGTGATTGGACAGCCAGATGGACAACCGACTTAACATCATCTCCAAATAGCAGGGTAATTGTGTTTTGATTTTATCATTGATGCAATGCCCTGCCTGCGAAACATCAACATGACAGTTTCTACAATACGACCTGAAAGTCACTTTACCCCTTCTCAATCTCACATTCATTCTTAAACTGTTTTAATATAGAGGTTTATTAAGCAGTACTTACAATAATTAATCAGTTACATACCTGTATATGCCTGGTGTTGGCTTCATGGCGAGAGTAGTTGGCTTTGGATCCGAGGATCCTTTGGTGGGAGTTCAAATCCTGCTTGGCTGTTGAATTAATACCAGGTGGGGTTGATTCAGCCTGTTGTCCTTCTGAGGTCGGCAAAAATGAGTACCAGCTTGCTGGTATCCTGTGTCGGAGTGGTGACTCATCCAGGATTGTACCCAATAGCCCAGGAGACTCTTAGGCAGCATCAATGCTTTGCATAGAGTATGGTCCCAATGGATGGATGGATATCTCTACGTGCTTCGTCATTCTTCTTGCATCACTGATTCGTTGGCAATCCTCATCGACATCTTGTGTAGCTTTTTTGGTGTCATCTGTGCGAAAGAAGCTCCGACTGCAGTGCGCAATTCTGCAATTATCCTATATCGGTATGTCGACATGTTCTCCTTGATGAAGCCCTGCAAAGTGTTTTCTGGAGTCATTAAATCTTGACTATGTGGTGGCCACAGTAGAGGAACTGGTGATGTTGTTAATCTGTCTCCAATCCATCACTGAGGAAACGATTCATTAAGATAGTCCCAAACATGCAATGCTTATTGCATGGATGTGCCGTCTTGTTGAAACCAGACACGTTCAGCTATTCCCGTATTTACAAGTCATGCATGGTACCAGCCAGTTTCTTAATATATGCTTATAAGCTATGCCATTTACCGGTTCATCAAAAAAATATGGACCAAATATATGTCTTGAGGTCATTCCTGCCATATCATCACAGGTGGAGGATAATGTTCTAATTCCAATGTGAAATGTGGATTTTCCTGAGACCAGTACACCACATTTTGTGCTTGTGAGCTCGATAGCTGGCACATTGGTCAGAAAACAACACTTTTCTTGTGACGGGACAGTTTGGAAGGTGTCAAGCAAGACATCGCATGATGCAGATGCCGATCCATGACGGCATCACTCAGTTCATTTACAAATGATGAATGCCAGGGTTCAACTGAATAACTTTCTTCCATAAAAAGGGTGAAACCATGGTCAACAGCTTCTTTACTTGTGACCTTTAAAAGCCATCTGGATGAAGGCGAAGTGGTGCGCATGCGCACAGGGAATTTAATGCCGAGTTGCCTTTATCGTTTCTTGAGGGCTTGTTTTGATATACTGGATGTGTGTGTATATATATATATATATATATATATATATATATATATATATATACATATGTATAGATATACATATATATGATATATATATATATATATATATATATATATATATATATATATATATATATATATGTATATACGAGGTGTGTTCAAAAAGTATCCGACCTTTGTTCATAAAAAATACTCGTATCCAGATACAACAAACTTACACTAATCTCCTCCAAAGTAGTCCCCTTGGGCTGCCACACACTTCTCCCAACGGTTCTGCCACTGTCGGAAGCAGTGCTGGAACGCCTCTTTTGGGATGGCGCGCAGCTGGTCCGTCGCATTCCGCATGATGCTTCTCTGGACTGAAATCTGGTCCCTTTCAGGGGCATTTTCAGCTTGGGGAAAAGCCAGAAGTCACATGGAGCCATGTCGGGAGAGTAGGAGCCTGACGAAGCACAGGTGTGTTGTGTTTGGCCAGGAAACTCTGTATCAAATGTGAAGAATGGGCGGGTGCTTATCGTGATGGAGCTGCCAATTGACCGCTGCCCACAGGTCCGGCCGTTTGCGTCGCACAGCATCGTGAAGGTGACGCAGTACCTCTTAGTAGTACTCTTTGGTGATGGTGTTGTGCCGTGTGGTGCGTACTCGTGATGAACTACGCCACTGGAGTCAAAGAAGACGGTCAGCATGACTTTGACATTGCTGCGGACCTTCCTTGCTTTTTTGGCCTCGGGGATGTTGGATGCTTCCATTGTGATGACTGGAACTTGGTTTCTGGGTCATACCAATAAACCCAGGTCTCATTGACAGTGATCACTGTGTTGAAGAAGTTGGATCGCTCTTCACAGTCTCCAGCATGTCCTGTGCGATCTCCAAACGGAGTTGCTTCTGCTCGATCGTTAGCAGCTTTGGCACGAACTTCGCTGAGATTCTCCTTAAGCCCAAATCCTCAGTCACAATGGAATGAACGGATCCAATGCTGACGCCCGCCTCGTCTGCAAGTTCTCTGATCGTGATTCGACGATCCTGCATCAGCAGGGTCCTCACTTGGTCAATGACGATCTCATTTCGGGATGTTGAGGGCCTACCAGAGCGTGCTTCACTTTCCACTGATGTGCAACCATCTTTGAAGCGGTTGTACCACTCTTTTATCTGTGTGGTCCCCATTGCTTCGTTCCCGAAGGCCTGTTGAATCTTGCGGATCGTTTCCACTTGGGAATCGCCAAGCTTTACACAAAATTTGATGCAGTAGCGTTGTTCAAGTTTTTCCACCATTTGTAAAAAACGAAAATCCGACGGCGCTCACTTACACTTCCTCACTCATCGGCGGTCTGTCGGCGACTGACAGCTTCTGCAGGCGGGAAAATATTCACGGATACGAATTAGGATCGCCTACATACGTACACCAAACCACGCCTCCCTAGCTTCATTTGTTTACGCACGAAAAATTAAGGTTGGATACTTTTTGAACACACCTCGTATATATATATTACAGTGGAAAATCGATATAACGCTCACCGGTGGGGTCCAAAGCGACTAGGGCGTTATAAATGATACAGCGCTATACTGATGCAGTGAAAATTATATATTACATACAAACCAGAGCCAAAACACGTGGACATGTACGTCCGCCATCTTGGATTGTTGGGGTTGATGACGAAGCGGTCAAGTGAGTTACAGGAGATACGGATGCTATGATGATTTGAATTGAATTGATTTTGTTCATCTCAGCTTCGCCATTTATACGGGAAAGGTGCGAGAAGATGACAGCTCGTGAGTATTTTCACACCACATGTCAACTCAACACAGGGCGATGACAGCTTGAATTTTTTTCGCCACTTAGCGCTATTTTGGACTAACTTTGTCTCCATTTTCTCACTTTTTGCCTTTAAACATGAAATAGTAGTATTTTTTGGGGTCCAAGGTGTATGAGCGTTATATCAGTATAAGCACTATAACGCTTAGCGTTATATCGATTTTCCACTGATATATATATATATATATATATATATATATATATATATATATATATATATATATATATAATATATGTAGATATTA
>CM068954.1:157433130-157483987 GCA_035128595.1 Eptatretus atami
TATTATATATAGCACAATATCTCAAAAGGTTATTGATGGATTCGGCCAAAACTTGGTGGATCGGTTGGGTGTGTGACAAGGACAAATCCATTAAATTTTGGTGAAACTCCGAATCCGGATCCAGATACGAGAGTCAATTAATTTTTAAATGATTCTTCACCTTTGAGAGATCGGGCTACAGAGGACATTGTATGATATCTCAAAAACTTGTGGACGGATTCAGTTTAAACTTGGTGCACATGTTGAGTATGTGACAACAACAAATTGATTAGTTTTTTTGTAAAGATCCGAATCCTGATCCGATAATAATTTTTCAATTGATTCTTCACCATTGAGAGATCGGGCCAAAAACGATATATAGCACAATATCTCAAAAGGTTATGGATGGATTCTGCAGAAAGTTTGTGGACAGTTTGGGAGTGTGACAAGGACTAATTGATTCAATTTTGGTGAAGATTCGAATCTGGATCCGGATCCGAGAATTTTTCACGTGATTCTTCACCTCTGAGAGATGGCCCCAAAAACATTGTATCGCATGATATTTCAAAAAGTTGGGGACGCGTTATCACGAACCTAGGTGGACGAGTTGGGTAGGCACCAGCAAGCAGCCAATTCGATTTTGGTTAAGGTCCGGATCCAGATCTGGCATATCAGTGAGATATAAAATATAAACTGTACTCACGACTCACACACCACATCCACTGCATAAGTGACTGAATTTGGGGATTTTTTTATTTACATTCAAGACACCTGCAGCTTTTGTGATGCATCTAAACTTCCTGAGAGCAAACTTGTGCTTTGTTTTTGTTTTATTGTTATATTAGGACAGATTCGCTTGAGAAAGACAGAGATGATACTGATAGAGTTCGTTATCTATGCCCATTATTGCAGATGTGCAGGGTGATTTGCAGTCATTTGTTGCTGATGCCGTTGTGCATTTCCACTTGCAAGTTGTGCAGTTATAGACATTGAGATATATCGAAACTTGCAAAACCGGGACAATGTTTCTATGTATCCAGTAATTTCCTTGCAACTGTACCTCAAAATTAACATGACCAAAATGATAGTACTTTCCAAAATTAATTTTACACTGGTCTGAGGCTCATGGAGGATCATGTAAATATCACAAGCAGCACAACGACATTAGTAGACATCAGTGTGCTTTTACATAAGTAACAAGGATATGTATTGTATGTGGAATTTGAACCCGCGTTCCCTGTATCATGAGTCAGGGGTTCAGATGGAAACACAAACCGATGAACCCAGAGTGTGACCAGGCCAAATTTCCAGCTGTAATGTGATCAAATACATCCTGCATTGCAATAGCTTTTGCATGGAGTTTTGGTCAACTCTTATTGGAGTTCAAGCATGCTTTCAGATAAGAAGAATGTGATTTTTTGCTGTTTGCTTCTACCAAGATGTGGGAAACGAAGCATACCGTGGTATGGCTTCCTCCAAATCCCGTGCTTGTTGCTGCAATTTCATGGGCCAGTACGGAGCCGGCAAGTCCGTGAAATTATTCACCGTTGTCCTTTACTGCCAATGCTTTCTCAAAGACATGCGGAGTCTTCAAAACTTGCTTAAAAATACACGTGCACATCCACATTAACTTGAATTGGGTTTTCCTCCGACTTCGATTCAAATCGTTTTTCTCAGCGCATGGTTGTCTGAAATACCGATGGTCATGGAATTGTCAGTATTTATTCAGCATCCCTTAAAACCGTGAGAATGACAAAGAGGCATTGTGTCTCTCTAGCCCTTTGTAAACACGATGGAAACATTGTTATCGGAGTTGGACGAGCACTCCATTAGAACTTTCTTGGGCCAGCTGGCTTTGGGAGGAGGCCGATAGGAAATGCACACAAACAATCCCAGGGACGCTTGTCTGGCACTGATCAGCTGACCACATGCGTGACAGGCCGAGGCATCCGGGTATCCATGAGATCCCGTACAAACAGGCATCCTTGGCAAGGCCATGCGAAAGGCGAAAGCTGAGCAGACTTCCCTGAGTGCCACTTGAAGCTCTCTTGAGTATAGACAAGGAATTTCCATGAAACTTCCCCCCTGCCGAAGGGTGCGGTTAGCACCCGCAGACATTTGACATTCAATCTCTCAAACGAACTGGTGTGGAATAGGGGTTTCTGGTTTCTCTTTGTTGTCTTTTCAGGAAAGAACACCAGAGTGTTAAATTTTTCTCTTGACAAGACGACTGATTAAGCTGTGCCGGTTTGTCGTTCACAGTATACTTGCGATATTGTGGCTTTGACTTGTCAGCAGGTATGTTTACACGAGTATCCAAGGAATATTACCTGATGTCTCCAACGAACTTTAAGAATAATAGGAAACATATGGTTCAGCAAAAACATGTGAGCGGCCGCTGTGTACACTGTACAGTGGTAATCCTGCGCAAATAAAAAATAGTTGTCTGATAATATAAGCAGTTGATTTTTTTAATTGTCTTCCCTCCGGAATACACAGGAAGTTGTCCCTTTTTCTACCATGCCAAACCATCTTAAATTAATTATTTTTCACCCCCTCTGCATCTACTTTCACCAGGGATTTTGAATTTCCAATGTCAGAAGTACATCATCTGCTGTTGGTGTTGTTATTGTTGGTATAATATTTCCGGGAGCATCAGGGTCTTCACAGCCGATTGTTAAAGGTCTTTATATTGTTAAGATTGCATCCTGGATAAGTGGCAACTCCATCACAGAGTGGTGCCGAAGCAGCCCAAGCACAGGGCACCAATTAATGAATTGTCCAGCATACCTGCACACAGTGGCCATCTCTTTTATATAGTTACCATGGGATCTCGGACAATCACAACTGAATGTTAGCAGATGGAGTAGCTGTACCCTCCCAAGTAGGTCATATTCAATGATGTCGCTCGCCCAGAGCACGCTACTGTCACATGATCCCAGCAAGATCAAGAGAAGCCGTGCCTGCGGGGAACCGCTGCCACCGTCCATTCAGAACCTGGGGTGTGACGCAGCAGTTTTTACCCAGTGCAGCTCAAAGGGCGGATGAACTTATTGTGAGTCAATGGCAACCTACTGTCTGGGTGAGGAGTGGTGCGCCACACAGTCTTTTGTTTCACGCCTTGTAAGGCAGTGCCCGATACTGGCCCTTTAGGCCTGAGTCGACGTAGTAGTAGTAGTAGTAGTAGTAGCTCACTATGTCTTCGTCACTATGCCCCTCTCTCTCTCTCTCTCTCTCTCTCTCCCCTTCCCTCGACAAGCTGCACCACACTCCTCATTCGATGCCCACAACCATTTTGGTTTCACTGGGACAGCTTGCACCACACTGTACTGCTTCGCAACACAGCCACCGGTGCCCCGACCAACACGCAAGCATGTTCATCAATAACGGGAGGGAGGAAAAGTGGGGAGAAAAAAGGAAACCCGTGGGACACTTGTTCTGCTGGATTTTTCTAACTGTTTAATTTAACTTTAAAGTGTCCAACCCAAAAAATATCCACCGGGATTATACACAAAAAGACGTATGCAATATGGTAATTTACACAGGAATCATGAAGCAAAAGAGGGATTCCTTCCCCTCCTCGTGCACCTTTCAATGTGTAGAATTTTTATTCACCATGCTCCATTGGATTCTTGATATTCTGATTGCTTAAGGAAGCTCTTTCCCCAATAAATAAATAAAAACAACAACTATAAAGCATAATAGAAGCATTCGCTTTTACCGTCCAATGTATGTGGATTAGACAGCCAGCTTAATATCGCATTCGTGAAACGACAAGCTCTGGCCTGTTTTGCACCATTAGTGGGGCGGTTAGTTAGGTTTGATCCCACAACGATCGGGGTAAAGTGCATAACGGGAGGAACCTCAGGGGAAATTATAATGATTAATAGAGTATTGTTTTCATCCTCGTCGATATCAAGCATTTGTCGGCCATTAGCACCACCTCGTTCTACCACAGAAAGCATGTGAACGCTGCGTGAGGGCAACACGGTCGCAACTCGGTGACTGGCAGAGCGTACAGCCATTACCCATGAGAACGCCATTGCTCCAAGTGCTAGCGTCGGTTGCTTAGGTTCGCCGACTGACCGTCTATCATGGCTCAGCACCCGCCCCTTCCATGCTCGATAGGCCTGCCTGTGGCTCAACCCTTTGTTTCATTTTCGCGCATGGACTCCGTGCCACACCGGCTTCACACAAATCACCTCGACCCCGATGCGAAGCATTTCCTTGCAAAATCTTTCTCAGGCTGAAAAATCGGATTCAGGTCAAAGAGTTCCACTTTTAACCATCTGCTGCTGTGGGTCACTCGGCCTGCGCCCGCTGTAAGGATATTCGGTCTCGGTAGTAAAAGGCCGACCTGCGTGCACCCTCACGTTCAGCGGGGTAGATATCTGGGGCATCCATTTTTAATCACCGCTTTTGGTCAAATTTTGCGAGCACCACCGAGTGATGTGTGGGGTTACAGTCACCATTGGCAAGGCAGGCAGTGTGCTTGTTTTGTTTACAGCCACACTGAGGCGAGTTGCTCCGAGTCAGTGCTGAAGATAAAAAGCCATCGGTCTTTGCAAACAGGCCCGGATACCCTGCTGCGTGAAATAACAGGCTCCGGGCACGGCCGCCTTGGTCGCCTGGCGAGCGGGCGTGCGCCGCTGGAGGGGTGCAAATTGGCGCGGCACCTTCCACGTGCCTCAGACACGTTCACAACGTCTGTAGTAGTTGTGGCCATCACGGGTCCTTGCATTTCCTGTCACCAGCCAAGATAAGTCAAATTTGTCTTCTGGATTTCTTGGAGCTGTGGGATGTGGCAAAGTGCAGATCATATTAAAATATTTTAATTTGGAATCCTTCAGGGTTAAACAATAATTTCATTTATTATTTTTCTCCTCATTTAGTGAAATTATCTGTGATAATTATTAAACTAATTATTAAACCTCTCCCTCTCCCCCTCTACTCTCTTTCTTTCTCTCTCCCTCTCTTTCTCTCTCTCCCTCCTTCTTCTCTCTCTTTCTCTCTTCTCTCTCTTCTCTCTCTCTCTCTCTCTCTCTCTCTCTCTCTCTCTCTCTCTCTCTCTCTCTCTCTCTCTCTCTCTCTCCCTCCTCTTCTCTCTCTCCTCTCTTTCTCTCTCTCCCCTCTTCTTTCTCTCCTTTCCCTCTCTTCCCCTCTCTTTTCTCTCTCCCCCTCTCTCTCCCCTCTCTTCTCTCTCTCTTCCCTCTCTCTCCCCTCTCTTTTCTCCTTTCCTCTCTCTCCCCTCTCTTCCTCTCTTTCCCTCTCTCTCCCCTCCTTTCTCTTCTTTCCCTCTCTCTCCCCTCTCTTTCCCCTCTTTTCTCTCTCTCTCCCCTCTCTTCTCTCTCTCTTCTCCTCTCTCTTTTCCCTCTCCTCTCCTCTCTCTTTCTCTCTCTCCCTCCTCTCTCCCCTCTCTTTCTCTCTCCTTCCCTCTTTTCTCCCCTCTCCTTTCTCTCTCTTTCCCTCTCTCCCCTCTCTTTCTCTCTCTTTCCCTCTCTCTCCCCTCTCTTTTCTCTCTTTCCTCCTCCTCTCCCCTCTCTTCCCTCTCTTTCTCTCTCTCTCCCTCTCTTTCTCTCTTATCTCTCTCCTATCTCTCTCTCTCTCTCTCCTCTCTCTCTCTCTCTCTTCTCTCTCTCTCTCTCTCTCTCTCTCTCTCTCTCTCCCCCCTCTCTTTCTTTCTCTCTCCCTCCTTTCCCCTCTCTCTCCTCTCTCTCTCTCTCCCCCTCTCTTTATCTCTCTCTCTCCCCCCTCTCTTTCTCTCTCCCTCTCTTTCCCCTCTCTTCTTCTTCTCCTTCTCAACTCTCTCTCTCTCTCTCTCTCTCTCTCTCTCTCTCTCTCTCTCTCTCTCTCTCTCTCTCTCTCTCTCTCTCTCTCCTCTCCCCTCTCTTTCTTTCTCTCTCCCTCTCTTTCCCCTCTCTTCCTCTCTCTCTCTCTCTCTCTCTCTCTCTTCTCTCTCTCTCTCTCTCTCTCTCTCTCTCTTCCCCTCTCTTCTCTCTCTCTCTTCCCCCCTCTCTTTTCTTTTCCCCTCTCTTTCTCTCTCCACTCTCTTTCTCTCTTTCCCCTGTCTCTCCTCTCTTTCTCTCTCTCTCCCTCTCTCCCCTTCCCTCTTCTTCTCTCCCTTCTCCAATCTCTCTCTCTCTCTCTCTCTCTCTCTCTCTCTCTCTCTCTCTCCTCTCTCTTCTCTCTCTCTCTTCTCTCTCCCTCTCTCCCTCTCCTTCTCTTTTCCCTTTCTCTTTCTCTCTCTCTCCCCTCTCCTACTCTCTTCCTAACTCACTTATTTCTCTTTCTGATGCCCTTATCTCTTTGACTATTTTTCTCTAACTCCCTCTGTTTTCTCTCGACAACTCTTCTCTTTCTCTTTCTGTATTTAACCCTTTCTCATTCTCTTTCTCTCTGCAACTATTTACTCTGTAACCTTTTCGACCCTTGGTAACACCTCCTCCTCTATGTAACTCTAACTCTTTAACTCTTTCTCTCTTTCGCCCTCTCCATCGTGGGATCTTTAAACGCAACCAACGTCTTCTTTCGTATACAGCACACAAAACTCGGCATGCAGATCGACTGTAATCTATGTATTTCCAAAATGGTGTCTTATTCTGCATGCTTCAACATGGTGTAAAAAACGATTTTTATCCTCACAATTTCCCCCCCCCCAAAAAACCAGGGGTGATATTGTAATCAGTTCTGTCTGTCTGTCTGTCTGTCCGTCTGTCCATCCATCACGCTATCTCCTAAATGGTTGTGCAGAAATTCACCAAACTTTGTCGTGATGATCACCTCAAGGCAAGAAGGTACGAGAGCAGTATCATTTTCCCCCCTTCCCCTGGGGTCTTGGGGTGGGGTCAAAAGGTCAAATACTAAAAAAATACAATTACTGGTAAATTGTAAACATATTTTTTTCATGAAACTTTGTGAATGCAATCAACATTTGGGACGCATATTATATGTTAAAAAAAATTTTGATTTGTCCTCAGTTTCTGCCCCAGGGGGTGAAGACTTAGGGTCACAGGAGTAAAAATCGAAGAATTTTTTTAACTCAAAATTTGATATTGGGTCATTCCTGGTGGAACTTTTTGTCGTCATCTTTCAGCTTCGGTTTAGGTGGGAAGCACGGGGATTTGCGATGGCACGCCATCGACTTCGCTCTAGTTTTTTTGATTTTCACATAATGGCGTGCGTTTTAATATAATTTATTTCTAAACTACTCATGATAAGGGGTCCTTTTCGCTCATTCTTTGACAAACGTGAAATGTGTAAAGGTATTTCATCTGTGAATGTTTAATGTCCACACAGCTTCATTTTTTTACACTCACTCCCACCACTCCCTCCTCCCCCGATGGAAAAGCACTTCAACATTTTTGCAATATCCTTTTCACTTTTGTCTTATATTTTTTGTCAGTTGTCATCCCCGGTTTGCTGGAGATGCAATGCACGTACTGTATAATGTACCGGCTGTGCAGAAATCTGTTTTATTATTTCATTTCCTGCTTGTATCCCACTTTGCTTGAGCAGCGGGTGCCGCCAGAACAAAATGGGATTATGCGTATTTATTTATTTAAAGGCGCTAACCTTCGGCCCCTTATTTTCCCTTGGTAATGTTGTCTCCTCGGCTGACAAGTGCATTGCTGCCAATGCCTCACGGGCACGAACCGACCTGGGGCTGCACTCAGGCACGTTTAAACGTTGACACTTCTGCAAAAGAAACATCGGTGGGAAAAAAAAAATTCTCAAAGCAAGGCTTTTGTGGTTTTATCATCCATTCAGCACCGCAAACAATGGCAGGTTTGCGGTTGCTGGGGAGACACAGAACGCGGTCAACCACACGAGAACCGAAGCCGTCAATGGACCGATTGTGTCCCAACGAGAAACATCGAAGGGACATTTGGAAGTCCGTTTTTTGTGTTACAAATCTTTTCAGGCGCCTGGTACAAAGCTTTCCGGGTAATATTGTAACGAACGCTCTACAGTGCAGATTTGCTGCTGGGAGCACTCAATGTCGCTCACATTCATGTTTCACGGATTTTACAGATAAGTCACAACAAATGACTGATCTGAGAAACACATCATCAAGGCTCGGGTCTCTTGCAACTGGGGGGGGGCAACATTGGATATATAATCGCCAGTTACATGAATCCTTGTTGTTTGTCTCTCTCTCTCTCTCTCTCTCTCTCTCTCTCTCTCTCTCTCTCTCTCTCTCTCTCTCTCTCTCTCGCTCTCGCTCTCTCTCTCTCTCTCTCTCTCTCTCTCTCTCTCTCTCTATCTGTCTGCTTTGGATCCATAGGCTCAAATCCATCTCCCAGGCCTACTTCAATGTGGGTGTGTAAATAAGCCGGTTATCCCAACCGCTTTGATGCATTCTCCGAGATTTTGCTTGCGTCGGCAGTACAAAATGAATAGAACTGACTTTGCTTTCTTGTAAGGTTACATTAGACTACTCAATTAATTTGACTCAATATATCTTTAAAACAGCCACATCTGACATTGTTGATTTTATCACAATACAGTCCTGCATGTTCGTGCAATTCTCACATTACCTTTTTAATTGGAAGACATTTAATTTTTCTCTTACGCCATTGTCTTTACAAACAACATCTACCTTCAGTGACGAGGTGCAGTCAAGCAACGTTGACCTTCGGTGATGATAGCATGATTTAAGCAGTATTGACTGCCAATTTTTTTGCAGTGTGGTAGCACCAACAAGTGCTTTTGGTTGCCCCAAGGATGATTTTGGCTTTTATAAAAGAAAATATTTACTTTGTGTATGTGATAGTGGGACTGTAATGGGACTGACGTCTTTTGCATTTGAGGGAAGCACAAGGTGGTGTATAAATGAAGACAATACATGATGAGGAATTAACTATTCCTCGGTGAAAAATTGCTTTTGTTTTATCCTTTTCATGAATTGTGTTATCCCTTGTTGCCATATTTCCATTGTGTTGACACAAAAGTCACATTATTCAAAAGACAAAGCAAACGAGTAGCAGTATACAAGGAGACAGGCCTTTCTGACTGCCAGCCCTGAGAATAAGCCCCGGCCCGCCTACTGACTCGATGTGGCACCATTGTCTGGCACTGTGGCACGAGCAGCCGGGCACGCGGCCCAGACAAATGGTTTGCATGAGGGATTTTATCAGAGACCAAAAGCTCCCTCTCACTAAGATACACTGCAGCTGCTACATCTCGTGGCTTGTCTCCCTCGGCTGCCGTCATTCAGCTTTAGCCTCTCTACGGCGCCACTGCCCAGGAACTTAATGGCAGACAAATGGCAATCTGAGTTACACGTCCACAATTACTAAATGAGCTTTCCTAGTTCTGTCAATAACAATGAATTCGTATTTGGCAAATGGACTGCAATGCACCTTCAAAAATGCATCCCATCACACACCGTTAATAAGCATTGGATCATTTGGAACTAAACTGGGCAGCAATATCGATTCCACTCATGTTGAAGTCCTGCAGAATTGTTATTAATAATACAAAAGGGGCCTTCCTTCGTGGCAATCAAAAACCCAATTTAAAACAGACCATTATACAACTGATTAATATTTACCATCGGAAGTCCAATTTTTAAAGCAACAGTGGCTCCCGACCACTGGTATTCGTAAAGGGGATGCAGGTCTTCTTCTTTAGGGGGACGATATATACTCAAAATATATCATGACGTCTATAACATTCACCTGGCCCGTGAGTCTGATGTCCGGGCCAATGCATTCTCACTCCCTCATCCCATCGGCAAAGCATTGTGACATCACGGTTTGCGTTACAATGGCTCGTATCTTATAATCCAGAAATTCGCACATGCATAACCGAGCCACCCTTGTGCTCTCTTGTTCACAATGAGAACAAATATCTCAGACATCCCAAAATTATTCATGAACAAAAAAATTCCGCCACAAACATATTAATTGCAGGCACCATGGAACACAGTTGTTAAAATAAACATTGAAATAAAAAATAGAACTTTACCAAGAGTAAGTTGTATTCCTTTGCTCAGCCAATAACATGGAACTTCGCCAATAACAAGGTGTAATTCCTCATGAAATCTTGTTTGTTTGTTTTTGTCGCAACATCTTGCCCAGGTGCACCGTAACTCCTTGACCTGAGAGGGGGTAAGGTGTGTGAAGGAATTTACCTGAAATGGAATTGCAGACGCAAAGTAACTCTACTTGTAAGAGTAGCGACATGAATTGTAGGACTTAACTGGGTGCAGGTGAAAATCTCTAATGTGGTGCACTGTCCGAAGGCAGGTTCAGCGCTGCCAATGCAGCCCCGTGCCAAGGATTACACACTGGGTGGTTTGCCTTCACCTTCTCAGCAAAAGTCAAAGCAAGAATTTGTAATTTGTTCAGGGTGCCGGCGATAATTCGGCGACTCTTCACAAAAGACACTGTGGAAACATTAACTTCCACCAGCTAACGCTAGCAGATGGGACATCCGACCTAATGTCTATCCGAGGGATGGCACACTTTGTGATCTGATGACCTGCCTACGAATCACCAGTTTATAGTCGCGTGTGGAATCGAACCCCGACTGGATCGCTCAATGCTAAATGCACTACCATCCTGTCCGCCAAAAGCCAAAATATACGTCCTTATAAAACTGTCAATTAACAATTGACTTTACACTTACAGCATTTGGTGATGAGAATCATGATCAGTCACATCTGGAGAATGTTCTCGGAGGGAGACAATGCGAAAATAGGAGTAGATTATAATAAACATATACTTTTAATGTGAGCTCATTTCACATCCATTATGGTCACACATATATTTGAGCATCCTATGGTTGTAATGTGTGTGCAGGTATGCAGAATCGTGTCCACCTGCATTTTCAAAGGGAGGAAAGAAAACAGAAAACGACTGAATCTACCCAACATATGGGTGAATCAATTAAGCGAAACTCGGAAAGGTTCAGAGGCCAAGTTTAAGCGACCCAGAAAAGTCTGGATTTGTATGCGGCAAATGGTTCAGCTTGACTCAAACTTCCCAAGAGCAAAGCCCAACCACAGCTGAAGAAACACCCAATATGCCCAGTACGGATAGGTCAGTGACACACATCGCTCTGTAAGCATCAGTTGCCTGTGGTCAGTAAACCACGCTGCATTGGCAACATCGGCACTGTAATTTCCAAGTTAAAATGTCTCTGACTACAGTTTTATTGCAGTCAACTCTGATGTCGAGTCTCTGGTAGGAACCGATTTAACTGTATGTCTGTAGCCATCATCTGTCCTCATCTGCTGTGAGTTCATAGCCCAGCATGTGCCTCTTCACAAGACTAACATTGATGGTGCCTTTAAAGTTGCCAACTATGCTTCAGGTTCTAGAGCTCAACCTACAATAGACCATTATTTAATACATTTGCAAATATGGAGGAAACTTTGCCTCCGACCTCCCCACTTCCCAACTTTCCTTCTGATTTTCCCTTCCAAACCCATTTTCCTTCTCTACCCCCCCCCCCCCCATTTTCACCAGCTGTTGTGTACATAATAAATAGATGGTCTAGAAGGGTTAATAGCCATTACTTATTACCCCAGTGTGCTGGTACTCATTTTGCCAACCTCAGAAGGATGACAGGCTGAGTCAACCCACCTGATGTTATTTAAACAGGAAGACAGGGGCTCAAACTCAGGACCCGAAGATCTTAAGCCAGCCACCTTAACCATTAAGCCAACACCAGACCTCAAAGGGTTAATGCACATTGTAATTACTTGCTGAATTTCCTTGAATCTGACCAAATTGGTACCCTGTAGGTTCCACACGCAGGTGTTCTCCCAACTCTTTCCTTCCTAATGTTCCCCATTCTTAAACAGCTTCTGATGTTACACTTATGACCTTTGTTGACACACTACTGCCTCCCCTGGAATCATCTTACCATCAAGGATCCTATATTTATCCTTTTGCCTCACAAGGAAATAATTGATTTGTCTCCTTGGGGTCCACTTTTAAAGGTGATCAAATGTTCATCTGTGTCAAAGTGACAAACTGTCCAGGATTGTAACTCTAGTTTAAGAAAGTGCTTTGGCAGAACGGACGCTCTGTTTAGAGCATGGTACATGATCTGATCTGAAAGGTTCTTCCTTCTTACAATAACCGAGTTTGCTACATGTAGTTCTAAACCCTCTGTTGTCTTCAAAATCCATCAATCTCCCTCATTTCTGGTCCCATAGCTGTCACTACCTTGATAACTGCCAGCCATTTCAAAACATACATGCCCCTTCCGCCTCTGGAGAATTATCACCAGGTCCTCTGCAGTCGACACCATTCCAGAACTACAACTGTTCATGCTCCTTTCATCCCACCTGAGGCATATACCCTGAAATGACATTCAGCAAATCCCCCTCAATAATCAAATTTAGAGACATCACTCTTTCAATCACCCTGACAACGTCCACCACCTGATGTGCCTGCCTAAAATCATCCGACTTCATTATTTCTGCCCTCCACCCATTATAGAGAACTTTTAATAACTCAGGTACCTCTCTTACACTACTGCCTATCAATCTTGTCTCTTGTAAACACGCCCCCTCCCCACACTCCCCTCATGATCACAGCATCTACAATATCCCGACCCCATCCTGACAAACTACCAACATTCTAAGAATCAAATCTCTACATCATCAAATTCCTCACCCAAGCTTCTTGAACAGCAGTCAGATGACAAGACGGTGCATACTCAGCCTCATAAGTTTGGCCTAAAGTAACTGGGTGCTGTCTTCTGAATGCAAACTTCCCACACACCAACCCTGCTGGGCAAGGCTCCACCTTCATTCAGAATGGTGTCATTAACAACGTTCAACCTCTCAGGTGCATCTCATGTCCACGGTTGTAGCCTGAGAGTAAATCCAGCGAGCTAGCCATGACTATAACCCCCCAACCTTGAGGACCAGGGATTTGAAGTTGGAGTTCAATCACATATCCACCTGCCAACCAAGAGTAACAGGCATGGAGTGCCCCAGTTCCTTTCAGGGTTTACTTCTCTTAGTTTCCCTCTCACCAAAAAGCGAAAACAATATTATATATCGAGCTCCACCTTTGTTCTTTTTCCTCTCTCAGCATCATTGTACAATTTTGGTCATGCTTTAATGTACAGTACAGAAAGAAAAGCTTCAAAACTTCAGGAGTCAGAAGTTGGTGGAGGAAAACACTGATTTAAGGTCGAAGGAGGGTGATGAGAGGTGTGTGTGTGTGTGTTTATTTGTGTGTATTTATATATGTATATGTATGTCCAACATATATATATATATATATGTATATATATATATATATATATATATATATATATATATATATATATAATTATATACACACATATATTCAGTTTCTTGAACTTTCACCTTCCTGAGCCAACCACATAACAAAGCTGACATCCAAAGCCAGCTGCAGACTGGGCTTTCTTGGTCAATCCAAATATTTCCCTGGAAAATCAGAGCTACTCTGTCCACATGGCCTTTGTCCATCGCTCAATTAAATGCTGCTCACCACTTTGTGGTGGTGCCCCAGCATCACATCTGTCTCTTCTGGATTCTGTGGAATCTAAAAATCTCAAAATTATTGGAATCTCCCATGATGAGGCCGAAGTACAAGGCCTGTTGCTTTTATAGTTCAGGAATGTCAGTGGTCTCTCTGTTATTTATCGCATTTTCTCCAATATTTCTCCCTCTCCTCTCTCAGTCATCGGACACTCCCAATCCACTCGAGGATCCATGCATTCTTCCAGAAACTCCTTCCTGGTTTAACCTCAAAAATCCCGTCTCATTGCACACCTCAAACTCTTTTATTCCTCACTTCTCCTGTCAATGGAACCACCTTTCAGAAGCTGTTAATTCTGTCTCACTCTTCCCTGCATGGCTTCAAGCGAGCAGTGTACCGCCATCTCTCATCTTCCCAAATTCTGTCTGATTATTTTTATTACACCCATGAGCCTTTCCATCCCAACCATCTCACTTGCTAGTTTCATTCTTTCCTCCCCTCTTCCCTTTCTTCTTTTCCTGTTTGATTATTCCTTTAATGTTTGACCCACTGTCAGTTCCACCTTGCTTTTTCCATGAGCTTCGCTGCTGTAAATTAAAAAAAAGAAGTAATTAAATAATGTAATCGTTTCACACCTGTGAGACTGAGAACCGAAGTGTTCCATTTCATCCTTGTCGTGAAATCCACAATGTACAGTATTCGGAGTGGTCATTTTTCTTATCGTATTGTAGATTGTGAAATTCTATCCCATGTTTCTTGACAAAAGCCGATTTCACACTAACCCTCGCAGAGACAGCCACTGACTTGAGTTGATTATCTTGACCAGAAAAATGCCATTTCACCATTAACAAAATAATGATGCATTTTCTTTTCTTGGCGTACCACCTCCTGATGGTCAATTGCAGCATCCTGATGGTCGATGCTGAGTGCACTTTACAACCCACCAAATGGATTTTGCTGCTGCTGGTCACTGCATGGATACGCGCCGTGTTTTCCAAGCACATAATAACATCAGCTGCCTTTTAATCCTCTTGCAAATTTGCAGTTTCTTGCTTTCAAAGCTTTTTATTGCACGTGTTATTAACAGGGCGTCCCTGTGCGCAATGCATATTGCACTGACATGACAGCTCCTTGGCAGGGCAACCAGCACGTACCGATTGATGCCATTGATTGATTGACTATTATCGGCACAATGTTCGCTCTGCGATTCCTCTCGTAGGAAATTACCGACTTTGCTTGCCGATTTAATGACAGCTATTTTCTGTGTTCCATACGACTCAGAAAAATGAGGAATGAGTTGCGTCCATTCTCATCACAGACCCCTAAACACCACTGGCAGACGTGACGTCCTGAGATTGGTCTAGCCAAACGACCGAGCACAGACTCATTCAAACCATTGTTCTCTGAGCTGTCACTGCTCAAGTCATGAATTTTTGATTGGCTCCTCGTTGTCGCCCTGGATACCACAGGAGTGTTGCCTTGGCGATCTGACACCCACCCTCTGTCAAAGAGCAATGACCATTCCACTTGGCGCTGCAGTGGAATACATCGATTGGTGAAAAATCGTCATAATGTATCTGAATCGGTTGAGATTTTCGGGCATAGAAATGATTGAAGGATTCAAATTATTTTCATTTTTATTTTTAGCTTTGCCCTTTCATGTGATTTTCATTTTTCGCATGCACTGTATATCCCATTATTAATCAATGGCATATAATGGCTGGGAGTAGTTATAGTTGGCTTCTTCGGAAATGTGAAAATGTTTTGTCATTTGTGATGAGTTCATTGCTAATTGTTTTAAAACAAAAGTTTACAATCGGCAGAAATGTAATTACCCAAGCCGCGAGTGAAATTACTTCATCCGCGCTTTTCAAAATTAATGATTTTTAAACAATATTTATTTATTGAGGGGAGGGGGAGATACCATGCTTCTGGGTTCAGTTCCCAACGGTCTGAGCATCAAGTTGACCACATTACCTCATTAGGACTTGCGGTGTATAACTGCCGTGATGACTTCGTGATGCTCCATGGAAATGAACCTGCATCATCCGATGACATCACATGTTTTCACCTGCGTCGGTTGGATAGTCGAAAGGCTCAGTGCTGAGTGTGAAAAGAAGAACATCGCTTGCTCAGCACACTTGCCAACATGTCACCTTTTAGCTTTTCAAATCTTCCCAATAGCATGTAACACTACAGCATGAGTGATCTGGCCATAACAATGAAAATAACTGCCTCCTACATGACCTTTACCAAGCCATTATGCATAACGCTTTGGGGAATAGAGCGCACCTCCATGATGGGCCACCGAGAAGTCGATCATCATTGTTTTGTCTGTTAATCTCCTTATTTTCCTTCTGCTTTGGTGGTTTTTTCCTAACCTTTCGAAGCTTCCACGAGGCACAGGCCCCACTGCTAACGTTTGGGCAGGTGGTGGTGCTCGGCCTTTGAGAATATGGGTCATGGGAGGTCATTGATAAGACTTGAACCTGTGACCCTCAGCTGGCACTCACCTTTTTCGAAGCAGTCTGCAGCACAGCGACAATGCATTCCAGCTTATCTAATCGAATCTAATGTGTATATATATATATATATATATATATATATATATATATATATATATATATATATATTCTACATCACCAGTGGTAAAATTGCAGCTTGGCTCAAATTTATTGTTGCAATGCAATGTGGACCTTTTAAAGTGAGAAGTTGGTCTATCGTACATATTTATTTGGCATGGAGGCAAATGCAACGATGCACGCTTTTGAAATTGCTCTATTGCATGAATTATTCCGATGATTGCACCCTAATGAGGGAGGATCGATGTGGACCTCGGCTTTGTATTTCTCTGCCTTTTCAAGGCGGTGTCCTGAAATAGTCTTAGAAAGGGCTGCGGAACATTGAGGTTATATATTGCACTCCATCTGCTCTTTGTAAGGAATGCAGGCCCATATGGCTGAGGCCTTTTGAGCATCTGCTTTAATTGCCCGTTATTTCATGAACCCATTGCCAGCCTATAGCGCAGCCGCTCATAAATCTCGGTTCTCCACAGGCCTCCGGGGCCAGGCAACGGCTGCCATAGACCTGCACAGATGTCCGATTGTCGAGGGCAGCAAAACCATTGGCCAAAGGGGACCAAGCGTGTCAAGTGAGGGACAACGGGGCAATTCGTGTGACCCCATCTTTCCCCTCACTTTATGAAAAGTGCCCTTAATGCTTGGAGTGATAATATTTTCCGTAACTATCTTGCTTCAGTATTATGAGTTTGTATCATTAACCTCAACAACTTTGACCAACAACCAGGTTAAGAAAGCCATATCGGCCTTATTGTGTCGTTCACATGAAGACTACGTATGATGCATATTGCATACCTCTCTCGATTTTCAGGTTCATGAACCAAATCTGGAGCTCAATGATAAGATGAGTCTTCATGATTTTATTCTGCCACGGTTTGAACCCAGCAGCAGATAGCTTGAAAGAAAACAATGAAAGTGTTTATGGATTTGTGACAGGCTAAATATCATATGTACATTCAAACAGCCATTTAGTTGGCCTGTCTGACATTCCCATCAGCACTGAGCTCTCAATGCAGGGCTCTCAGGTTCAAATCCCATATACCATGTTGCTTTGTCCAGTGTCTGCCAATGGCCGTGCAATTCATGCAGAAAGTACACTGATGTATTATAGAATGTCGTCATCCTGCATCGTTGTCATGAACAAGCTCCTCCATGAGCTGATGGTTTTCTCAATGTGTGGCATTTCCTGCATCCTCTCATTGGCCTTGTGGCCAGAAGCTACACGCTTAGTACTTGTGCAACTGTGCAGGGACAGGACGGAGTTGTCGTGGTGTGCTTTTAGACCAAAATGAAGAAAAAAGCTGAATACAATAGATAAGTGATGGCTTTTAAGAATCACAGAATGGGCAAGGTTTCCTCAAATGATGGGAGAAGGTTTGGCATTGTGGATGTATTTCATTGTACTCCGAGAATTTCTGTATTCCAAGCCTGTCTTCTCGGCATGCTTAAAACCAGCCTCATGGTTCTTCACCATCATTTAATCCTGCATGCACCCTCTTACAAAGGCTGAAATATCTCGTGTATCCAGACGTCAATAGGCCGATCAAAAGCCACCCTCTGTCACTTAGGTGCTATTATCACAATATCTTTTCACTCACAATTTGATCAAAACTTCACGTCACGTGATTACATTTATTCATGCGAATCTGTCCTTCATGCCAGCAGTGAAACACCCTGGTCTAAATCAAAGCGAACGAATGTTGGACAGACACTAAATCCAGTGTGAACACCATTGTGTAATATATGGCCATAGATATTGTCAGGGGTGCCTCCATTACTGGTTTTGGCCACTCTTGTTTTTGGGGCCACCAATGTATTTGAATCCCCACAAATCCAATTTTAGAGAGTCGTTTGTTGTGTGCAGGTGTATCTTATATAGGCCTACAGACATTCTCGCCCGGAAAGTGTAATCGGTGACAATAAGGATGGCAAACATAAGTCGTTAAACTAGCCAATGGCAAGCTGGCTGGCTCAGTGAAAAACAGCGGGTTCTTTGCTCGGCTTGTATCTCATCAGAGGCTCATGAATTTCTCATGGACATGTGTTGTGCCTTGTATCGAAGTCCTAATAAAACTCATAACTTTCACACCAGCTAAGAGGACACCTGAATAATGCACACGGTGACTTTTTTTTTAGATGTTTGCAAATTACACTTTTAATTCATAATCAGCTGTGATATCATCAGTAAATCATGAACAAATTAATGACACACTCAGGTCTTGCTGAGTTATTGACATTACGCACAATGATCCGTGCATGCTCAACAATCTTGGTGTGGGTGGTTTTTATTGTTCCCATTGTAAAGCTTCTTTTAACTTTCTAAAAGTACAATTGTTGCATGGATAAAACGACTTCCATCTATTTTGAGGCCGTCTACTTATCACGTATGCAAGTGTGACATAATTTCTGAAGTCTCCCCTCTGCCCCTTCCTCCCACCTCATTCCAACATCCTTTCCCTTCTTACCCCGCTCCTCCGATAACTCCCTTTCCATCCTCTCTCTTTCCTAACATCCTTCCTTCCGTTTTTTTTGTATATATTGTCGAGCCTTGTATAAGAGCTAACATGCAGAACATATAACAAAGGGAGCAGGAGACAAAAGGGGCGGCAGAGGGAAGCACAAAACAATGGGGAACAGAGACATTAGGAGATCTGTGGAAGGGAGAGGGATGGGGTGGGTACATGTGGTAAACAAGATGGACACCACAGGGACTTTTAGGAAGGAAAACAGGAAATTTGAAGGAGGTAGGTTTGGGGTGGATTAACGGGGGTAGTAAAGATCATGGTTTTGGATGGGGGAAGACAAGAGATGGTGGTGAACAGCTGTTTTGAAGACCTGGTGGGAGGAGTGGGATTGAAGAGAGTGTGGGAGTTTGTTCCAGAGGTGGGGAAAAAAGAGTAATGAAAGAGTGAAGGTGAGCACTGATTCTTGATTTTGGTAGTGGTTGCTTATTTTGGTGGTGGTTTCACCAGAAGGGGGTTGCTGACAGACCTTGAACACGCTGTGGAAATATGGGCAGGACAGAATGGATAGCAGACAGCATGGGGGGGGGAGGGGGTGCAAGGCTGGAGAGGAGACAGTAGAATACAGAAAGACCACCAACCTGCCTGCCATGAGAGAGAGTGAGAGAGCAAAAGACTCAGCTTCATCACACGAGATACCATTCCATTCCATTGGGACCATACTCTGTGCAGAGCATTGGTGCTACCTCCGCAATCTCCTTGGCTATTAGGTACAATCCTGGACAGGTCACCACTCCAACACAGGATACCAGCAAGCTGGCACTCATTTTGCTAACATCAGAAAGATGACAGGCAGAGTCAACCACACCTGATATTAATTCAACAGCCAAGGGGGATTTGAACTCAGGATCGTAGGATTCCAAGCCCACCACCCTAACCATTAAGCCAACACCAGACTCGAGATACCAATGATCCTAAAATCCTTGGTTGACACAGCGTGAAGCCGAGAAAGGTGAGAGGCGGGAGCACCAACCCAGAAGAGCGAGCAGTACTCCATCAGGCTGCAGGTGAAAGCTTTGTACATGGTCAGGAGCTCAGGTGTGCCAAGGAAGGACTTTGCAAGACAGATAATGTGAAGTCGGCGACGCTTTGGAGGCCAGGTTGGAAATGTGGCTTTCCCGTAAAAGATCATGGCAGATAGTGAGACCCAAAAGCTTGAATGAAAGGACTTCTTCAAGGAAATTGTTGAGAAAGTAGATGGGGGGGTTGCCCTATGGTCCTTTTGGAGGGATGTAGTGAGATTGTGAGATTTGTCAGGATTGAAAGGATTCTCTCCCTCTTTTTGCTCTTCTTCAACACTCCCAAGTGTATGCAATGAGAAGGTGCCTCCTTATGCAACAAAAATGTATGTTTTATGTTGCTGAGCAGTATTACTATGGGATTACAGTGAAGAACCTACAATATGATAGAAATTACCTATCAACCTTTTTCGTATTGATCTCAGGCTCATGATGAAGCTTCTACCTACCTATCCATCGTCGTTGCAGAGCATCGGTGCTGCTGAAGCCATTTCTTGGCTAGGGTTACTGGGTGGTTTGCCATTTACTCATACATATACCTCAGAGACATTTGTGGACGTCAGTATGTTTTTCCATGAATGACAAGGGTGTTAGCAGACAATGCACAAAATCACAAGCGTATATGGGATTTGAACCTTGGATCAGAGCATTGAAAACCATGGGAGTTTGAGCACTATTAAACATTTCAACCTGAGATTGCTGGCATTGTTTGGGAAAAAAATGGAAATTAAAAAATAAAGAGCATGCACAGCACATGAAAGAAAAACAATTGCTGTGGCTGGGTGAAGTGGAGCAGCTGAGGGCTGTGGGAGAGAAATTATTAATTATGATTTCAAGATTGCAAACTCATCTTGTTTTACAAGATTTAACAAAGCAGACCCTCGTCGTGTGTGCAGCAAACAGAATGACAACATCCTTTTTTGTAATCGCATAAAGCGTGGGTTTTGTGCTTCGGCAGCATTTTAATAAGCCGTGTTGATAACCTGTTCTCAGTCCACCATTAATGTTATCCTAAGACTCTCGCATACTGCATACATACCTTCAACGATTGGCATTTTAATCTGTGATTCCCTGGTGATGATGAAATTATCGCAGCTTTGGCTCGGTCGCAGTAAGGTTTTCTCGCTCACCAATTTCCTGTACGGAGTGCCGGCTGACGCCTGTTCACCCTTACCATGTCAGGGGAGTGGGTACTTTGGATGTTTAGGTTTGCACCAAATGGGATAGTGCTGCAGAGCTGACATTGGAGGTTCAAATTCAGCCACGTTGAGTTTGACCACCCACAGCCCTTTGTGCCTGCCATCCCACTCCACTTTCATCAAAACTTTGCTCCTGCCAGCATTTGACCCCGCTGTAACAGGCCCGAAGGGACGAAAACACTGTGTTTCTACCGAGCTTGGTTTATCCACTATGGGATAATAGTAATGCTCGATCACAAGAAAACGAGGTATAAAGCGTCGATATTCAATCTAATTTGTGTTTCCTTCTAACTCATTAAAAACTTTAATTTTAGCCAGAAAAGTTTGCAAATCATGGCTGTCTCGGTAATTGAGAAAAACAGTTTTTAGCACTTCACGGTAATATGCCACCGGAGCCGTGACTTTATATCTCATTAGCAAACATACCTACCAGAGTGGTGACTGTGGACATATTGGCTGTTTTACCCGGATGAATCCCATTTATATCTTATTCTGTTCTTCATTTTTTTTGTTTTTTTTTCACCTTGACGTGTCAAATGCAATCACACTCACAGCAAATTTCACAGCAGTCAATGTTACTCCACCGTTTTCCTTTTGTGCATTCACTGTTGCTGAGCAACGGGCCGCCATCTTGATTAATTGCAAAACCTTGTGAAAATTAGGAGGAGGATCCTCCCCATGCAGTGTTTTATTCCCAGCTAATGCATCAAAGATCCTCGCTATTATTTCCATTACGATCTCCAGTAATGCAGCCGAGTTTCGACAGTATTCAAATTATCCAAGATTCCCTCCCTCCCCCCACCTCCCCTTTTATCAAAATTGTACGCTTTGTCTGCAGGCTTCATTGAACAATGGCCATTAATATATCCTGCCCTGATGGGAGAGAATGCTTGGACAAAAAGCAGTCGACTGATGGCTGCGTCTGCCACTGCAGTCGATCCATGCCGTGCTTTTGGCAAATTCTTCCTCCGGCCTCGAGGAAAAGTAATTGCTTGACCGCATTTGCTCGATTGCTTTCAAGCACTGGGGCTTGCCCCAGCAAGCTACCCTCAGTCGACAGGTGGTGAGGTCTGATTTGAGAGCTTAGGAAGTGTAAGAAAAGGAGGTTGGGAGTGGGGCAGACGAGGGAAAGACATATACAGGTACTACTGGGGAGTGATTGTGAAGGACAACGTGAAGATTTTGGTCTCTCTGGGATCGCATTTTTCAGCCACGGGCCTATCGCATGTCTTTCCTCCTGAGATATTTGATTGGACCTTTGCTCTTGGGTTATACGGATATCCTTTTCATCTGAGAAATGGTTTGACTCGTTTGACTACTCTCGTTGACACAAGGATAACCTTGCTATCTTTGATGCGAGATGCAATCATGGTCCAGTGATTTGCATCCCTGTGGGTTTTTTTTCCTTCAATATGCGATGATATTGATTTTACTTTGTTGCCATATCATGTTGGCTCCTTCTGTTTACGGGATCACCCAGCATGTTAGGACACTCCATCAACGTGTTTTCACATTGTCAGGAACCGGTTGAAAAACATCCTTTGCTGTGTCCCCCATCAATGATTTGTACGTAGAGTTTAGGATTGATCATAGCGTGAGGGGTGTTTAGTGTATTGTCATTTAATGAGGGTCACAGAAGGACATAGCATTTGGTCAGGGAGGGAGAATTACCAAGATGGATAGGAAGGTGTGAAGTTAAGGAATGGGGTACAAACATATATTTAATCCCGGCACCCCTCATTTTCACTCTGAACGGCAACAGACGTGGTGGAAATGGGAGAAGAAATGATTACATGAAGCGAAATTTTGCCTTATTACTTCTCATGTCTCCACTTACTTTTGAGGGCTGTCACTGCTATATGCTATCTCTCGGTAGTAACCTGACTGCAATCGTTTTCTGACCTCCGGGCTTGTCCCAGCAAGCTGCCCCGATTCATCGTGTGGCAAGATGTCAGCGATGCGTGTCGGTACACGTGCCTTATTCGAAATTTCCTGAACCAGTAATGAGTTAGGTTGACCACCCCGTCTCAAAAGAAATACTCAGTGATGGCCTTGAGCCATCTGCTCTGCAGACTCGTAAGGTTGCCACAGTTAGCGTTGGTCATCCCATTAATGAATGAGTCATTAGTAAGTGATTTTGAATTGGAGGTTTGTTTTTTTAATCAGCACATTGTGATGGATTCCCATTTCTTTTCAGGGGTAGAAACTTGAAAGAAATGATCTTTCAAGAAGTTTTTTTTATTTATTTCAAGGGGCTACTTCATCAATTGTTATTGATGGTTGTGCAATCATAGCGAGAGGAGATGTGATGTGAAAAGCAGTCCAATGGACTTGGTGCATAATGCTTCCCAGCTTCACCTCTGCAGAAAATCTGCTCTGATTTCTCTTGATTTTTGTCATAAAAATATGATCAGAATTTTGTCAGATGTCATGAGAAATTTCTGCAATCTAGAGTAAAGAAGCCTAAATGCAATCTCCTTTGGCACGTGCATCTCTCCAGTGTCACAAGTCGAACTTGTTTTGTTTTAACACATCTGACATCAAACCCTCCTCTCTCTGCACGGCGAACACACCTTGCAGCAGCGTCTCGAAATCTCCACACTGGTAGAGGTGTGCACTTGGAGGACATCCCAAATTGGACTATCCTAAATGTGACTGATACAGTGTTCCATTTTCGCAGAAGAGAGAATTTCCTCACTTAGTGCAGAGGCAGGACGATGTGTAAATGCAGACGTCTATAAAATGTAGAATCGTGTTTTGGGGTTTTTTTTTTTGCTTGTCTGAATGAAATGTCAGCGCACCACACACAAGCCGTGCTGTTGATTACGCAGTGTGTTCAACGCTGAGTGGGCGATGCATTTTGTATCCGAGGTCCATGTGGGCCATGCATCAAGCCAATGCTCCGTCAAATCTGTTTCATCACCTCGTGTCGAGTTCATAAAGATGTAATTGATCGTGTGCAGCCTGCAGAGCAGATAAGGTGGACTTATACCACGGGCTTACCTTTTGAATACATTTTATCCTATGAAAAAAAGAAAAAAGATTTGATGCATTTTTTAGAAGCGAAAGCACAGGAAAGCCACAGCAATGTCACATCATTGACATACCAACCGCAGTTAGAGTCTGCCTTTGTAAATACGGTGTTGCTGTGTCCATGTAATCACAAGAGCTTCGCTCGCACAACACAATGATTTCATTCTGCTTCCTTTATCTTTCTGCTTGACGGAAAGACAGACAACGTTTCCAAAAATTTCACATCTGGAATGACTTTGGCAAAAAAAAAAACATTACGACATCTCGTCGATAGCAAGGTGGATTTGACCGCAAGATTCAATTTTGATAAAACGTTATTCCTTTGCTTTGCTCGCAATTTCTCAGATAAGGAGACATTGGTTTTGTTCAGACAAATCCAGTGCAACCAGAATTGTCTGGGCCCCGGTTTCATCGCAATCATGTTAAAATTTAGTCCTTCTTTCCTATCATCCTTCACTGACCTATTTTGCCTTCGCTTACTTGTAGATATTCATTTGATGTGGAACTAAAGTCGTGCCTCATGTAGCTGGGCCAACCTAACATGTTAAGCATCAATAAGGGTACTGTGACCTATTTTAAGACATGAGTAGACTTCTTAGTAATGCTTTACATAGATAAATCAACCCCCCCCCAACCCCTTCCCCCTCATCTGTCCTCCAATTACAACACTGTACTTGCTGTGAGTGTTGATCTCTCAGTAGGAGGTTTGATTTTGCTTATGATGTCATTGGTGGCCAAAACTAAACATCAAACTGTGACCATGAGGATGTTTTCATGTTCAAAGCAGATTGAAAACACTACGGAAATTGATAGAAAAAATTTGAAACAAAAAAAATTGAAACAAAAGAAATCTCAAACAAAAAAATTGAAACAAAAAAATACACAAAAAATCAAAAAAATATATCAAATCAAAGGCGATTGAAAACAGCACGACGCATCTCGAGTCTTGAAAACTCATCGCAAAATGCACATTTTTCTCGCATCACATTTATGATCAATTGAAGCACCGACCGCTGACAGGAAAATTTAAACAACTTATAAGTTATGGTTGTTCAATAATTATAAGTGATAAGGTATTTATGGCACAATTATAATGTATTTTTTTAATCTTCGTCTTCTTTCATATGCAGCAAAAGCATCATTTACTGAGGGTGTGGCTGTGTAGCTGATGCAATGCCCTCTGCAGGTTAGGGTTAAGGCAGGAATCATTGTGCCGGTGATACCACAATGCCGGTGATAACTCACCTATTCTTCATGAAGGACGCCATGTTATCTTTATCATCCACCAACTAATGCCAGCAGATGGTATTATTATTATTATTATTATTATTAAGCTTTACGAACATATGCTGGTTGACCTTCCACGATGCATGAAAGCAAGCTTTGTCTGTGAACATGACCTTTTTCAGGTAATCTTCATCATCCTCCATGCGACTGAGTATTTCCAAGGCAAACGCCTTGTGTTTGGGTCCATCATTTGGTTTGAGTTCCTACAGAATCTGCACCTTTTATGCATAAAGCTTCAGTGTTTTATGCTAAATCCTGTGTACAGTGGTTATTGAAAGTCCCAGTTCTCTGGATGCGCATAGGATTGATTTTCTGGAAGTTTGTTGAAATGATTGACGTACTCGTTCAACGTCTGCTGCACCTGTGCTTGGTCGACCGGTACTTTTCTGTTTCTTCCAACTCCCAGTCTCCTTAATCCCGTTATACCACTCTCTGATACTAGTCTCTGATGGCGGATTCCTTCCATAGCTTGTGCGGATATTACGCTGAACTTATGTGTCAGATCACGTCTCAATGAACCATTCATCACACTGAGCTTTCTCCTGTGGAGTCCCCATTTTAGTTTAATTAAACCACCAGACCTGATAATATAGAAAACATTTTGATTTTTCTGTATCATATAACACAAAGGGTATCGTTGTATCATTTGTGGGATGAAATGTTTTAACAACTAAAGTTGTCCAGGTCTTTTTGGAACACCCTGTATATCATGAATGAAACGGTTGTTTAATTCTGCATGCCACAGTCAAGGAGCAACAAAAGCCATGATGTCAGTGGAGTGATGTTCCCTGGCACTCTTCCGAGGATACTTTTCAGACAGCGTTAATTTTTGAGCTATTACGAACATATGCTGTAGGCTTCAAAGTAGCGTGTACTCACCTGCAAACTGTCTAGTCTGGGTTTGACTCCCATCCTGATGATACACTGTCACAAGGGTGCCTCGCAGACAAGACGTTGTATAAACAAGTATGCCCTCTTTTTGAGGTGATGTTGAGCAAGCTGTCCCATCTGCCTGCACGGATGGTAAAGAACCCCGGGTACCTTTCGAAAAGGGGATCTCATCATTTGCCAGATACATTTGCCCTGTGATACCAAAAGCACCAAATATCAGTGCGATGGCTGTGCCATCAGAAATGATGCAAACAGTGAGCAGGCGCTCCATACAGAAGGAATAGAAGAAGAAGAAGAAGAAGAAGAAGAAGAAGAAGAAGAAGAAGAAGAATATGAAGAAGAATTTAACAAACTGTAAAAGAATGAAACTCAAACTTTGAGCAGGTAAAAACAAAAAAGTATGATTCAAAAATTGATGTCGTTAACACTCATCTTTTCAAACAACAACAATAATTACAGAAGCAAGTAATAGGAAAAAGAAGAATGAGAGGAATGAGAAGAACCACCTTCCTGCGGGTGTTCAATTCCACTCTTCTTTCCGGGGCTTCGAGCAGGCAGTGCATCACCATCTCAAGCTCTCTCATCCCAATCCGCAATCTTTTGTACCCCAACTAACCCAACCTTGTTATTTGCAGCTTTCTGTGTTTCCTCCCTTCCTCTCTTTCCTCTTTTCCTTTTCTTCACTCCTTTGATTATCACACATAAGTGAATGTCACGAAGGCGATTTTGCATGGTATCCTGTAAGCATATAGACAAACCAATGCTACTTCAAGGTTTTAGAGGACAACAATAACAATAACAACAACAATCACCTGGGGATTACCAATGAGCATAATTCTGAGAGAAGTTGGCGTTAAAGAAGGTCACCACAGCAAATCCAAAGCCTTTTGTCCCCTCGGCTTTCGTTAGTGCACACCGCATTATCAAGATGCTCGTGCGGAGTACAAATGAAAAAAAAATCAAATAAAACCCATAAAAGACCTTTTCTTTTGTTGTGTGGGCCAGGAATTATACCAGTAAGCAAAATGTCATGAGTAAATTAGGTTTAATTGACATTAATGGAGTGATCCATAGCTCTGGGCACTCACCATCTATCATGCATGTAGCGATTAAAGGGGGAATGGGGTGGGAGCGGGGGGCGATAACCATATGTACACGAACAATACATTTTGCCTGAAAACCGAATCTATCCTGTTTCTCATGGAAGGCCGTCTTAGTGGAAATGTATGCTAATTCAGCAGGTACAAGCGAAGATATGTGAAATAGAACTATTGATGATGTCACATTACATATTAGTTGATTGCCCCCCCCCCCCCAACCATCACCTCCTCCTCCCAACACACACGGACACACACACACACACCTCCACCCTGATGAAAGCTTCATGAACCAAGAGTCAGGAGAACACATGGTCTTTATTCAACCATCAACTGCTTTATCATATCCGATCATCAACATATGTCTACCTGGAATTTTTTGTACGTGACATTGCCCTTGTTAGAAATCTTCTCCCAGCTTTATGTCTCATAGAACGTGAAGTCCTGGAAACATTGAGGGATACGTTATTTGGGAGGAACAGAGTATCTTAATTACAAATGAAGAACGTCTTTTTTCATGAAGGCGAGTGTCAATCTGCATTGGCAGACGGGTGGAACAATGGATGAAATCAACAAGATGTTTATTGAGGTATGCTATCCGCCACGGGAAGGGGAAGCTGACATTTCGGGCGTTAACCCTTCACCAGAGCAAAAGAGTGTTCATGCCGACGAAGGTTAATGTCCAAAGCGTCAGCTTCTCCTCGCTTGCCATGGCGGGTAGCATCCCTCAATCCACATTCAGTTGATTTCACCTATTGTCTGAATTACGATTCAAAAGTGTTTGGTAGATGTATTCTCATTCAATCGAAGCATCTGCTAATCATTCATTTTGGTTTTGTGACCGCCATTTTAATGATCGCCTGATGACAATTTATTTATTTATTTATTATTTATTTTGACTTTGTGACTTTTTCTTTTGTTTGGTGGTTAAATTGTTTTTTTCTTCTTCTTTTTGTATACAGAGTCAAGGCTCGTGGAAAAGCTATAATATAGAACGGATAAGGACGCAACATAACAAAAGGAACAGTGGAAGGAAAAAGGGGAAATGCCAACAGCAGGGTGGAGGGAGATAAATGGAGAGGGACAAACAAAGGATGCAGGTAATAATGAGGGTTAGGGGAGAACACAAGGGGTGGATAATATGGATACATAAACAAAATTTTTGGAGAATTGGGGGGGGGGGTAGTTAATGTGTGTAGAAATGTTGTTGTTTCTGCTGTTGTCTGTCTGAATTTGTCTTGTTGTTGTTGGTTCTGCTGTTGTTTTTTACATTTTTCACCTCCATGAGCTTTATTTTTTCACTATTTTATTTTGGTACTTGTTTTTCAATCTGCATCATTGCAAATATGGCTACCCTTCGTCCGGCTCGTTTCATGACACAGAATTTGCTTAACGGCAGAGACCCAGCTTTCTCTCTCACCATAGCCTTAATGTGCCCTCAGAAGGCGGCCCCAAGGCGCCAAAAGCCATAATTAGCACAAACAAGCATTGGTAGGCAGCAATTAAATTGTCGTTAGCAACTACGAAACCTGAAAGACAGTGGCTGGAGAGTAACAGTTTAGCCGAGGTGACCTAGACAAGTGTCAGAGGTGTTTCTCACACATTCTATTTCTCCATCGCTCAAGCTCCCTCTTTTTCCCCACATCAAGCTCACGTGGCTTGCAGAGATGGGCCTACCTCTTGTTCCTTCCGAGGAAGCTTCGATAGGTCGCGGTGCCTGATTTCTTTGGGCAATTCTTACGACAAATGAGAATAATAACACTTCTCTCTTTCACTAAATCCCATCATGTTTTATCCTTAATGTCACCCGAGAAAATCGATAATCGTCTTCCTAAGCCAGTCTTCCTCCCAAATGCTTCCTCTTTGCCAGAGGTTTAATTCAATTGCTAATGTAGTCTTCTCTCGCATTTCCAATGATTCTCAGTTGTAGTTATTTCACAAGTAATTCTTATTCCACCTATTTTCCGTTCCTTCCTTGACCTATCCATCTTTGTATTCCTCATTCTCATTTCTGCAAAATCTCTTCGCTTCTCTGAACTGCATTTCCCTTTTTTTCTTTTTGGTTTTACCTCCACCAGAATTTCTTGTTTTCACAGTTATTGCTTATTATTACAATGCACATTGTGGGGTCGATGTGACTGGCCCGAAGATGGTGTCATTGCAAGGAAGTGGAAGGCCACAGATGTATAAAGAAGAAGCTCTTGTAGTCGAATAAATAAACTCGGCTCATGCTGAAGAATTCTTGTCACCACGATGCATTCTATCCGATCGAGGTTCCACAAAGGCCTGGCTAGCAGGTTAATTCTACAGCCCAATCGTTTCCTGACTGCCGATCGATTTTCACCTATCCCAAACCATCGGGTTGCCTTCTGTGGCATATGTCCGGGCGTGGTCGCTCGGGATCTGGCGCTTGATGGACCGGCCCTGTTAAAATGCAATAAATGAGGTTTTCGGGGGACGTAATTGTAACCTGTACATTTTTATTAAGGCTGTCACAACATGTTAAGTTTCCGAGGAACAGAAATCGATACGACTTGCATGGTTGTACACAAAGCACGCTTCTTTGTTCACATGACTGTCGCTTCTCTCCGAAAGATACCTTCACAGTATGATGCGTGCGCAACTTTATCCTTTATCTCTCAGCGCCTCTTAAATCTGCCATGGATAATGTTAATTTATACAATACGAGGATTATTGTAGATTGTTATTGTCGGAGCATGGCAGCTCAAAAGGGCCAAGAAAAGTTGCCTGTGGGTTCAGGAAGGCAGGCCTTAGCACGGTCCGATTGGGTTACGGACTTGAAATGCTCACTTTTCCTTTGATGTATATGTACCCACGTCTATGTACATAGAATGCTTTTGATAGATAGGCCATATTATAATGACTTGCAACTGGATGCAAAGTTAATTCCATTCTTTGCTTTACTTAGAACAGAGAGCCTTTTCATTAACCTCGAGCAGATTCAATCAAAACGTTCAAAGTTATGAGCTAATCCTGCATCATTTTCTTCAACTATTTGCAGTAATGAGAAACATGATTCACGTGATGCTTCCGCTGCTGGAGATACCCAGAGATATTGCAGATGTTTATTTATTTCTGGTATATATATATATATATCACATGTATATATCTGATATGTAAAGCTCTTTCTAACCACTGACTCACTGACTGACCATCCATCCATCGCGGACCCTACTCTGTGCAGAGCGTGGTGCAGCCGAAGCAGTCTCCTGGGCTATTGGGCACACTCCTGGAGGATTGACTGACTCACTGACTGATATTAAGAGCGGTACCTTCCGGGTATGTAGAAAGCTCAAATTTTGCATGTTGATGGACATTGAAGCCAATACACCAGAAAAAAATCACAGAACCGTTGGAAAGCATCCTAAATAAAATATAAAAAAATGAAAAAAAATGAAAAAATAAATGCAGGTGAGGGACCCGAGACAAAGTGGAAGCACAGTCATTTTGCTGCCGAAGGACATCGAAGCCGGTACACCAGGAAAATTCACAGAAACATCAGAAAGCATCCTGTAAATGAAAATATAAATAAATGAAATAAATAAATGAAAAATCAAACACAGGTGTGACACAACACGAAGCACAGTCGTATTGCTACAATGTGTAACACACTCTGCTAGTGTGTTTGGTGTGTGGTGGGTGTGGTGTTTTATATATAAAAATATATATATATATATGTGTATGATACAAACAACACGCATAAGTGACCGAAGCTTTTCGTGCGCACTCTTCAGGGTAAAAATCGCAGCAAGTGAAGGAGGAAGTGAAGGTGTGTGCTTTATACGCAGGTCTCATAAGGTAGACACTGATTGGTTCAACCGTAATGACGTCACGGTTAATCCGAACGCCCATTGGGTGGCTCATCATCATCTCGAGCTCCCATTGGCTGGGGCAGAGTTCGTCGATGATTGACGTTTGCAACCACATCCTGGAGAGAGGGGATGGGTTTCCCAAAGGTCCATTCACCTGTTTGCCGTACTTCCCTTGATTTTCCAGCTGAAGAAGACACAGAGATCTACATATTCCTTTTAACGACATAATATTGGATCGGTGGTAAGGATGAAGGTTGCTTCCAACATACGTAAATGAAACGAGCTCCACCTCGGCTCAATATCCTGAACATATCTGCATTGTACTGGTCTGCACAGATAGGGTTGGCAACCAGGTGCTGTGCAATGGCAGATGAAGCAGGTACAGTGGCGGTGGTTGCTGGATATTTCTCCATGTTCGCAATGGTTGTGTTCTAACCCTCACAATCTTTCTTCGAATCGCCAGGGGACGTGTTGTTTGATCCGATCAGCCAATCTTAATCTAAGTGTTAATGTTAGTGTCAATCTTAGTGAACAGTCAATCAGTGTCGACTTATTGAGACCTGCGTATAAAGCATGTCCTTCACTTCCTCCTTCACTTGCTGCCGATTTTTACCCTGAAGTGTGCAGCACGAAAAGCTTCGGTCACTATTATGTCGTGTTTGTTTTTATCCATATTAAAGTTCTGCAGTACCAAACATCTGTTAATATATGTGTATATATGTTCTGGTGCTCAGTTGAAGCAAAATTGTCACCAAACCCTCACAATTCTCAGATAATTGTCACTTCCATCAATGTGCCCCCTTCATTGCTCAGGTTCGTCCAAGCATCATCACATTCAGAATTTAATGACTTTTGGTTGAAATAAATTGCCATTTGAGGTTGTTCATATGTGGGGGAATAGTTCTGGCTTTACTTGCTTATGTTGCAGTTAGCGATCGATTATACATATCATTATGTTAGAATGTATTTCACTTACGTGAGCCTGCATGCTGTGCACTTGTTGAACTGATTATGTCACTCACAGCTTGATTTCTATGTTCCTCACTCTAGCCTGCCCACAAGGTACATTCAAGCCAAGTCCCGGTGATGACCAATGCCAGCCATGTCCTTTGAACAGCAGGACGATGGGCAAAGCAGCCAACAGCTGCAAGTGTCGCAATGGCTATTACCGTGGCCACCAAGATCCCCTCAACATGCCATGCACTAGTGAGTCTTTCCACCGATACCTTGGTCTTTCTCACATTATTTTACACCAATTAGAAATTGGCAAACAACCTGTGTTCCTCTGAATATTGTTTCCGGTGTTTAAATGTTTATTCCTGTATTTTTTTTTGATGTGAACCTTTGGTCACTGTATCATTAGGTGCTCTGATGGGAACATCAAAGTGAATGCACGTCATATGAACGAACATCAAAAAGACAATTTTATTTCGCTGTCCTTTCTGTTTGAACCTGCTCCAAGATGTTACCTTAATATCCCACGCCGCAAATATTGTTCGAGCATGCAGGTGATCGCCCTATACTTGACAGAGACCGCTCCCAATCCATCACCATCCTGACCTGTTTGTTTGCAAAGCGGGAGTGTTAAAAGAGGGAATTTTTTTGTTTTTTTAAACGATATTCCTATTAATCCTCTTGTTTATTTTCCAAAATGTGTGCTTCCGGAGTGTAAAGAATTTGGGCAAAAGTTCCCATTACATGGAGAACTTTGTGCAAACAAAACCCATGTTCATCTCAAAGTTCTCAGAATATAGTCGGGCGTTTTTGTTTCCTTTTTGTAAACTGCCATTTTTCACACAGCCAAACATTATTTAGCAATATCAAGAGAAGGCCAAAAAAACCCCAAGGAGGTGGCTGTCATTGCCGTGAACACGCTTCATTAAACCTGGAGACACACATGTACCTCGGCACGTTTTCCTTATGTAGCTTATCCCTTTGGGCTGGAGTCGCTTTTGCTTTTCTTGTGTCATTTTATCCCGGACCTGGCTACACAACTCTTTGCTTCCTGCAAAATTTCATCAACGACCTTTGTGACTCGTTAAAAATCCTATTTATCTCTTTGCTGATGACACCACCTTCTGTTGTATCATCCCTCATCCTTCAGATAGGCATGCATCAGCCTCTTCACTCTCTGCAGACCTCAACAGAATTATGACCAGCTCCAACGCTTGGAATAGGTATTTAGATCCTGACAAGTCTGTCTCTTCGAAAACACCGTCTGGTGAACCCTCCCATCTACTGTCTTAACAACTCTCTTGAAGTTCAGTTACTCAATTTTCTGTGCCTTACCATCAGCCATGATCTGTCTTGGGCAAACCACACTTGTAAGTTGGTTTCCAAACTGGGCATCGTCTGACATGCAAAGTCTTTCCTTTGCACATCTGAACTTCTATCGACTTCCCAGGCCTTCATCCACAGCTTGATGAACAATTGCTCTCCCCTGTGGGCTAGCACATCTGCTTCACACCTTGATTGGCTTGACGCCATTGAAACCAAGACCTTCAAATTCGTTAAATCTCCCTCATCGAAGCTGAATATCTGCCCCTATCACTTTCAAATCACAGGCAGGTTGGTGGTCTTTCTATCTTCTATCGACTCTTCTCTGGTCTTTTTCACCCTCTGCCCTTCCCATGCTCTGTTCCTCCTCCACCCCTCCCCACCCCCCAAGTTTATGCAGGGTACATGTGGTCTGCCAGTAACTCCCTTATGTTGAAACTCCCAAAATCCAGAGTCACTGCTCACCTTCACTCATTCACTCCCGACCTGTGGAACCACTTTCCTTTGTTTTTCCTGGGCTTCAAGACAGCTGTTCACCACCATCTCAGGTCTTTCCCCATCCACCACCATGATATTTTCTACCCCCATTAACTCTCCCCAAGCCCACCCGAGTTTCTAGATTTCCCTTCCACTTCTGTGATTGCGAGTTTGCAGCTGCATCCATCTTGTTCACCCCCTGTGTGCTCCACTTGCTCTCATGTTTCCCCACATCCCTTATTTCCCCAAGTCTCCCTCTATTTTTTCCCCTCTACCCTGTTTTTGGTGTTGTCGTCCCTGCCCCCTACCTCCACTCTTTCTCCTGTTTTTTCGTTCTGTTATGTCCTGGCTCCGACTGTGCTCTAGCTCCTCCACAAGCCTCGACTCTGCATACAAAATAAATAAATAAAATCCACTTCCTTGTTGGCCATCCTGTGACCTTATGATGATGTGGCCATTTCTGTCCCACAGTCCATGCGTTTGTCAGCGATAGTTGATTTTAGTCAACCTCCCCCATGCTTGGCGAAGGTGAGCAATTTTGGTGCCATTGGAAAGGGAATTTGGGTCTTGTTGCTGTGTGAGCAGTTGCAATGGTGAGAAAGTTAGTTCTTTTGTAGGACCTCACTTTAGCTGAATTAAATTTGCATCACGCAAGTCAATGTTTATGCATTTGCCACGCTCGGGAAATTCCTGATTTTAAAGCGAGGCATTTGTGTTGATGAAAAATGTTCAGACAGAGCGAAAAGTAATTTTCTTCTCGATACATCAAAATAGCTTGCAGGAGAGGTTTCGGATCGTAGGATTCATTTTGCTCGCTTCTCAACAGAAGAACTTTAGAGATCGCGATATATTCTCAACATCGTCTTGACTCTTCTTTAGCCTTTCAGATTCCTGTATTTCAACTTGCGCTTGTCTTTCCCATATCTGATTCCCAATGCTCTAGCGTGTTTGAGAATCTCAACTTAACCCGATCCATCCGCTCGAGCACTCGATTCGCTGCACCTGCAAAGAAATCCTGTTGCTGCTTTGACAAATGTGTCAGCGCTCGCCAATTAATTGGTTACATAATTAAGTCGGAAGCACCCGAGTGTGATCATTGGGCTTTGAAACGTGGGGTTACTCCAATTATGCGGTTTTATTTAACGTCACAGCTGTCCTGCTGTTCGTGCAGACCTCAATGGTGAAACTCTCACTCGGTACTCTCACTCTGTCCTCCCCCGTTATTTTCAATGGCTTTTTATTTCACTATGATCCATGCATGCGCATCATGTTATTCGACTTCATGCCATCCCCTCTGCCACCTGAAATTATCTCGACCACCACCTCTACCTTCATCATGGAATCCTCAGATCATATAACCTATCACCTGTTGCGTGCATACCTGTGTCGATAACTTCTTTCTTCAAAAGTTGTTTTTTCTACTCATAATGAAATATTGGCTGCCTCACAGATAAGCTTGTGTAATCCTTCTTCAACCATTGTTATTTTTATTATTATTATTGTTATTATTTTGTTCAACCATTCAATCCTTGCTTCGAAGCTTGGTGAGTTGAATCTGACTACGTGTGCTCTTCTGGGGGCATTGCCATCTCAGGGGTGCAGCATCATGGAGCAAGCTAGACTTTGGAGATAACAGGCCAGCTGTCTCTTTGCAATGTGAACTTCAAATATTCCACAATATATTTCACAATAATAAACCTTTGTGCTCATATCCTGGCCAAATCCTGCAAGTCATGAATAGTTTGCTTCGAAGTTTAATGTATTTTTGCCATAAAGGCTCTTCTTGGTCGATAACAATGGCTGGTACGAGGCCGACTGAGGGGCAACCAATGAGAACTATTATTATAATTATTAATATTATTATTATTATCATCATCACCATAAATTTCCACATCGTCCTCTGCAGGCCCACCATCTGCTCCGCAAGACCTTATACCAGGAGTGAACAAGACCTCACTGACTCTAGAATGGCGGCCCCCTCGTGATACGGGTGGACGCGACGACATTCTTTACAACGTGATCTGTCGTCGTTGCTCTGACACGCGGCGCCTGAGTTGCGACCGCTGCATGCAGCCTGTCGAGTTTGTTCCACGACTTCTCGGCCTCACCGAGACACAGGTCTTCATCAGCGGTCTCCGTGCCCATACACCGTACACTTTTGAGATACAGGCTGTGAATGGGGTGTCGAGCTTGAGCAAGTATCCACCTCAATTCATCGCTGTCAATATCACTACAAACCAAGCTGGTGGGTGGAGTGGCACAGAGGCCTAGTTTATTATTTCCTGCTGTCTCTTCTTTCCTGTTAGTTTTGTATTCCTGCATACTGTACACCAGAATGAGAAATCCCTTCACTATCAATCATTGATGTATTCCTCCATCTCTCTCTTTATCTCTACCCTCATACATTTATTTATCATCTTCGAACATGACATGTTTTTTATCACCGAAACATGTAAAAATACGTGACTCGGATATACACACATAGAAGGTGCATAACAAATAAATAATATGACAATTCTGCCATATTTTCAAGATTTCAGCAAAACTTTTGATCGAGCAATGTTTGTCCTTCCTGATAAAGCACCTTAAAGCAGAAACAACACAGGTGTTTGTAGAAACTTGCAGAAAGTCGAGATGTCCACTGCACACCACTCCTTTTGGGTGGTGTTCCACGGCAACACATCATGTAAATTGATGATTCTCGGTGGTCGAGGTTTCTCATATTTGAATGCTCTCCTTCCTTTTGAGTGGTTCATCCCTTCATCATGCTCATGATGTGCGGGGCATCTGAAGCACATTTGACTTTTTCCCCATTTCGTCATTCTCTTCTTTTTCCCCAACTTGCTTTTGCTCTTTCTTTCTTTGTATCTACCTTTGCTTCCTTTCTATCCAGAAGATAATTTACATGTTTTCAGCACCCTTGCATTCATGGATTCCTCCCTTCCTTAGTTTTTTGGAGTCAGCTTTAAATTAAACTTCCTTTTGCGCTTCGTTTTGCTGATGAAGACTTTTACACAATATAAGCAGAGGTTCTTTGTGCAACCAGGCATTTTGGCCATCGCACTCGAGTCAATGCATTTCTTGCATGACCATGCATTTTGGCTGTGTGGCCACCCGGCCGGCACAGCCGCATTGGACCAAAGTTCATTTGAAAAGTCAGCATTGGGCCGAATCGAACAAACAGCTGACGTTGGCCGAACGTCGTCAGCACCGTCCCGTCTTAATGCCAATGTTGAACCAACGTTGGCATTTTGCGTTATACCAACTGTAACCCGATGTTGGTCCAATGTGGCTGCGCTCGCCTGTCACATTGCCTGAAAATACTCCAACCAAACTTTTCACGGCCTTGCATCACCATGTGCTTTGGTCTTCAGGCTAAAGTGCCTGCCAGTTAAGGCCCAGTCACACCTTGACGTTTTAGCCAGCAATGGCAACGTATCAAAATGTATGTAAAACGCTGGCTTACGCTGAACTTTTGATGTTTTTTTTAAAAGATTCGGACGTATTCATAACGAGTATGCATAACATATTAGTAAACAGACACAGAACGTTTCGTTGTCTTATAGATAACTTATACCAACGAATGTTAGCCTGTTGTCGGCGTTGACAACCTATGCCCAACGATAGTCTAACTTATGCATAGCACGCTGCACGTATCGCCGACGACCACGTGGCGTAGCCTATTAAAAGGCTGCCGCACAATGATTCAAATCATAACCGCCGGAGAAATGGAAGTGTCAACGTCGCAGTCACACCTTGGCGATCTTGCCAGCGTATGCCGACCTCTGAAAAATGCGTCTAAAACGCTGGCGCACGTCGAATACGGTATGGGTAAGTTTGGTAATCGTGAATAGAATGCTAAAGTACGCTATCATACATCGTAGTAAGTGGAGTACGTCTTGAAATTTTAAACGTGTTAACAATTTTACGACGTATTTGCCGTATGCCTCACACGTTCCGCATGCGATGGGAATAATTTGTACGCACGATATGCGATCGTTGGCACACGTCGACAAAAGTTACTTGTAAGTTACTCATAAGTCGAAACAGTCAAGGTAATGGTTAGCGTCAGTGTTCCAGACTCCTTGGTTGTTGTTGTTTTTTTTTCTTCGGTATGACGGTGATGTTGACACTTCGATTTCTAGTGCGTTGTTATAATATAATATAATTAATAGGCTGCCGCTCAACGATTTAAATCATAACCGCACTAGAAATCGAAGTGTCAACATCACCGTCATACCGAAGAAGAAAAAAAAAACAGGGAGTCTGGAACACTGACGCTAACCATTACTTGACGTGTTTCGACTTATGAGTAACTTACAAGTAACGTGTGTCAACGATTGCGTAACGTGCTACAACACGTTACTCATAGGTTAGAAATAAGTTTCGGGTACGCTAAACATTACCTCGACGTGTTTAGACTTATGATTAACTTACAAGTAACGTGTGTCGACGTGTGTCAACGATCGCATAACGTGCCTACAACTTATGGCCAGCATAGCGGAACTTGTGAGTCATACGCTGGCATAAGTTGTAAATTTCAAGCATGCTAAAATTTGAGACAACCGCAAAGTACAACGATGAAAGCCAGCGTACTACGACGTATGGCAGTGTTTTTCAGCGTGCTCTCAATGTTTCCAAAACTTACCCATAACGTATTGTACGTGTGCCAGCGTTTTAGACAATTTTTTCAAAAATCGGCATAAGCTGGCTAAAACGTCAAGGTGTGACTGGGCCTTTAACTACGTCACAATGCCCTGTATTATTCTTTTTGAAGCATTCATCAAAAAGAGAAAGTGCAGTGGTGTGATATTAACTTGTGAAAATCCATGTGACTGCAGCCTATTGTCCCAGTTCGGTAGTAATCTAACGTAATAACCTATGAAGGCCTCCAGATATATTTCCTCCACATCTATATCTTATATTACAACCTCCTTAAGCATGTATTTTCTTATGTTATTATTGCTGTTACCACATTTTACATTTTAAAATAAATATATTCCATAATGCTCCAGTATCTGTACATGTTTATCAAGCTGTGTTTACTCATTCATTTGATTGCAATCTCTTGGTGGATGGTTGGGTTTTGGTTTGTTTTCGTTTTTGTTCCATTCCCTGTATTTTTACCATTGAGGGTAAAGTATTGCGGTGGATAGAACACCACCTCATGTTAGTTTCACGAATCATCTTCAAGGGAAGGTGAATTTGATGCTACGTGTGTTTTCGAGTCCACCGACAAATTAACCGGCGGGGGAGACCACACGTATCCCGTCGGAGAGCAACAGTAATTGGGAGAATCCATAGTCAAATAAACTGAAGTGCAAGGCAGAGAACACAAAAGTACAGCCAACTCGAGGTTTGGTTAAAATAAAAACAGGTTTTAAAAATGGACTCTAATTTAAAAAATCAGGACAATCAGAGCCTCGACCTTATTTGACCAAACCTCGAGTTTCTGTGGTTGTCGCAGTTTCAGGAATTATCTGCCTCTTCTTTTGCACGAGTCGATAACATGATGTCGCAGGATGTTTGCAGGTAACATTGCTGGTCAGTGATGTCATGAAGGTGTAAATGCACAGGTTGGGGTTAAGTAAAGTTTCTTATTTTTTTTTTCCTGTTTGTTTTGTTTATTTCCAGCCTCAAGCTTTATGTGGCAATGATGATCATGTATGGGAAAAAGTTTTTTTTTAAAAAAATCTGTGATGTTATGTATTGTGTCTTCTTCGTCTTGCATATGGCAGCTGGGCTGCCAGGTAGTTATCACTTTTTGGGGCGCAGCTGTGCCGCTGATGCTGTGCCCCTATACCGTTACACTGGTACTCATTTTGCCGACCTCGGAAGGATGACAGGCTGAGTCAACCCCACCTGGTGATAATTCAACGGTGAATGGGGCTCGAACTTAGGACCCCAATATCCAAGCCAGCCACCCTAGCATTCAACGGTGAATGGGGCTCGAACTTAGGACCCAATATCCCAAGCCAGCCACCCTAGCCGCTAAGCCAACACCAGGCTTTACACATTGTGTAAGGTGGGGGCAAGACTCGTCCCCCTGTAGGAAGATCCTCATTGGTCCTTTTGTTCGGTACACTGAACATGGTCTTTTGAAATCGCCTGCAAGACCATCACCCAGTGAGCTTGTGGTGCAGACGTTGAGGATACCGAACGTGTAACCAGGACCGAGGAGGTCACACAGTGAGAGTCGGGATGGAGAGTGTGGAATCTTGCCCACCTTTCCCCCGACAGGGCCATCTAGTCCAAACTTAATAAAATCTGCTTCCGAAATAAGTGAGTGAAAAATCATTTGTTGTGTTATCACCTCGTACTTCTCGTGCATTCTAATTCAAAGCTCAAATTGAGCAATTTGTGAGGTTTTTTTTGTGAGGTGACTGATGCATTTAAATATTGATTGTGTTTACAATGACCGTTGCTTTGTAAATGGCCCCTCCATCCCTCGATGAATAATTACTTGGCTGGTGTCACAATTGATAATTTTGACACGATTGGGATGCAATTATATCATCACGTTGTTGTGGAATGTCAGGGAAGCTAATCTTTTTTCGAAGGCATATCAAAGCTTATGATTCCCCTCACAATAGTCCCAGGAAAGGTTGAAATGTTTTTTTTGCACACTTGGCTCTCTCAGGCATATCTTCCTCAGACATCATCACTAGGCTTCGTTGGTGTTTTGGAATGGCTGACAGGATAACTCAGAGGTAGTGCACACCCCTTTAAGCCGTCTGGTCTGGGTTTGATTCTCTGGCTGATGATGAACTTCATCCCGGTGCTATGCAGACAGGGAGTGACATCAATCCCTAAGGCATCGTTTTCAGGGTTGTTATGAAGGCCATCCTGCCTGCTTGCCCTTAATTGTGTCTTAATGATTCCACAGTACCTTTACAGTCCTACATGATGGTGGAGAGGTGTCTGTCTCCATTGCAATTTAGTTGCATTGCAACCCAACTATAACTTCTGGATTGGTTTGCCGGTGAAGCAAAGGTAAACCACCAGTGCAATCCTTGATGTGGGGCTATGAGACAGACAGAGAGAGAGAGAGAGAGAGAGAGAGAGAGAGAGAGAGAGAGAGAGGAGAGAGAGAGGAAGAGACAGAGACAGACAGAGAGTCAGACAGACCACAGAGAGAGACACACACACACACACACAAAATAGTAGATCATCCAGAGAAAATGTGCCACACTATGCAGTTACCTTCTGTACTGTTATTATAGAGGCAGATCAAGAAATCAAGGCAATAGATCATCCTATCAATCACATAAAATCGAATTGGCACATGGTTTCTTCATATATTTTAGGCAAACATACCCGCTGCTGTTTCCTGTATTCGCTCTTTAACATAATACCTCAAGAACCTGTCGTGAAGATGTAAATGTATGATGTTTAGGTTCCTGCACTTTGTACCTAATCAATATTAACCAGCCTTTTTTAAGCGATGCCTCGCGATCTTTTCGACAAGGAAATTGCCACCACCCTCACCGCAGTGATATACAGTGTTCATTTGGCATTGATGTGCAGCAACAGCAGAGTACACTCCTCCATTTGTTTGTTTTTTTAATACACAATGCATTACTTACCAGGGATAGGTCTTTGTGTGGAATATACAGGCGAATCAAATTCACAATTTAACTAAATAAATAAATTGGCATCATGATGTGGAGTGGTATTCTCGGTGATGAGCTTACAATTTCTGATTGTGCGCAGGTCGTTGTACTCACCTTCTGCTTCAGTTAGGACTCCTTCCGTAGTGCTATGCCAGGTCAATAAGAGGAAGAATAAGAAAATAAGTGGAACGTTCACCACACGTGTCCTCGGCCCTGAGTGGCAGAGGTCGCCGGACAGATTAAATGGCGTTTTCAGGTTATTACTTTCGACTGATAACCTGTTATAGAGTTTTTGAATGGATTTCTTGTCATATAGCGCACGGGGCTTTTCGGGCCCCTGAGGTCAACTGTGCACGTTAATAGGCTGAAACAGATTCTCCTAGTGTCGACCATCACAATCATTTTTCCTGCCATTAGTCCTTTCCAAAACCCTGTTATGTATGTTGACATGTTAAAAGAAACAAACATCTGTATTAGTTAACCTGCCCAAGACGGCACGTCGAGGGCAATTCCTCCATTACGAGTCCCGGCGTGTGTGAGAGAGACGGCAAGACAGACCGGGCGTGTGCGCCTAAGGCAAGTCGTGTGGCTGGATAGTTGGTTTTGACTTCACATTTGCACACAAGTTGCTTTTGGGTTTTTGGCTGCACGCGACTACTCACAATGATATCTTGACAGGCCTGACGCTTGCATCATCTGCTGGCTGGGTCTCATCGTCTGTCAATTCCTCTGCCGCTGCTGAGCGAACCAAGTAACTTGAAGACTGGTTTGTAATGGTAATCGAGGTGAGACTCAAGCACACTCTGACACGAAGGAATGTCTGACTCTGATCACATGGCACTTGAGAACAATACAAAGAGAACTCTGTTGATGACAATGGGACTTCGATGCACAATAGAACAATCCAAAGAAATGAAAAGCGAATTGTGCTTCTCCAAACTGCCATTAGCTTTTCAAGATCACTGATGATTTAAAAAATTAAAAAATCCTCATGAGAAATGCACGTATGAGAACTTGGAAGACAATATCGTTTTGTTATTCTGCACTTGCCGAATTTGTCAGTCACACATCTGTTCTGATTTCTTGGTTTTATGACATCATCGTTTCTTTTTCTCTTTATCCTGTTTAACCAGTTTATATATATATATATATATATATATATATATATATATATATATATATATATATATATCAATTTAGCCTCCACGCTCTAATAGATGGCCTTTGTGTGATTTGAATGTGAAGGGTTTCAGGTTTAGTGTATAATATAATATAATATCCATCTCTGTAACAGCTGTGGCTGTTGGCGGTGCCTTTTCATCGGCCTGTATCCTATGATTGGATTCCCTGCAGGTGTGTGTGTACGTGTGGTGTGTGTGTGTTGTGAAAATTATATTGCACTCTCATTGTTCTGGAGTCGGGCAGATTGGCTGCCAGGTAGCTATTTATAACAGCTGTGCCACTGATGTTGCCCCTCTACCAATACACGGGTACTCATTTCACCAATCTCGGAAGGATGACAGGCTGAGTCAACCCCACCACGTGTTAATTCAGCAGCCATCAGGGCTCAAACTCAGGACCCCTCGGATCCTAAGCGAGCTACCCTAGCTGCTAAGGCAACACCAGGCCTACTGTCACTGTAATGAGCATGAAAGCAAGTAGTACGGCATTGTCCGACTTATTTAAGTTATGTCTCATTCACATTGCAAAGTACAAGTCCATTCTGAGAATTGTAACTGCTCTGAGATGCGATGAGCCGTGAGCAAAACTGAATGTTTCCACTTCCTCACGGATTGCGGGAGAAAAGATTATCAGATCATATGCACAGATGACGAGCTGTTACAGGCATGCTACAGAAGTCCTCGTTGAGTTTACCAGATCATTTTCAGTGCTATCCAATTTTCCTTTTGTGGTCTTTTGTTTGCTTGCATATAAAATTCATCTTTTGGGTTTTATCCAACAGTGCTTTGTGGAATGGTGCGCATCCTTGGATAACAGTTCCGTGACCATGCCTCTGAACACCTTTTCGTTCCTTGAATGTAATGCCAGTTCAGCCTTCCTATTCCTTCGTGCCCAAAGTCCCAGCTTTCTCAAAGAGGACCACACCAGGACCTTGTCTTATTTTGAGAAAATAGTGCTGTGATTCAAAAGGTATTATCATGTTGGAAAAATGCATGTGCAGCCTGTAAGGATTAATTTCAAGTTGTGTGCTGTCCCAATACCTTTGGTAACAGTGCATAACGGTGGGTTCTTTATTCTCATAAACAAAAGTCAAATTATATTCCATTCTTGTTTGGTTGTTATTTTGTTTGAATGTTTGTGTTTGTTTGTTTATTTTATTGTTAGCTTGTTTCCTTGAAGTAATCATTTATGAAAGAGATTGCTCATTGGTGTCGATCTTTGTTCATCAGTTTATTTGTAAACTCATTTGGTTCATATGTTCATTTGTTTGTTTATTCATTAGGTTCCCTTTTCACCCTGTCTGTTTGTCTGTGAACAGGATATCTCAAAAAGTTGTGGAAGGATTTGACAAAACATGGTTGACAAGTTGTGTGTATGACAAGGAAGAATTGATTCGATTTTGGTGAAGATCCAAATCCAGATATGGACATGAGGATTTAATTTTTTTTTACAATGATTCTTCACACATTGAAGCATGCGGCCAAAAATGTTGGAAAGCACGATATTTCAAATAGTCGTGGACAAGTTAAGACAAAACTAGGTGGATGAATTGGTTAGATGACAAGACAAAGCAGATTAGATTTTGCTTCAGGTCCGGATCCGGATCCAGGTCCGGATCCGGATCCGACCTATCAGTGGGATACAAAAACGTAACACTGTGTCGAGCCTGGCGGATGTATGCGCTCTACCAGGTGCCTCCTAGTTTGTTCATTTGTTTGGTTCATTGTTCATGTTTGTTTATTATTTTGTTTTTGTTCGTTTGTTCTTTTGTTTAGTTAATTTGTTTGTTTTCTTTGTTTGTTCATTTGTGTGGCTTGTTGTTCTTGTGTTTTGTTTTTGAACCGTTGCATTGTATACTTTGTGTGTCTGTCCCTTAATTTGCTTGGGTTGTTTTTCCCATCTCTCGAGGGTGTCACAACAACGCAACTTGGCGGTTATTAAAAGGAGATCATTCATGCGTGAATTCTGTTCTGGGTGGACAAACTTCCTGCTGGATGAGCTGTGTTCACTGTGGCAGCACAGGGAGCCGTACATCTCAATTACAATGCATTCAATCCATGAGCTTGGCTGGCGACGTCCACAACCAATGCATTTTCATTAAGACAAATATCAATGATGTCAATGAAGAACGAGCCACAATAGTGGATTGGGCAGCCCAGAAAATTGCAAAATACTGCCGAAGAGTGATAGAGCCTTTCCATAGGCTGTTGTTTTCTCATCCAGACATTTCTCAACTTAAACTAAGCGGATTATTTTTTGGGTGATCTTAAGGAAAATTAATTGGTATTTTAGTTTTGCTTCTTTTATACGATCCAAGAAATTGGCAACATGACATGAAAAATATCTCATCAATCGAACAAACCTACAAAAGTCAATTTAATGAGCTGATCCTGAATGATGGCCACTGTGTGTAATTGTTCACGTAGCTGAGCCTGCAGTCCATAAGCGCAAGAGTAAAGTTTAACAAATTACCAGAAGTCCGTTGGCACACTTTTTTTCGTATTAAATTTCAAGGTTCTCTTTCTGAATTTGATCTGCTGTTGAAGTCTTATGTGACAATTTACTGAATCTGCATACTCCAATTATTCTTCTTTAACGTGACAATAATTCCACCTTCCTATTGGATCAACTGGGGAAGATTTTGGCGAAGTCTCTCAGGAACTGGCTGGCCACACCCCAAGTTTCATTCTAATTTTTTTTTGGCCCAGTTTGGCAGGAATTTGTCATTTGTTCAGGATGCCAGCATAACCCACACGACTTCACAAACACACCATGTGCTCTTTCATTCGCCACCATATGATGCCAAAAGATGCAACAATAAGCTTCATGTCCCTTCTCAGGATGGCACACCTTGCGATACAATGCCCTGCATGAGATCCGCCGATCAGACAACTTATAGTTGGGTTGGGAAACAAAGCCAGACAAACAGCTCAAATGTAAGTGTGCTGCCTCCATAACATATTTCAGGATTTATTAGTAATATAATATTCCCTCAATATTCCTCTTCATTTTTCAATACTTAGTCATTTCGATTAATAAAATGTCATATTATAAAATGTATTTGTTATTAAAGTGATATATACAAAGTGATATATTCACATCCTGCATTAATAAGCCTTGTGTTTCATATCATAAAATTAAGTCTAATCGCCCTCAATGTTGATTGATTCATTCATTTTGGAAAGCTGGTGTGCTCTTGACATGGCGAAGAGACCTCGTCATTCCTCTTTCTGCACTGCGTCGCTATCTTCCAAATGAAGCACGAGTCAGATCGATCAGGCCATGCCTCTTTCCTGTATTCCCCGCTTTGCTGTCGCATTCACGCGGCCGGTTCACAGAGCAGTTGCAGCCGAGAGTGGCAGCTGTATTAATTGCACAAGCTAGGGAAACTTTTCCTGCTCTAGCATAACCAGTGCTAATACATCAGTAATGGGAACCTCTGTTGCAACTGCTATGCATCTAATTGGCCACCAATTGTAATTAAATAAGAAAGATTGCCCTCATTTGCTCACCTTCATTTTCAAATAAGCTTCCAACCTGTTTGTTTTCGATTTAATTTGTTTTTTCTTGTGCTCAATGGTGAAAGACTTTCCAAGTCAAAATGCAACTCCGTTTCGAATGTTGGTGAATCATTTCGTGATTCAGCATGGCTCTAGGCCGAGATGACACGATGGAAAAACATAAATTACATCAGTTCTAATTTTATTGTGGTCATAGCAAAACCGCTTTTACTGCCATATCCAACCCACCTGTTCCTTTAACCATGCATCTCCATTATATCACCTTTAGCAAACCACTTTATGGCACGTTTTGTACTTACAACAGTTTGCATCACAGACGTGGGTCCTTTGAATCTATGGGAGAGATAATGAGAGATGGTATGTTTGCATAGTGAATTCCAGCTTTGCTCCATTCCAATTTCTATGCAATACCTAATCTCAGAGGAGAAGGCCAGTTGTCATACATGGTGACGGTTATTATAAATCATTTAAGTGAAGGATAAGCTATGTTGGACTGTTGTGTGTGTGTGTGTGTGTGTGTGTGTGTGTGTGTGTGTGTGTGTGTGTGTGTGTGTGTGTGTGTGTGTGTGTGTGTGTGTGTGTGTGTGTGGTGTGTGTGTGTGTATATATATATATATATATATATAGCCCCACGAGGAGAAGCGACATTTTTTAATGATATGATGATGATAGGCTCGGATGATAGGGTAAGCGTTAAAATAGTGCTATATGGCATTAACTCCAAAATGGCGGTGTCCCTTACATCACTCCTCGCGGCGCCTCATATATACATATATATATATATATATATATATATATATTATATAATATATATATATATATATTATATATATAATAAAAAAAGTTTGGTACTTTCCGGATGACGCAGAAAGCTGCCGACAGACATTGAACTTGCCGACAGACATTGAAGCCGACACACCAGGAAAAATCAAAGAACGGTCGGTAAGCATCCATAAATGAAAATATAAATAAATTTAATTTATAAATGAAAAAAAACAAATGCAGGTGAGCGCCCCGAGACAATGGGAAAGTATGGTTCGTTATTGCTTACAATGTGCAACATACCCGCTGGCATGTTAATATGTATACATTACAGGATGGAATGGATCTTTTCGCTTAAACATAGTTACACCATCTACGTACCTTTCTTGCCTGAAGGACGTCATCTGCAAAAGTTACCATGTTGTTGAAAGATTCTCTCAGCATTCCGATCAGCACCATACAAGAGCAGATTGTTCATGGAACGTCACTTTTGGAAGACTTGAAAAACAGATTTTTGAAGTTTGGAAGATTCTTTTTGAACCCAAGAGATGCAATAACTGCACACGCCCAAAGTTCCAATCGATAAACGTTTGCAGATTCCAAACCCTTACATGCTTTGTTCTTTCAGCTCAAACTTTTACTGTTGCTGTGTCACAACATATCAAATTGCATTAAAATAATACAGCCTTTATTAGTGGGGGGAAAATGCTTAAAAATACACTGAGCGTGACGGCTTCCCATGTAGCCTGCGGTTTTGTGAGCACTAATTAATTGTCCGAACACTGAAACACTCCAAAGCAATGCGTGAGCAGCTGTATTCGGCCTGGTACCGACTGACTGGTCTAGGATTTAACGACCTTGGGTCACCGTCTAACGAATAGACCGAATGCTTTCTTGTTCTCATATCCCGGCCCTACGCATCTCTCTTCAACACGCAAACCCGGTCCTGGCAAGGGCACCTTGTTGGAGCATTTGAAGAGACGTTTCTGCTCTAAAGTTTAATGCACAGTTTCGCATACTGTCCAGCTTGTTATTGACAACATAAACTTTGCTTATTTGGCTTTGTTTATTATCCTTTGACTTGGGTGGGAACCATCATGCCTTAAAAAAGGATGTTTTGTCTTAATATAGCATGGCACATGAACTGATATAGATATTTTGAATCAAACTAAATTGGTTTCATTATTCCAGTTGTCCAACTGGAGAAGATTACGCAATTAAACTTCAATTTTAATCACGTTCCAATCCGTGTGTGTCATATTTGTCACATGCACAAGTCGCTGGGCCTATCTCCCAAGCATATGTTCTCGAGCAGTTGAGGTTCGTACGAGTTTCTTGGCTCTAAATTAATGCAATGACCGAAAGAAGATGCCTCCAGACATCTGCTTCCAAACACAATTAATATAAATAGCAGCAATAAGGACACAGTGTATCCCCTTTTGCAATATACAGTACTCGACAAGGCCTTTACACAGGGCAAAGTGACAAACAACCGTGAACTAAACAAGCAGCCTTATCTTAAATGAGCGCCACAGCCTTACACAAAACCAGACACGAGGAAGGAATGGTAAGCAGCAAAATAAATGAATAAATTCGAAGTGTGGACAGATGAAAATAACTGGGAAAGAAGGACAGAAGGAAGAAGGGAGTTGCAGGATACAGCACCACCAGCAAATTAGAATGGTCTATCTATCTGTGGCCCCTCGGAGCAGGGGCTACCCATGAGCTTCCAAGGTTGTGCTGCTTTCTCACAGCTAGGGTCACAGGCTCACAGTTGGACTCGCTGGCAGACTTTCAGGCAGACTCATTGTTTCCTTCACTGACTCTTTTACTCTCACTCATCTTAATGCGCAGAGACTCCTTCAACTCACTGCCTGCACTCCAACTTATTTTCATCTGACTTGCCACTGCCTTACAGGAACAATCATTCGACATGGTAACATATGCACTTGATATGCCATACAGCACTCTTCATCGAGGTATCTTTGATTGTATCTATCCATCAACATTTGGGGATGGACACTTCTGCAACATTGTCTCAGAGTTTTCCGTGCACTGCAACGTTTCCTCTTCAACAAGAACAAATAAGCGTACCGCCTGCATTTCCATGACAGGCCGACAGTGAATTTGCTTCCAATAGAAGTAACAGAGATGCCCGTGTGCTTAATATCCCCTGTAATATGACTTATCACGGCGCAAGTACGTGAGGAAGTAACACTTCCCCCTTCTACTTCACGAAGACACACACATTGCTTCCTGATCAGGCCAGACACAGATGTTCTTCATTCAACAATATTTTCACACTGGATATGTAAAAGAGTGAAAATGTAGAGATCATTGCCAACCTAAGAGGACGAAGAGAGAAGAAGAGTGTCCGAAGTGATGAAATGCAGACATTAATATTAATATTGACAAATAAGAGGGCAGTTCCTACCGAATCCTCTCGTTGCCGCTAAATAGCAGGCGTGAAGATGCGCCTATGCGGCACAAGACTTATATTCCGTATTGGAATAAAGACCGACGATAACTAATTAGAATAATCGTCAGAAAGTTTATAGTGATTTAGTCGAATGCGAAGTAATTTCCTGTTACTCTGAATATTGTCCCATACCGCTGGAGTTAGCGGAAATGTTATCTTTCCTGCCTTAGACGATCCGCCATAGCTTGAAAAACCAATGGCTTCACCCAAACTCCATCCAGTGTATATTAGAGGCAAGAATGTGCTTTTCTCGAATTGAGAATGTTGCGTAGTCGATTCACAACAAACAAGCTGCCATTGTGTAGCAGCTCGAGGCCAAAATTCATTGTCAACAGCCATGCTCCGAGATGCAGCATCTCTGCTTCTGGAACTGTCACAGTCGGCAGAATTTTCTACCGGTTTTTTGGACTCCACAGAAGATCAATCCCCCAGGACTAGAACAGCTCTGAGGTGAATTATCAACTACCAAGGTGTTATCCTTGCCTCTTCAGAGCCGATAGAACACCTGGCTTTTCCATGGATTCTCCTACAAGGGTGAGGAGAAGGTAGAGAAGGGGTGAGGGAGTGGGGGATGGGGGGGGGGGGGTGGAGAGGGGTGAACACAGTCATATAGCATGCATAGCGAAATTATTGAGCATCATTGGTCAAACCAAACAACAACATGAATTTATTTCCGATGTAATGCAAAAAACCACATTTTCATTGACAGTACAGTGCTTTAGAAAGTTGAGGTTCGGCGGAATAGTGACGAAATAGTGCTTTTTAGACACTGCACATTTGTACATTGATGACAAAACAAAACAGAAGGTAAGGTGCTTTTCATTCATCATCAGAATGAGCAGAGCAAGCTAAATATATATACACCCCCGCCCGGCGGCTCAAATAGAAAGGGCCGAACTCGCCACAGAAAAGCTGGCCGATTGTGCCCAGAGGGTACAGCTCGCCTCGACGTCAACACGTCACCCCACGATGCTCACGCTACAACGCAATTCCATTCATTGCGCCGCCCATTGTTACTTGCTATAAATGTTGGTGCCGTCCCGGCTGTGTTGGGCGCTCCTTTCAATTGACAAAATGACCTCTGCGGCCCGGGCCACAGAGGGGCTCCACTAACATTGCTTTTAGCCTCCATGCCAAGCAGGCATCTCCTGGCAGAGCATCACATAATTAGCTTGGGGGTGATCTAATGCTTGCTCATTGGTGACGCGGGAACTGACGTAACAAATCGTTTTCGAAACAACATCCTGGCTGTGACCTCAAGGACAAAAGTATATTTATTGAATGTGGAGAGGCACATTGGTGCCTGTGCTTGTGTCTGTGTCCATGTTTGATTTGACCTGTACAAAGTGTGTGTGTGTGTGTGTATGTGTGTGTGTGTTTTTTGTGTGGGCCTCTGAGATAAGCGTATGTTTTGGCGAAGGTGTGTTCAAATGGATCCTCATCATGTTCTCCACCCTTCACTGTTTGTTGCTGTACTCGTCCTTTCCTAAACCCCCCACCTTCCAATTCCCCAGCCCACCATTCCTTCTCAATTCTCTCTATCTCTATATCTCTCTATATCTTACTCTATATTCATAATCTCTCTAATCCTCCTTAATCTCTCATCTCTATATCCTCATCTATAAATCTCTAATA
>CM068954.1:157485945-157545871 GCA_035128595.1 Eptatretus atami
ATGTTATGTATTGTGTCTTCTTCGTCTTGCATATGGCAGCTTGGCTGCCAGGTAGTTATCACTTTTTGGGGCGCAGCTGTGCCGCTGATGCTGTGCCCCTATACCGTTACACTGGTACTCATTTTGCCGACCTCGGAAGGATGACAGGCTGAGTCAACCCCACCTGGTGATAATTCAACGGTGAATGGGGCTCGAACTTAGGACCCCAATATCCCAAGCCAGCCACCCTAGCATTCAACGGTGAATGGGGCTCGAACTTAGGACCCCAATATCCCAAGCCAGCCACCCTAGCCGCTAAGCCAACACCAGGCTTTACACATTGTGTAAGGTGGGGGCAAGACTCGTTCCCCCTGTAGGAAGATCCTCATTGGTCCTTTTGTTCGGTACACTGAACATGGTTCTTTTGAAATCGCCTGCAAGACCATCACCCAGTGAGCTTGTGGTGCAGACGTTGAGGATACCGAACGTGTAACCAGGACCGAGGAGGTCACACAGTGAGAGTCGGGATGGAGAGTGTGGAATCTTGCCCACCTTTCCCCCGACAGGGCCATCTAGTCCAAACTTAATAAAATCTGCTTCCGAAATAAGTGAGTGAAAAATTCATTGTTGTGTTATCACCTCGTACTTCTCGTGCATTCTAATTCAAAGCTCAAATTGAGCAATTTGTGAGGTTTTTTTTGTGAGGTGACTGATGCATTTAAATATTGATTGTGTTTACAATGACCGTTGCTTTGTAAATGGCCCCTCCATCCCTCGATGAATAATTACTTGGCTGGGTGTCACAATTGATAATTTTGACACGATTGGGATGCAATTATATCATCACGTTGTTGTGGAATGTCAGGGAAGCTAATCTTTTTTCGAAGGCATATCAAAGCTTATGATTCCCCTCACAATAGTCCCAGGAAAGGTTGAAATGTTTTTTTTGCACACCTTGGCTCTCTCAGGCATATCTTCCTCAGACATCATCACTAGGCCTTCGTTGGTGTTTTGGAATGGCTGACAGGATAACTCAGAGGTAGTGCACACCCCTTTAAGCCGTCTGGTCTGGGTTTGATTCTCTGGCTGATGATGAACTCTCATCCCGGTGCTATGCAGACAGGGAGTGACATCAATCCCTAAGGCATCGTTTTCAGGGTTGTTATGAAGGCCATCCTGCCTGCTTGCCCTTAATTGTGTCTTAATGATTCCACAGTACCTTTACAGTCCTACATGATGGTGGAGAGGTGTCTGTCTCCATTGCAATTTAGTTGCATTGCAACCCAACTATAAACTTCTGGATTGGTTTGCCGGTGAAGCAAAGGTAAACCACCCAGTGCAATCCTTGATGTGGGGCTATGAGACAGACAGAGAGAGAGAGAGAGAGAGAGAGAGAGAGAGAGAGAGAGAGAGAGAGAGAGAGAGAGAGGAAGAGACAGAGACAGACAGAGAGTCAGACAGACCCACAGAGAGAGACACACACACACACACACAAAATAGTAGATCATCCAGAGAAAATGTGCCACACTATGCAGTTACCTTCTGTACTGTTATTATAGAGGCAGATCAAGAAATCAAGGCAATAGATCATCCTATCAATCACATAAAATCGAATTGGCACATGGTTTCTTCATATATTTTAGGCAAACATACCCGCTGCTGTTTCCTGTATTCGCTCTTTAACATAATACCTCAAGAACCTGTCGTGAAGATGTAAATGTATGATGTTTAGGTTCCTGCACTTTGTACCTAATCAATATTAACCAGCCTTTTTTAAGCGATGCCTCGCGATCTTTTCGACAAGGAAATTGCCACCACCCTCACCGCAGTGATATACAGTGTTCATTTGGCATTGATGCTGCAGCAACAGCAGAGTACACTCCTCCATTTGTTTGTTTTTTTAATACACAATGCATTACTTACCAGGGATAGGTCTTTGTGTGGAATATACAGGCGAATCAAATTCACAATTTAAATAAGTAAATAAATTGGCATCATGATGTGGAGTGGTATTCTCGGTGATGAGCTTACAATTTCTGATTAGTGTGCAGGTCGTTGTACTCACCTTCTGCTTCAGTTAGGACCCCTTCCCTAGTGCTATGCCAGGTCAATAAGAGAAAGAATAAGAAAATAAGTGGAACGTTCACCACACGTGTCCCTCGGCCCTGAGTGGCAGAGGTCGCCGGACAGATTAAATGGCGTTTTCAGGTTATTACTTTCGACTGATAACCTGTTATAGAGTTTTTGAATGGATTTCTTGTCATATAGCGCACGGGGCTTTTCGGGCCCCTGAGGTCAACTGTGCACGTTAATAGGCTGAAACAGATTCTCCTAGTGTCGAACCATCACAATCATTTTTCCTGCCATTAGTCCTTTCCACAAACCCTGTTATGTATGTTGACATGTTAAAAGAAACAAACATCTGTATTAGTTAACCTGCCCAAGACGGCACGTCGAGGGCAATTCCTCCATTACGAGTCCCGGCGTGTGTGAGAGAGACGGCAAGACAGACCGGGCGTGTGCGCCTAAGGCAAGTCGTGTGGCTGGATAGTTGGTTTTGACTTCACATTTGCACACAAGTTGCTTTTGGGTTTTTGGCTGCACGCGACTACTCACAATGATATCTTGACAGGCCTGACGCTTGCATCATCTGCTGGCTGGGTCTCATCGTCTGTCAATTTCTCTGCCGCTGCTGAGCGAACCAAGTAACTTGAAGACTGGTTTGTAATGGTAATCGAGGTGAGACTCAAGCACCTCTGACACGAAGGAATGTCTGTCTCTGATCACATGGCACTTGAGAACAATACAAAGAGAACTCTGTTGATGACAATGGGACTTCGATGCACAATAGAACAATCCAAAGAAATGAAAAGCGAATTGTGCTTTCTCCAAACTGCCATTAGCTTTTCAAGATGACGTGATGATTTAAAAAATTAAAAAATCCTCATAGAAATGCACGTATGAGAACTTGGAAGACAATATCGTTTTGTTATTCTGCACTTGCCGAATTTGTCAGTACCACATCTGTTCTGATTTCTTGGTTTTATGACATCATCGTTTCTTTTTCTCTTTTATCCTGTTTAACCAGTTTATATATATATATATATAATATATTATATATATAATATATATATATATATATATATATATATATATATATATATATATATATATATACAATTTAGCCTCCACGCTCTAATAGATGGCCTTTGTGTGATTTGAATGTGAAGGGTTTCAGGTTTAGTGTATAATATAATATAATATCCATCTCTGTAACAGCTGTGGCTGTTGGCGGTGCCTTTTCATCGGCCTGTATCCTATGATTGGATTCCCTGCAGGTGTGTGTGTACGTGTGGTGTGTGTGTTGTGAAAATTATATTGCACTCTCATTGTTCTGGAGTCGGGCAGATTGGCTGCCAGGTAGCTATTTATAACAGCTGTGCCACTGATGTTGCCCCCCTCTACCAATACACGGGTACTCATTTCACCAATCTCGGAAGGATGACAGGCTGAGTCAACCCCACCACGTGTTAATTCAGCAGCCATCAGGGCTCAAACTCAGGACCCCTCGGATCCTAAGCGAGCTACCCTAGCTGCTAAGGCAACACCAGGCCTACTGTCACTGTAATGAGCATGAAAGCAAGTAGTACGGCATTGTCCGACTTATTTAAGTTATGTCTCATTCACATTGCAAAGTACAATGTCCATTCTGAGAATTGTAACTGCTCTGAGATGCGATGAGCTGTGTGCAAAACTGAATGTTTCCACTTCCTCATGGATTGCGGGCGAAAAGATTACCAGATCATATGCACAGATGACGAGCTGTTACAGGCATGCTACAGAAGTCCTCGTTGAGTTTACCAGATTATTTTCAGTGCTATCCCATTTTCCTTTTGTGGTCTTTTGTTTGCTTGCATATAAAATTCATATTTTGGGTTTTATCCAAACAGTGCTTTGTGGAATAGTGCGCATCCTTGGATAACAGTTCCGTGACCATGCCTCTGAACACCTTTTCGTTCCTTGAATGTAATGCCAGTTCAGCCTTCCTATTCCTTCGTGCCCAAAGTCCCAGCTTTCTCAAAAGAGGACCACACCAGGATCCTTGTCTTATTTTGAGAAAATAGTGCTGTGATTCACAAAGGTATTATCATGTTGGAAAAATTATGCATGTGCAGCCTGTAAGGATTAATTTCAAGTTGTGTGCTGTCCCAATACCTTTGGTAACATCGTGCATAACGGTGGGTTCTTTATTCTCATTAACAAACAGTCAAATTCTATTCCATTCTTGTTTGGTTGTTATTTTGTTTGAATGTTTGTGTTTGTTTGTTTATTTTATTGTTAGCTTGTTTCCTTTGAAGTAATCATTTATGAAAGAGATTGCTCATTGGTGTCGATCTTTGTTCATCAGTTTATTTGTAAACTCATTTGGTTCTATTGTTCATTTGTTTGTTTATTCATTAGGTTCCCTTTTCACCCCTGTCTGTTTGTCTGTGAACAGGATATCTCAAAAAGTTGTGGAAGGATTTGACAAAACATGGTTGACAAGTTGTGTGTATGACAAGGAAGAATTGATTCGATTTTGGTGAAGATCCAAATCCAGATATGGACATGAGGATTTAATTTTTTTTTACAATGATTCTTCACCATTGAAGCATGCGGCCAAAAATGTTGGAAAGCACGATATTTCAAATAGTCGTGGACAAGTTAAGACAAAACTAGGTGGATGAATTGGTTAGATGACAAGAACAAGCGGATTAGATTTTGCTTCAGGTCCGGATCCGGATCCAGGTCCGGATCCGGATCCGACCTATCAGTGGGATACAAAACGTAAACTGTTCAGCCTGGCGGATGTATGCGCTCTACCGAGTGCCCTCCTAGTTTGTTCATTTGTTTGGTTCATTGTTCATGTTTGTTTATTATTTTGTTCTTTTGTTCGTTTGTTCTTTTGTTTAGTTAATTTGTTTGTTTTCTTTGTTTGTTCATTTGTGTGGCTTGTTTGTTCTTGTGTTTTGTTTTTGAACCGTTGCATTGTATACTTTGTGTGTCTGTCCCTTAATTTGCTTGCGTTGTTTTTCCCATCTCTCGAGGGTGTCACAACAACGCAACTTGGCGGTTATTAAAAGGAGATCATTCATGCGTGAATTCTGTTCTGGGTGGACAAACTTCCTGCTGGATGAGCTGTGTTCACTGTGGCAGCACAGGGAGCCGTACATCTCAATTACAATGCATTCAATCCATGAGCTTGGCTGGCGACGTCCACACCAATGCATTTTCATTAAGACAAATATCAATGATGTCAATGAAGAACGAGCCACAATAGTGGATTGGGCAGCCCAGAAAATTGCAAAATACTGCCGAAGAGTGATAGAGCCTTTCCATAGGCTGTTGTTTTCTCATCCAGACATTTCTCAACTTAAACTAAGCGGATTATTTTTTGGGTGATCTTAAGGAAAAAATTAATTGGTATTTTAGTTTTGCTTCTTTTATACGATCCAAGAAATTTGGCAACATGACATGAAAAAATATCTCATCAATCGAACAAAACCTACAAAAGTCAATTTAATGAGCTGATCCTGAATGATGGCCACTGTTGTAATTGTTCACGTAGCTGAAGCCTGCAGTCCATAAGCGCAAGAGTAAAGTTTAACAAATTACCCAGAAGTCCGTTGGCACACTTGCTTTTTCGTATTAAATTTCAAGGTTCTCTTTCTGAATTTGATCTGCTGTTGAAGTCTTATGTGACACAATTTACTGAATCTGCATACTCCAATTATTCTTCTTTAACGTGACAATAATTCCCACCTTCCTATTGGATCAACTGGGGAAAGATTTTGGCCGAAGTCTCTCAGGAACTGGCTGGCCAACCCCAAGTTTCATTCTATTTTTTTTTGGCCCAAGTTTGGCAGGAATTTGTCATTTGTTCAGGATGCCAGCATAACCCACCGACTCTTCACAAAACACACCATGTGCTCTTTATTCGCCACCATATGATGCCAAAAGATGCAACAATAAGCTTCATGTCCCTTCTCAGGATGGCACACCTTGCGATACAATGCCCTGCATGAGAAGTCCCGATCAGACAACTTATAGTTGGGTTGGGAAACAAAGCCAGACAAACAGCTCAAATGTAAGTGTGCTGCCTCCATAACATATTTCAGGATTTTATTAGTAATATAATATTCCCTCAATATTCCTCTTCATTTTTCAATACTTAGTCATTTCGATTAATAAAATGTCATATTAATAAAATGTATTTGTTATTAAAGTGATATATACAAAGTGATATATTCACATCCTGCATTAATAAGCCTTGTGTTTCATATCATAAAATTAAGTCTAATCCGCCTCAATGTTGATTGATTCATTCATTTTGGAAAGCTGGTGTGCTCTTGACATGGCGAAGAGACCTCGTACATTCCTCTTTCTGCACTGCGTCGCTATCTTCCAAATGAAGCACGAGTCAGATCGATCAGGCCATGCCCTCTTTCCTGTATTCCCGCTTTGCTGTCGCATTCACGCGGCCGGTTCACAGAGCAGTTGCAGCCGAGAGTGGCAGCTGTATTAATTGCACAAGCTAGGGAAACTTTTCCTGCTCTAGCATAACCAGTGCTAATACATCAGTAATGGGAAACCTCTGTTGCAACTGCTATGCATCTAATTGGCCACCAATTGTAATTAAATAAGAAAGATTGCCCTCATTTGCTCACCTTCATTTTCAAATAAGCTTCCAACCTGTTTGTTTTCGATTTAATTTGTTTTTTCTTGTGCTCAATGGTGAAAGACTTTCCAAGTTCAAATGCAACTCCGTTTCGAATGTTGGTGAATCATTTCGTGATTCAGCATGGCTCTAGGCCGAGATGACACGATGGAAAAACATAAATTACATCAGTTCTAATTTTATTGTGGTCATAGCAAAACCGCTTTTACTGCCATATCCAACCACCTGTTCCTTTAACCATGCATCTCCATTATATCACCTTTAGCAAACCACTTTATGGCACGTTTTGTACTTACAACAGTTTGCATCACAGACGGTGGGTCCTTTGAATCTATGGGAGAGATAATGAGAGATGGTATGTTTGCATAGTGAATTCCAGCTTTGCTCCATTCCAATTTCTATGCAATACCTAATCTCAGAGGAGAAGGCCAGTTGTCATACATGGTGACGGTTATTATAAATCATTTAAGTGAAGGATAAGCTATGTTGGATTGTGTGGTGTGTGTGTGTGTGTGTTGTGTGTGTGTGTGTGTGTGTGTGTTGTGTGTGTGTGTGTGTGTGTGTGTGTGTGTGTGTGTGTGTGTGTGTGGTGTGTGTGTATATATTATAATTATATATATAGCCCCACGAGGAGGAGCGACATTTTTAATGATATGATGATGATAGGCTCGGATGATAGGGTAAGCGTTAAAATAGTGCTATATGGCATTAACTCCAAAATGGCCGGTGTCCCTTACATCACTCCTCGCGGCGCCTCATATATACATAATATATATATATATATATTATATATATATATAAATATATATATTATATATATATTATATATATATATATTAAAGTTGGTACTTTCCGGATGACGCAGAAAGCTGCCGACAGACATTGAACTTGCCGACAGACATTGAAGCCGACACACCAGGAAAAATCAAAGAACGGTCGGTAAGCATCCATAAATGAAAATATAAATAAATTTAAATTTATAAATGAAAAAAAACAAATGCAGGTGAGCGACCCGAGACAATGGGAAAGTATGGTTCGTTATTGCTTACAATGTGCAAACATACCCCGCTGGCATGTATAATATGTATACATTACAGGATGGAATGGATCTTTTCGCTTAAACATAGTTACACCATCTACGTACCTTTCTTGCCTGAAGGACGTCCATCTGCAAAAGTTACCATGTTGTTGAAAGATTCTCTCAGCATTCCGATCAGCACCATACAAGAGCAGATTGTTCATGGAACCTCACTTTTGGAAGACTTGAAAAAACAGATTTTGGAAGATTGGAAGATCTTTTTGAACCCAAGAGATGCAATAACTGCACACGCCCAAAGTTCCAATCGATAAACGTTTGCAGATTCCAAACCCTTACATGCTTGTTCTTTCAGCTCAAACTTTTACTGTTGCTGTGGTCACAACATATCAAATTGCATTAAAATAATACAGCCTTTAATTAGTGGGGGAAAAATGCTTAAAAATACACTGAGCGTGACGGCTTCCCCATGTAGCCTGCGGTTCTGTGAGCACTAATTAATTGTCCGACACTGAAACACTCCAAAGCAATGCGTGAGCAGCTTGTATTCGGCCTGGTACCACTGACTGGTCTAGGAATTTAACGACCTTGGGTCACCGTCTAACGAATAGACCGAATGCTTTCTTGTTCTCATATCCGGCCCTACGCATCTCTCTTCAACACGCAACACCGGTCCGCTGGCAAGGGCACCTTGTTGGAGCATTTGAAGAGACGTTTCTGCTCATAAAGTTTAATGCACAGTTTCGGCATACTGTCCAGCTTGTTATTGACAAACATAAACTTTGCTTTATTTGGCTTTGTTATTTATCCTTTGACTTGTAGGAACCATCATGCCTTAAAAAAGGATGTTTGTCTTAATAATAGCATGGCACATGAACTGATATGATATTTTGAATCAAACTAAATTGGTTTCATTATTCCAGTTGTCCAAACTGGAGAAAGATTACGCAATTAAACTTCAATTTTAATCACGTTCCAATCCGTGTGTGTCATATTTGTCACATGCACAAGTCGCTGGGCCTATCTCCCAAGCATATGTTCTCGAGCAGTTGAGATTCTTATGAGTTTCTTGTTCTAAATTAATGCAATGACCCGAAAGAAGATGCCTCCACGACATCTGCTTCAAACACAATTATATAAATAGCAGCAATAAGAACACAGTGTATCCCCTTTTGCATATACAGTACTCCGACAAGGCCTTTACACAGGGCAAAGTGACAAGCAAAACGTGAACATAAAACAAGCAGCCTTATCTTAAATGAGCGCCACAGACCTTACACAAACACAGACACGAGGAAGGAATGGTAAGCAGCAAAATAAATGAATAAATTCGAAGTGTGGACAGATGAAAATAACTGGGAAAGAAGGACAGAAGGAAAGAAGGGAGTTGCAGGATAACAGCACCAGCAAATTAGAATGGTCTATCTATCTGTGGCCCCTCGGAGCAGGGGCTACCCATGAGCTTCCAAGGTTGTGCTGCTTCTCACAGCTAGGGTCACAGGCTCACAGGTGGACTCGCTGGCAGACTTTCAGGCAGACTCATTTGTTTCCTTCACTGACTCTTTTACTCTCACTCATCTTAATGCGCAGAGACTCCTTCAACTCACTGCCTGCACTCCAACTTATTTCATCTGACTTGCCCACCTGCCTTACAGGAACACATTGCATGGAATATGACTTGAAGCCACAGTGACTCTGGATGAGGACGATTGTATCAGGCATAACAACATTTGGGATGACACTTTGCAACATTGTCTCAGAGTTTTCGTGCACTGCAATCGTTCCTTTCAACAAGAACAAAAAGCGCGCTGCATTCCATGACAGGCCGACAGTGACTTTGCTCCAATAGAAGTAACAGAGTGCCCGTGTCTTAATCATTGTTTATATGTATCAAAGGCCAGAGAAGCAGTTCCCTGTACTTCAGAAGAAACTTCACACATTGCTCTGGAGCCTCAGGCCAAACAATTATTTCACATTAAACACAAGTTTTCATCAGCGGATTCATTTTCAACTGAAAAAGTGAGATCATTTCCAAAAGATGGACGAAGAGAGAAGAAATGGTGGGTGTAAAAGAAGAAAATGTACAATTTTCATGACAAATAAGGGGCAGACGGTATCGTTTGCTACATAGCAGCATGACTCGCTTATGCGCACAAGTATTGATATTGTGGAGGTATGGAATAAAGCTACAATTAGAAATAATCGTCAGAAGTTTATAGTTATTTAGTCGAATCGAAGTATTCCTGTTACTCCTGAATATTGTCCCATACCGTGGAGTTAGCGGAATGTTATCTTTCCTGCCTCACGAAATCCGCCATAGCTTGAAACCAATTGGCTTCACCCAAACTCTATCCAGTCATATTTAGAGGCAAGATGTGCTTCTCTGAATTGAGATATGTTGGCAGTAGTCGATTCACAACAAACAAGCTGCCATTGTGTAGCAGCTCGAGGCCAAATTCATGTCAAACAGCATGCTCCGAGATGCAGCATCTGCTTCTGGAACTGCACGTGGCCAGAATTTTTCACCGGTTTGGACTCCACAGAAGATCAAGCCCAGGACTAGACAGCTCTGAGGTGATATCACTACCAAAGGTGTTATCCTGCCATCTTCAGCCGATAACACCTGGCTTTCCATGGATTTCTCCTAACAGGGGTGGAGGAGAGGTAGAGAAGGGGTGAGGAGTGGGGGATGGGGGGGGGGGGGGGAGAGGGGTGAACACAGTCATTATAGCATGGCATAGCGAAAATTATTTGGAGCTCATTGTTGCACCAAACAACAACATGATTATTGCCGATGTAAATGCAACCATTCATTGACAGTACAGTGCTTTAGAAAGTTTGAGTTCGGACGGAAATAGTGACTTAGAAAACCTGCACATTTGTAGCATTTGATGGACACAAAACAGAGGTAAAGGTGCTTTTCATCAAGCAATGAGCAGTGCATTCTAAATATTTACCCCCAAGGCTCAAAGAGAAGCCGAACTCGCCCACAGAAAGGGCCGATTGTGCCCAGGGTAACCAAGCCTCGCCTCGACGCACACTCACCCACATGCTCACCGCATTCCATTCATGTGCCCATTGTTACTGCTGTAAATGTTTGCCGTCCCCGGCCCTGTGGTTGGCTCCTTCAATTGACAAAATGACCTCGGCCCACAGAGGCGCTCCATCTAAACATTGCTTTTAGCCTCCATGCAAGCAGCATCTCCTGGCAGAGCATCACATAATTAGCCTTGGGGGTGATCTGAAATGCTTGCTCATGGTGACCGGGAACTGCGTAACAAATCGTTCGACACATCCTGCCTGTGACCTCAAGGAACAAAAAGTATATTTATTGATGTGGAATGGCACATTTGTGTGCCTGTGCTGTGTCTGTGTCCATGTTTTGACTGTACAAAGTGTGTGTGTGTGTGTGTATGTGTGTGTGTGTTTTTTTGTGTGGGCTCATGAGATAAGCGTATGTTTGTGCAGGTGTGTCAATGGATCCTCATGCATGTTCTCACACACCTTCACTGTTGCTGTTACTCGTCCTCTTTCCCTTAACCCCCACCCCAATTCCCCACCATTCACTTCTCAATTCTCTATCTCTATATCTCTCTATCTCTATATCTCTATATCTCTATATCTCTCTATCTCTCTATCTCTCTATCTCTATATCTCTATATCTCTATATCTCTATATCTCTATATCTCTATATCTCTATCTCTCTATATCTCTATATCTCTATATCTCTATATCTCTATCTCTCTATCTCTCTATCTCTCTCTATATCTCTATATCTCTATATCTCTATATCTCTATCTCTCTATCTCTCTATCTCTCTAATCTCTATATCTCTATATCTCTATATCTCTATCTCTCTATCTCTCTCTCTATTCTCTCTATCTCTCATATCTCTATATCTCTACTCTCTATATCTCTACTCTCTCTTATATCTCTATATCTCTATATCTCTATATCTCTATACTATCTCTCTCCTATCTTCTCTATCTCTCTATCTCTATATCTCTATATCTCTATATCTCTATATATCTCATATCTATCTCTATCTCTCTCTCTCTCTCTCTCTCTCTCTCTCTCTCTCTCTCTCTCTCTTCTCTCTCTCTTCTCTCTCTATATATATCCTCTATATCTCTATATCTCTATATCTCTATATCTCTATATCTCTATCTCTCTATCTCTCTATCTCTCTTTCTCTCACCTCAGGTGTTTAGTCAACCTGGAGAGAACCCGACATGATTATCATTTACAGAGAAACCCATGTCTATCAATTATTTATCTGTAAATGAGTACCTTTACATTCTGAAGATATTTAAGCACATTCACTGTGTTTCTGTTTATATGTGTCAGACACAATCAAAATTTGCTTATTTTAGCACTGTAACAGTCTACATAATCGACTCATATTTTGCTGGAGATATTTTTTTGCAATGCTTCATGCTTTGTGAGCAATCTGTCTTCGTTACACAAAAGTGTATGATTGACAAGGTTCCTATGAACATCTTTCCTGGCTGGACCTTAAATGATAACCATTAGGGTGTGCAAGATCATTCAACTAAAGGTCTCTCGGAAGGTTTGTTTGCTTCAAGCCAGTTGTACGTGACTGTTTCTGTCGTGGAGAAGATATCGTTTAGAGTCTCTTGCACACCCATCCCCCGCATTTCTACCCTTCCATTATCCACGCCTTGGCCTCGGTGCTTTCTCATTGGCCGGGCTAGAGATTGGCTTTGGCCTCTGACCCCGGTTTATACGGAAATTATCCTCCCTGGCAATCATGCTGCTATTCCTACCATCGCTTGTATCCAGGCCTTGCTGTGCATTTGTTTGACCGTTTTGAAGCTTGAGGTCGAATCAAGACTAATGAACATGCAGCCAGGGTGTGACGTTCTCTGTCCACCCTCGCTCACCCCCTATATGATATAAACCAATGTTCTTAGAGAGTAAATTCAAAATTAATCGAGGTAGCTCCCTGCTAGGCGTGTCGCCAACTGTCGTCGTGTGATGTCCTTTTAAAATATCACGAAGCGTGCGTCTTTTTAAGAGACGAGGGAAAAGCTTTTCTTTAAATGTGGAGCAGGCGTTGTGGCCTGGCATTGTGTTCTGGCAATGGCTGGAGCAGAAGGCCCGTTCCGCAATGCACACGAGACACATTCAATGGCAGTCGCGCCTGCCAGGAGCCACATTTACCATTTGCATTTCCATGGCGTGCTTCATCCCAGCGCATTTGCTGTTTCATTAAGGTGGCCCGGGAGGCTGGTTCACGCGTTGCCTGCTTGTTTGCCAGACCCCACGATTGAAATGCATTACTTTCCTTCTCCCACGCCAGCAGCACAGTGTTGCTTATGAGAATGTTCTCATAACCCCTTCGATTAAAATGGACGCCAAATGAGGGAGCGAGTAGGGAAGAGCATGTTCAATATGCCACCGGGAGCCCACCAATAGGGATGCCGGTCAGTGATGAAAAAATATAAATTTTAATTATCTCCTTAGAAATATTTGGAGCGGTCCACTTGCGGTCTTTTACCCCCATGTATGATTTCTTATAGATGTGTGTGTGTGTGTGTGTGTGTTGTGTGTGTGTGTGTGTGTGTGTGTGTGTGTGTGTGTGTGTGTGTTGTTGTGTGTGTACTGTGGATAAAAGTTTCTGTGCACCATAAATAAATTACACAAAATGATACCGACATGTACCCGAGCAATTTAATGGTCAACCAACAAGTGGCTTCACATATTCCCCAGTTTACCCATGAATAATCCGGAATTTGCACACCTGCATACTGTGCAATGCACACACAAATTGCCACCCACGTAGACTGTCACGTGACAATGCTACACGTGGTACTGAGCAAATAGCAACACAGCACGAATAAACATTCTTATTGATGTCTAAACGTTGTAAACGTGATGTCACACCTTCCCAAAAATCAACGTCTGGTGTGCTATTGGCATGCTTGACACAGATTGCCACATAACGTTGTAGCCAAGCATTTTGGTGTTCATCGGAACACCCCTACAGTCACTCTGAAGACATTATCAACAAACTGGCAACATCAGAGACCGTCCACATTCTGGGCGACGACGTGTGTTGTCATGTTAGCAGGATAACCATATTCAGTTGGTGCACTTTCCGAATCGGTTCCAAACAGCAAATTCGATAGATCGCAGTGTCCCTGGCTTGTGACCAATCAGTGCCAGAACTATCAGGAATAGGTTTCGCAAGCATAACATCCGACCTTGATGAGTAGCACTACGTCCAATTTGATTGCCACATCATCCTCATGCGCGCCTAGCTTGTTGTCGACAACGTCTGAGGTGCAAGAGACAAGATTGGGCTGCTATCCTCTTTACAGATGAGTCGAGGTTCCATCTTGACAATAGTGATGCCCGTTGTCGCATTTATCGACGGGAAGGGGAATGTTACTCTGACGCATGTGTTGTGCAACTTCTGTCGTTCAGTGCTGGAAGCGTGATGGTATGGGGAGGCATAGTCACACATCACAGATCCCAGCAGGAGGTCATTAATGGCAATTTGACAGGTATTCAGTGCCGTGATGAAGTTCTCCATCCTTACGTCCTCCCGTTCCTGCTGATTCATGGATGTCACATCACACTTCAAGAGGACAACGCATGCCTTTCGGTCACACGAGTGGCCACTGACTTCATCACACAACAGAACTTTCCCACACTTGTGTGATGTGTGATTCTCCAAAAAAAACGTGTGTGATGAAATGGAATGACGATTGCGCCATCTTCAAAACCAGCCGGCAACATTGGCATAACTGTGGCAGGCCTTGGAACAGATCTGGAATTATATCCCTCAAGCTTTCTTCAACCATCTTGTGTCCTCAATGAGGGGCTGTTGCCAAGCGTGTTGTCAATGCAAATGATGGTCACTGTTAACTGACTTTTGGTCACTGTTAACACTGTTAACAGATACTGAGCTGTTAACTGACTTTTGACCGCATCCCTCTTCGAGCCTCTGGAAACATATCTTGCATTACAATTACATATACTGAATATATGTATATATATATAAAACTCCCATGCTCTTCAAGCTAAAGAAAGCAGCATAAAACAACCACGAAAAGCTATACAAGGTCAGCACTTTGCTGTTTTAAACCCTACCCAGGTTCTTCTACAGCTGCAGATATTCACCAGTACATACATTAGAATCCCAATGCTACACGCCCACCCACCCCCCCCCCCTCAGCTGCCATGCCGATTTCATCCCTTGTTCGCCATTTCCATCAAAGGGGCCATGAGAACATTCTCATAAGCAACACTGTGCTGCTGGCATCGGAGAAGGAAAGCTATCAGACTGAGGGCTAACCCTTTAACGTTTTTGGTGGTGGCAGTGTCATCAATGTGTTACTGTTTGTATTCACAACACCAACCAACCTCAGGAACAGAGCAGCTGACAAACATTGCAAAGCATGGACTCACTTGAGGCCACACACAAACGAAAGAGCAATTGTTTCATTTGTGTGTGGCCTCTCGTGAGCCAACGTGCTCTCAACCACACGCTGTATCCCAGTGTGCTCAGTGGCATCCGTCATAATCACCAACCTGTAACAACATCGCAGAATGCAACCTGCTAGAAGGGGATGCGGATCACAAGACGTCAGGACCACCCTGTAGATTATGGAGAAACTGACTTGCACTTCAGTCTTACTCAAGGAGCATTTCCTTTTTTTCGACAAAGAACAACTCCAATGTCTCAGAGTGAGGAATTAAAATGTCACAGAATGGACATATTCATAAAAATGGACATATTCATTCAAAAAAAAAAATACATTTTTAGGTGATTTTGGAATGACAAAATTACTCGATGTTCAAAAACAATACAAGTTAAAATAATTTCACACAAAAAGTTTGTTCACTGCAACACCACGACGATGTCCTATAATGTGGGAATACCACATTTTGTGACACCAAATTACTCAATTTTTAAATATGAGTATAGTCCAAGGCCGATGTGTACATTATATTCTCGAGCATCGAAAAGTATGGAGAAATTGGTGACCCTTCACCTTTTTCTCAATGTAATCCTCTGTTACACATCCACATACTTGTCCAATGTGTGTCGTAGCTCCTTGATGCCATTTGTGTGGAAAACTTGGTGATGGCTACGCAGCCATTTCCAGAAACTTGTTTTGACATCTTTATCATTTGTAAACCTCACAAGGTTGCATGTATGGACAGTGTGGGAGATGATTTATAACTTCCCTTTGTGTCTCCACTTGAGCAGTGGTGGTTATATTTGCTGTGTGCGAGCGAACATTGCTGTGTAATAAAGTCACACCCTGAGACAGCATACTGGGCATTTGTGTAAATATCATTTGTCTCATTTCGTTACATAACGAGTGACTATATTACTGTGCTTTTATGGTTTCCCCACATTCAGGAAATACCACCTGAATGAAAGTACTATTTGAATGACAGATTTCTCCTTAGCAATGGCAGGTAAAAAGTACCCACTGAGCAAAACTGAGTCACTGAAAATGTAGACACAGTGCATGCGCAAAAGGCCTGGAGAGCATTCATACGTCACTTCAAAAATGTCGCCTATTGCGGAGCGATCTTAAGCATTCTCACAACCAAGTGCTGTCAATCCAGATAATTTTTCAAAAGATAATTTTAGAGAAACGCTGGATTACTAGATGTGGAATTGCTGAGGAATTGTGTGTCACTGGTGGAAGTGTGGAACCTATCTTTCATTCTCACATCATATAGAATACGGTTTGTGCAATGTGGGTACCAAAGGGTCTCAACTTTGATCTGAAGGCAACTTGTGTGAACATTGCAATGAGGCTCATGAAATGTGATCAGAGAGTTGATCATGAAAATTGTGACACGTGATAAGACCTGGGTTGATCACTAAAGATCAGTTGTAATGAGCTGGCATAGAGTGTATATGGTCTTGGTCCCTTACCACCAAAAAGGTTCATAGTTTAGCGCTCAGTCTGTAAGCTTATGGAAATAATATTTTGGGAACTTAATGGTTTAACCCTTTGAACCCTGAGCTCCTTGGACTTTCAGCTCCCCCACCTTGGGCTCCCTGGAGAAAAATCCGGCCGCTCAGGAATATGGAGGTTTGAATAGCAGTTGGTAAAACGACCATGAAGGTTAAAAGGGTTAAACACAATTTTCAGCATTTTAAAGGAAAGAGTGGCAATTCCAAAATGGTTAACCACAATTGTTGTGGTCCGAGCAGCCATTTTATCCGGTACCAAAACCTACTACGTGCATTTAGAAGCCCCTATATGATCTTCCCAATGCTGTTAGGGAGCACCTAAGCCAGATACGGTGACTCCCTCAGGGAAGTCTGCCTGGTACATGTTGCTCTCATGCAAATAATATCTGGTGCAAGCTTAGTGTATTTTCACCTCATGAAGATGTCCTCTGTCAAGGAATTGGAACCCATTACCGCCTTGTTGGTCATGATGAACATCAACATTTTGCGAATTACAGGGATCCATTAAATAAATAACCAAGTCTGTCATGATCACAGGAGGCACATACGCAAGGTTCAAAGTCCATTGACTAGTAGCGATCTGTTATGGATTTTAAAAGATAGAATGCGCCCATCTACGATCCTTCAGGCCTTGCACCTGCCTGCATCATCCAGATTTTGCTGTGTGAGCAGCTGCAAGATCTCAGCTGTTTGTGTGAACTGAGAAAGTTCTCCAACTCTTTTGTTATGCAGAGGAAGATCCCTTTCTTTCAGGTACTTTTTGAAGTATTTTAGAAGCTTTGTGAGCCATTTTAGGTAACAATCCTTGTCTCGAACACACGAAATACAGAAACATTCTCTAATGAACATTTACTGCTATGTGGTTATGCACATGCGCACCAAGCATTCTGGGACAGATTACATCATTTTGAAAGTCCCCAATTCACATCCAAGTTTTTAAACTCAATACACCATTTCAACACAACTCTGTGAAAGACATGCATCATCTGTGAACTTGAGCTGGTTTGGTGTTCTCCTTCACAATGAACCTGAATGCTCCTCCTCCGTCCCACAGTCGTGTGACTTTTTTTGGCAGCCATCTTTGTTTTACCCAGAATGCACTTCTTGTGTAACTTGCTCACGGTCGGTATTATAGCAGAATAAAGTTTGAACTTTTAACTCTTATTTTAATGAAATCTACAAGAAGTCCACATCTACTTTGGGCACTCCCCACGCACCCACTGGTTTACTTGTTTTAGAAAGAAAACATTGTTCAAAACTACATGCTTGGCCTTTGAAGGTCACGAGTATCAAAGACTCAATGTGTTTTCAAACTTATTTCGGTCACATGTTCAGAATGAAAGCCTGGCACAGGGCAAATTTAGATAACATCCCCCTCGTCGACCCACCCAGAATTAATCGTTTGGCAGATGTACAAAGTATTCCACTCTGATTTCACACCACACTGTTCCAATCTGTTGCATCTTCACAACACGAGCCAAACCATATGATGTTTCTTCGGAAACCAACGTCATTCTTGGCAAGAATTGGATACGTTGTTATTTATTACATTTTTTTTTTATCCATGTATATATGATTTCACCGACACATGCGAACAATTTTGTCCTCGTTTTGGTTATGTAGGTACCGAGTTAGCCAAACAGCAATGCTACCAGAATATATAAAGGCCTATTTGGAATGTTGCCTTTTCATTTGCTTTTTTTCTCCTTGTTTAACATCTGAACCACCTGCCGTGTTCTCCGGCAGCATGAAAGCCTTGATTACATAAGCGCGTGTGTCTCCCTGTCACCCCCTTCGATGCCCTGCGTGCTTCCATTGCTCCGCCATGCCATCCTGCTTCAGCACCCACCACCTCGCGCCGGCCTACCATTACTAACACTTGGCAGGCTTCTCCACGGCTGCGTGATGCCCCGCACCAAGGTACTGCATTCTCCCCGCATCCTGCAGCTGCTCTCTTCCTGGCCACAAATTATGCAGCTTTGCATCTGTGAATATTACTGCCGTCAATACATCATTTCAATTATCTTTTCCATTCTATTACCCTCATTTCTCTTCTCTTTTTAAATTGCTTTGCTTATTGTGTACTCTTCAAACAGTTTATTTACATTTTCCATTAATTTTATCTTTATTTATTGTTTATTTAATTTATGTGAAGGCATTTCAACGTTCACATGGACTTTTGTTTAGACTCAAATCTAAAGTTGTGTGCATAATCACAAAGATGTTCTTTACATTCCTTTTCGAAGAATTCTCCAGTTTTGGACACATTTCTTGTCACATGGCGGTGGAAACTTTCAACCACCTTCATTGCAGTAATTATCTGGGATATGTACGTAGCTAGTGCAGGACATCATTTTTAATAGCCCCATTCATCAACACCTTACTTACTGCCTCTAAGGTGCTCTTTAATGCGGATGTCCTTCACAGGTAATCATCACAATAATGTACTTTGTGGCCAATCATCTGTAAATTTCACAGGCTTGATGTTTTTGTTGTCCATAAATCTCGGAATTTTTTTGTTTTAAACAAGGTCAAGGCTCATGGAAGAGTGAGTACATTGAACGGATCAGGATGCAACAGGACAAAAACAACAGTAGAGAGAGGGAGGTAACACCAACAGCAGGGTTGAAGGACAAAATAGAGGAGATTTGGACAGACAATGGGTGTAGGGGAGGATGCACAGGGTGGACAAGATGGAGACAAAAGCAAACAATCAGGAAGGAAAAATTTGGAAGGAGATGGACCTGGGAGTGATGGGGGAGGAGGAGAGTGGTAATGAGGATTGGAAAAGTTGTGGTTTGGATGGAGGGTGATCTGAGATGGTGGTGAACAGCTGTCTTGAAGAGTTGAAGAGAAGAATGAGATTAAAGAGGATGTGAAAATTGATTCTACAGGTGGGAAAAAAAGAGGAACGAATAGTGGAGGTGAGCAGTGATTCTGGATTTTGGGAGTTTCACCAGAAGGGGGTTGATTGTGGACCATGTGCGCCATGCAGGAACCTGGGAAGACAAGGCACGTAAAGAGCAGAGGGTGAGAGACCAGAAAAGAGGCAATAGAAGAAAGAGAGACCACCGACCTGTCTGTGATGAGTAAGTGATAGGCCCATAGACTCAGCCTCATCGTGAGACATTCCAATAATCTTGAAGGCTTTGGTTTACACGGCATCAAACTGAGAAAGGTGTGAGGCAGGAGCACCAGCCCAGAGAGGAGAGCAGTAATCCATCATGCTGTGGATGAAGGCCTTGTAGGTGGATAGGAGTTCTGGTGTGCAAGGGAATGGCTTTGTACGATGCAGGATGCCCAGTCGGCTTTTGGCTTTGGAGGCCAACTTTGAAATGTGGTTTGCCCAAGGAAGATAAGGGCTGATTGTGAGACCCATGAGTTTGAGTGACCGAACATCCTCAAGAGGATTGTTAAGAAAGTAGATGGAAGGGTTTGTCAGATGGTCCTTTTGGAGAGAGAGAGAGAGAGAGAGAGAGAGAGAGAGAGAGAGAGAGAGAGAGAGAGAGAGAGAGAGAGAGAGAGAGAGAGAGAGAGAGAGAGAGAGAGAGATAGAGTTAGAGTTAGAGTTAGAGTTAGAGTTAGAGTTAGAGTTAGAGTTAGAGTTAGAGATAGGTTTGTCTGGATTGAAAGACTTATTCCAAATGTTGGATCAGTTTGGAATTTTGTCAAGGCCTTAAGAGAGGGAAGAGGTGACAACCTGCCTATCTGAAGGATTAGGTATGTCACGGCAGAGGGTGGAGTTATCAGCAAATAGATAAACGGGATTTTCCAGAGAGTCAAAGAAATCATTTATGAAAATTAGGAATAGGATTGGGCCCAGAACACTGCCTTGTGCCACTCCAGGCTTGGCAGGAAGAATAGATGAAAGGATTCTGTTGGGGGCCATACCTTGGCTATGAGAGTGGAGGTGGCCTTTGATGTCATAGTTAGAGAGTTTGGAAAGCAAGGCAGGATGCCAGACTGTATCAAAAGCTCGAGATATGTTTAGACTCTATAGAGACAGCCGTGATCTCACTTTTGACTTTGAGGGCTTCCATCCATTGTTGGGAGAGTAGGAGAAGCATGTCCAATGAGGATTGACCTGGTCTGGAATCGAATTGGTGATCTGAAATGAGGTTATTGGAGAAAAGGAAGGGTTTCATATTAACTGCGATAATGGATTCCATTACTTTGCTGATAATTGAAAGTAAACTCATCAATCTGTAGTTGAGGGGGGGTCAGCTTTTGCACCTTTTTTGCAATGCAGTTTTCTTGGCTGATTTCCAAGCATATGGAAGATGACCTGGAGCAAATAATAGAGTGAAAAGTGCAGAACGAGGATGCGCAAGTGCAGCAGAGCAGGTTTTTAGAACACGTGAACCGATTCCGTCCAGTCCAGTTGCAGAATCAATCAAGGGTTGCCAGAAACTTCTCCACCTTTTCAGGTACAGAAGAACCAGAGGCCAGGAGCAGTTGGGTACGATGGGTGGGTGGATACAGAGAGTGTGGGGTTGATGACAGAAGGTTTGGAAGCAAACACAGAATTGAGGCATTCGACCTTCTCTTGAGTGGAGTCTGCCAAGAGCACTTGGGCCGATTTGTACGGTGGCTGCAGAGAGCATGGTGTTGGTGACACAAGGTTTGGAAGCAAACTCAGAATCGAAGCATTCGGCGTTCTCACAAGTGTAGTCAGCTGTGGTGATTTTACGAGAGGAACGAGATGGAGTGGGGGGGGGGGGGAGCATACTCTGGAGACAGACTTATGAAGGAAGCACCAGCTTTTAATAGGAGGGAGACATGTTTGAAAGTTTATTCTGAAAGGTTTGACAGATATTGTTTTTTGGCTCTCCTGAGAGTGAACAAACACTTGTTCCAGCTTTGTGGAATAAGCTGAGATTGCTTTCAGTCAGGTTTTCCCTCCAGGAAGAGAAGGCAAGTTGTTTCAGAGCAACTGCCTCACCACATGGTTCAGCATATCAGGAGAGCCAAAAAACGATTAACTGATGATGAGATGGGATGAATCTGTGCATAAGAGAGAATAGAATTCTGTGGAAGAATTCCCATGCTGAGTTGATATCAGGGGCAGTAGATGTGGAGGACCAGTCCTGAAGTGAGATAGCTGCTTGCAGTCCCTGCCAATAAAACAAAACATTATTTTAATGAGGAATTTCACACTCAGAATGAGGAGAGGAATTGATCATACTCAAGATGAGGAGGGAATTTTAATGAAGAATTTGACGCTCAGGATGATTAATCCTGTAATAATATAATTATTCACCTTTTCACACTCTTTATTATATCACTTGCCACGATCTTGATTTTCAGAACATGCTTCAGAGCAGGAAACACGTGATTTTGGGTATTGGTCACTTTCAAGACAAATGAAGATTCCCTATAAGATTGTTAATATACATACATTAATTACTCTGCATCTTCCAAAAAAAAATAATAACTCCAGGTCACGTAGGAGGCATCCCCGTATTTTTCCTTTCATCAATTAAATTATTCATGCGTTGTATTTCCTTTTTCATTTTCTCTTTAAACGAATGAATCATTCTCGCAATTATTGAGAATAATATGAATCTTGTATTAATCTTGTGATGATCAATAACCACATGAGTCACTCTAATTGTAGTTTCATAATCATAATTATTTTTAGTCTGTAATGTGTGTGTGTATATATATATATATATGTTTTCATCACACATGCAGTCATACATTGTTCTTACCCCCACCACCTCCTCTCACAATATTATGACTTTCCTACAAACTGAGGATAACAATGCAGCTCCACACCTTTCCTGACGTACTTTCTTCGTGGAATTGCAAGCAATAAATGGAAAAATAAAAAAAAACTCTGACATTTCCTTGACATCTTTAAACCTCCTCATCCTGAGCATTAAATTGCTCATTAAAATAATGATTTTGTTTGGTTGGGTCGGTGGTTCATTCATTGTCTGAAGGACTTACCAGGTGTCAAGGGTAAATGTGATATGTGACAGAAGATATGTTGAGAGCTCATGAGAATTCACCGCTGAACTGCATATTGAACCGTTGGTTGGTTAGTTACACTTTCCATCATTGTGCGATACAAATTAGTCAAGTGATTCTGCCTGATGATGCTCATATTCTCCATTTCATCTGTTAATTCATGACCTTTTGCATTCATGGCAATATCTTCATGAACTTGATGACATTCACATTCCTACTAATGCTAAATGTGTTTATTATCATGCAAGCATTTCTTATATTTGTTTTTTTTTATTTCATGAAGATGTATTAGTCCCCTTCATTTGTAACTTAGTTTTTTTAAATTCATGAAAATTGCATCCTTCATTTGCTTTCAAAAAAATTTCAAACGTTTATTGATCCGATTTTTGTTTGAGTTTTTGTTGAATAATAAGAGAACGATTGATGGTTTCATGATAGATTTAAATTTTAACTCAGTTTACGTAAAGTGGGCCGACAGGATAGCTCAGATGCAATGCCGTCTGGGTTTGATGCTAAATCCGACGATAAAGTGTCATCATGATGCTTCCTTGTCAGGTCGTTGCACCAATTGGTGTGCCGGCCTTCAGAGAGACATTATATCAGGTGCCCCATCTGCTGATTTTTGCTGGTAAATGTCATTACCAAATTATTGCCCTCGTTGACCTGTCTAAGGTTTGGTCTCAGCCACGGAGACATTCATAACATGTCGTCAGTGTCCTGTTGCACTCTGTAAAAGTGTAGAGGCAAATTAATACATTGTGGAATGTTCAGCATGACATCCTTTTGAATAGAGTCCAGTGATATATCAATATACCGGTTATGTCGTTGTAGTTTTTCATATTGATATACCGGAATTGGAAATTTGAATATACTGAAAAATATATATATATCGAAAAAAAATTGGAATTAAAAAAATATCGGTATATCCACAAAAATATCGGTATATCACAAAGAAAGGTGTTTACAATCCTTAAATATACCATACATTATTTCAAAAGCTTTGATGCACTTGACGACACCTGAAACAGTGGAACGTATGATGTCAAGACGTGCATCAGGAAGTAGGTACAGTCGGTTTTAACTTTTAACCCTCAGCACCCAAACACCATACAAGCAATTGAGTTTTTATTTGCCCTTGCAGATGTTACTTTAAAGCAATTGGTTATTTTATATGAATCGGGTATGCTTTCGAAAGCCTGTGCTGATAACCGACATGGTAACCCGCGATACTGATACCGATATAGGCCTGTGCCGATTACCGATATTGATAATGTACATGTCGTCATCGTGTGTGCCAATATCGGGCACTGAGCTAGCTTTTTACTGAGCTATATTTATATAACTCTTTACTGAGCGATAATATTTACTGAAATAGCTAGCCGAGCACTCACCTGCTCCGAGGATTAATGGTCATTGACGATGATCTTTAGAAATTATCCTGCAAGAATAATGTAAGCAAAGGACAAAACTGAATCTCTTTTTACTCTCTTTATCAACCAATTTCTCCATCATATGAAAAAATTTGCCATAATTAGTAAAGATCCAGTGCATGATGTATGCCGTGAATTACCATGTGTCAATGATATGTATGTCATATATGAATACCTAATGCACAATTCGACCATTACATATTTTTGGAACCTGCATAAAAAAATATTATCCCAAAATACTGGTATATACTGGTCTGAGCATACTGATATATCGATATTTTCCATATGCCCCTAACTTCACTTATTCTTAATCATCTGACTCACGAGTTAATACTCAAAACCTCTTCCTTACTTCCTTTCTAATACTCAGCTTATTTAAAATGACATTATAAAATGTATCATCTCCTTTCAATATCCTTTACAAATGCCCTGCTCACATTTCTTCTCTTTCCTTCATGGTTAACTCACAAAGCCGTGCCCAATGTCTTTTTCATAATATGAAGCGCTACTCTCCTTCATGCTGTTAGCCACTTTTCCCTCAGCTGATTGAGAAGTCTGTCTTCATTTGGCTGAACTTGGGATCCAGCAAAGAAACCCTGTTTGCAGAATGTTGCCTCACAGCTGTTGAGCTCATGCTTTCATTCCACATTAACAGTATGCACCCCACATTGTACACTACAAGTCATACCGCCCTCACTACATGTCCTGTGACCCCTTGATTCTTCATAAGCAATAGGTGCAGGTGGCATCAATGCCCACCTTCTCAAATCCTGCTTTGTTACTCTTGCTTCTCTTTTGTCTGCTCTCTCAGCTGTCCTTCGCCTTTAGCAGTCTATTTTCTGCCAGGAAGTTGGATAGCATCACTCACCTTGACAAGAAGGACGCAAAAACGAATTGTCTGAAGTACAGGTTAGCAACGAGAAATACGGACCTTCTTAAAGACTATTGACAGCTTGCATCGGCAGAGAAAGCAACAATAGATTTTCCCAAACAGGAGTTCAGAAAGCATAAGTTAACCACTATGAGATAAAGGTGAGGCTCACATTTCGGGTATTACCCTTCATTAGAGCAAATCCATCATCACTACCGACATCATCTCTCCTCTTTTCAAATAACCTGATCTCTCACCATCACTTTGGATTCCATCTTAGTAACATAACTTTTGACATGCTGCTGCTTTTCTCTCACCAATGGTTGGAGGCCCTAAATCTCAAACAAAAGGTCAGGACCATCTCCATGAACATATCTCAGGCATTTGACAGAGTCGAACATCCTGCTCTGCTTGACAAGTTTGCTGCTTGTGAGATACAAGGCTGCCTTCAGACCCGACTTCTTTCACTCACGCAGTCAACACGTTGCTAACAATGTAATCCTCTCCTGCCCTCTCCTCTCCCACTGAAGGCGGGTGTGTACCAAAGCAGCATCTTTGGCCCAGTCTTGTTCCTAAAATAAATAAGCAACCTCTCTGATGCTTTGGTAAACTTTCTCTTCCATTTTGCAGATTACTCTACATTGTGCCGTGTTGTCGCCAATCTCACCAGAAAGCAGAGAGCAGCCGTGTGTGTGTGTGTGTGTGTGTGTGTGTGTGTGTGTGTGTGTGTGTCTCTCTACTGATTTGGAATTGATTTTAATGCTGGTCTGACAAATGGAACATCTTTCAATCCTGGCAAATCTCAGTTTCACCCTGTCACTCCAGAAAATTGTCAAATGAACTCACCTACCTATATCCACAGTTAGCTACTTCAGAGGTTCAGTCTCTTGAACCTCCATTCCACATCATCACCTTTGACCTTTATTAGGCTAACCAGATAGCAAAGCTTGTGTCCAAAGTGAGCCGCAGACCAGGCATCCTCCGTTATTCAAGGTCATTCCTTGATAAATCAGAATTACTCACAGCTTCCAAGGCCTTAATTCACAGTTCAATGGAGTACTACTCTCCCCAGTGGTCTTGTGCCCCCACTTCACATCTATCTTTCATGGATTTTTGTAGAATCTAAAGCTCTCATCATTATTGGCATCTCAAGTGAGAAGCAGGTGGCTTGTTGCTCTCATATTACAGCAGGTTGCTGGCTTTTTTGTGCCTCTCTTTGTGTCTTGCTCCTTCTACTCTTTAGACACTCCACAGCTCCTTCAAGCTGCAGGCCTAACTGTTGACCCCTCCTTAATTAATTAATCATTAATCCCCTCCTGGTTAAATCCAGGCTTACCATACACCTCCACTTTTTTGTTAATCTTTTCTTCCATTCCTGGAACTGCCTTTCTGAAGCTGTTCAATCCCACTCTTTCCTTCAGGAATTTAAGTTGGTGGTGCACCATCATCTCAAGTCATCACCCACCTATGCCTTCGATCTTTTCTACTCTCATTAACCCAATGTAACCTCTAAACCTAAGCCTCATACTTATCACTTGTTTCCTTCCCTGCTCTCTCTTCATTCTCTTAGTTGCTGCACTTGCTGCTATATTGTCCCAATATATAGATGAGGGGCAGTCAATAAGTAACCTTAAAATGGCGATATAAATTCGAGAATGTAATGTATGTAGTTGTAATTGACATATGTTAGATCGATGGTGAAGAGTCATGTTTTGCCTGTCTTAGATCTGGCAACATTGAGCGTATGACATCAGAAGAGCAGTTCCAAGATGGCGGCCCCCTTGGAAGCATGCACCAGAGAGAAGCAACGTTCTGTCCTCCGTTTCTTGGGAAGTGAGCATGTGAATTCCAGTGAAATCCATCGCAGAATAAAAATGCAATATGGTGACGCATGTTTATTGCTGCAGCAGTTGTACGACTGGGACAGGAAGTTTAAAAGTGGAGTTCTTTCAGTTTGGATGTGAGTTGTCTGAGCACCCACCTTGCAGACACTTTGTGGAACCCCGGCATGTTGTGAATGATGTGGTGTGCTGAACCACGGCTAATGTTAAATTTGGAGACCACTTCATCCAGCACAATGTGCTGGCTTTCCCTCAGCATGTGCTCAACTCCTGCAACCATTTCTGGCGTGTCAGCTGTGCGAGGCCGGCCCGAGCGAGCAGCGTCTGCCACACTGGACACTCCACTTTTAAACTTCCTGTCCCAGTCATACACATGCTGCAGTGATAAACATGCGTCACCATATTGCATGTTCATTCTGCAATGGATTTCACTGGGATTCACACCCTCATGTCCCAAGAAACGGATGACGGAACGTTGCTCCTCCCTGGTGCATGCTTATAAGGGAGCCGCCCTCTTGGAACTGCTCTACTGACGTCATGCGCTCAATGTTGCCAGATCTGCAACAGGCAAAACATGACTCTTACCCATAGATATAACATATGTCGTCCACAACTACACACATTAGATTCTCAAATTTATATCACCATTTTAAAGTTACTTATTGACTGCCCCTCGTATATTCCATTGGTGTTTCCCCCTTTCCATTTTGTTCCCTTCCATTCTGCTCTTGCTCTTCCATGGGCCTCAATCATGTATACAAAAAAGTTAAAAATGACTATGGTGTGAAAGGGCAGGCCAGGCCTTGTCCTATGATGATTCCATTCTAACCTCTCCTGTTTCCTATATCGCAGCACCTTCACAAGTCTCAATTATCCACCACGTGAGCTCCACCATGAACTCCATTAAGCTCTCTTGGCCCCAACCTGAGCAGCCCAACGGGATTATCTTGGACTATGAAGTGCGCTACTTGGAGAAGGTAGGCCATCTGCCACAGCGTTTTGAACACATGGAGAGGTATGGGGCATAAGGGTGTGCAGAGGGATTGGGGTGGTGGGGAGACGGGGTATTTGATGGGTAGCGTGCAAAGGATAGCTTACTCAAAATGTCAGTGCCATAGATTACCACACTGAAGAGGCAGCTTTTTATTTTCACTTGTGAATGTTTACTACCACTCTCTTGTTGGACAACCACCTCAAATGTAAAAGAAATATTGCCGAAATCATTTTTTTTACATCAAGAACATAAGATATATCAGAAAGATATAGGGATTGAAATATGAGTTCATCAAAGCTACTGTAATACACATGTGCAGAGCCAGCATGATCTTTTGAAGTCCTCACTGACATTTGGCCATATTTGACCTTGGCTTTGGCCTATTATAGAAAGTAAGTTTGTGTCCCCCAAAAATGCAAAAAAAACATTCAACGACACAATAATTAGGTATCTACATATTGTGGACGGATGAAGGGAAATAACATAATATGCCCCAGAAACCGGTTGAAGTGAAGTTCACACAAACTTATCCATTGCTGGCTGAAATATAGATAAACAACATGAAGAATAACAAAGGGTAGTCAAAACCCAAATGGTTTCAATAGCAATTGGAGATAAAATTTGAGATGAGAAGAAGAGAGAGAGGGAAAAAAGGAAAAAAAAGGAAAAGGAAAAAAAAGGAAGAAGAAAAAAAGGAAAGGAAAAGAGGAGAAAAAGGAAAAAAAAAAAAAAGAAGGAAAGGGAAGGGGAGGGGCTAGAGAGAGAGAGAGAGAGAGAGAGAGATATGAAATAGAAATGCTTCCTATCATAAAATCAACCACTCCTGTCGGAGATTGAACCAAGTGGGGGGAGCCTCGACCATAACTATCAACTACTACTACTACTAAACCGCGAACCCATCTGAGGGGTGATGCTACCCCCTCGGGGGTTGACCCTTTTGCACTTTGTTTCCTCTGGGATAGGGGACATTCAAGGTTAGGACAGGAGTTTGGAATGTCGCTATCATGGTGCCGGCAATTGCTCACCTACTCTTCGCTAAGGACAATATGGAATCTTTAACATCCATCAACTAATGCCGGCAGACGAGATGCCCGCTAAATATCCATCTGAGGAACGGTACATACATTGATCAATTACCCTGCCTGTGAAACACCTTAGAGGTGAGTGTACATACCTGTCGGCCATCCTGCCAGCTCACTAACTATAAAGAGCTCTGGAAAGTGCTAGTAAACATATTCATGGGGAACTCTCCTGTATTAATCGAACCAACGAGGATGGAGTGTGAATGTGCTCCTCACAGGTCGTTTCGCTTTCTCAGTCTGCAACTTGCGAACAATATTAATAACTCAAACTACTATCCTTTTATGAATAGCACTTCTTCATCAATCCAAAGTTTCTATTTTTCATGCAAAATTTTGTCGACTTCTATTCGTATTTAAAATATTGAAAACCCACACAGTATAAAGCAGAGGCCAAAACACGTGAAATGCTGACCAATATCGTGGAAATTGGGAATTAAATAAACCAATGCCAATAAAATTTGCACTTAGTAATTATTTCCACTTAACTATTCCAATTCTCGTTGATATCCGACAAGATGGTGCAGAGATGACACATTTACCTTTGAGGGTTCCATTCCTGACCCGACTATGCACTGTCGGATTGGTGCTTTGCAGGCAGTGTGTTGCATCGCAAAGTGCACCACCCTTTGGATAGATGATAAGCCCGAGGACCCGTGTGCTAGCAGTAGATGGTAGATGCTAAGGGTTCCATGGTGTATTTCGCAAAGAGTGCGTGAGTTATCGCCGGCAACCTGAATATATTACATCTTGCTTCCCAACTCACCAGCCAAACGTCAGGCATGGCCAGCCAGATCGTGAAAGACTTGTCCCAACCTTCTGCCTCGGCCAACCCCACAAGAACAGTGAGATTGATTTGTGTCTTGAAATACGTACGAGTAGTATTTGTGGTAGTCTTCCCATCGTCAATTAAATATATAAATAACTACCGGCATTTATGGATGTTGTGGCAGCAAGGTATCAGGGTGAGAGGCGAGTGGAATGAGATGAGTTTCATCCGAACGGTTGTCCTGCTCCCAATGTTATTTACACACCGTAAGTCATCTATTTGTCATCGCCCCCTTCACTCCAAAGTGCAAACAAATGATAACAAAAGCGGCTCTTGCTTTGAAAGCATTTGATGAGGAATAAAGTTTGATTGTCGAGGTGGAAAATTTGTTATTTTCTTTCAATTTCCACAAACTAGCTCACACTGTTGGCAATGGTTATCAGAGCTGGAGTTAAAAATTGAACCACATTTCACTCGAACCTCTGACTGCGCATTTGTTAAAGATAAAAGTTTCCTTCGCCAAACTGTCCTGATTGTAAAAATGTGTTCTTCTTGGCTTTTCAAATGTCTGTTCTTGTTTTGGGGGTTTTGAGCAAAACGTTGTGGGGTCGAGCACACTTTATGTACTTTTTGAACAATTACGGTACTTCACAAGTTCACATATTCATTATATATAGTCGATTTGCCTTCAGATACTCGTTTTGTACGGGCGTGTTTCTTGCATGTTAAAAGGGACTCGTGCATAATTTAAATTTACCCATACCATGCGGACCATAAAATTTGAACAAATAATTAAAAACATGAAGGATATGTGCAAGAGGAGGATTAAACAAATGATCGATCATCCAATCATGTGAAATAAAGAAAACTTGCTTGGATGATACACAAAAGGTACCTATATTGGCCAAGTTGTCAGGACATTGAAGGACGCAGAGGTAGCGCACCTATCTACGAGCTGTCTCGTCTGGTTTTCATTACCGATACGACCATGAAATGTCGGAATGGTACTTCACGTGAAGGGCATCACAAAATGTGCCATCCCTCAGATGGATGTTAAGCCGGGTGTTCCAGCTGCTTGCATTAGTTGGTGGACATTAAAGATTCCAGAGTGGCTTTCATGAAGAGTCGGCGAGTTATCACCAGCACCCTGAACAAATTTTGCAATTCCTGCCAAAATCAGCTGCAGTTAAACATAAGGTCTGGCTTGCCTATTCATAACAGATTGGGGAAACTTATTGCACGACTGATCGCACAAGAAGGGGGGAATAATTTGTGCCGTTAACGTGTGAGCAGTTAACTCAGTAGTGGAGAGAAACGATGGCATCCCTGAATTGTATTGTATACCCTTGCAAAAATATCCTGTCAAGAGAGGATTTCAACCCTTCCACGAGTCTCGATCTCTGAAAAAAAAGGGAGATGTGAGAATAATCTTTAAATATTTCATCACATCTCCTGAGAACGTTTTCATAGGGGCAATAAAGCTGATTGCAGATACATATGTACATATATATATATATATTAAATACATACATATATTTATAAATAAATATATATATATATTATATAATATATTATGTATGTCACCCTATGTATGTGCATACATATATATATATATATATATATATATATATATATACATACATATATAAATGGAGATATCCTGTTCACAGACAGACAAGAAAAACCGGGGTGAAACCATAACCTGACCACCTCGATGGTGTTGCCTTTCATGTTTGCTATATGCAGCTTTTCTCGGCTGGAAGAGAATGGGAGGAGTCGATTTATTTATATAAACCTAGCCACCTGGGTATATACCACATATATTCACACAATACATATATATATATATATATATATATATATATATATATATATATATTTATAAATGTATGTATGCATATATATATTTATAAATGTATGTATGCATATATATATATATATATTTATAAATGTATGTATGCATATATACATATATATTATTATATATATATATATGTACATACATATATCTGCAATCAGCCGTATTTGCCTCTGTGAAAACGTTCTCAGGAGATGTGATGAACTGAGTGAACTGATTTGGACTCTCACCCTATGTAATATATATATATATATATATATATATATATATATATATACGTATATATATATATATATATATATATATAATATATAATATATATACGTATACATATATACCTATATATAGATACATATATATATACATATATATGTATATATACATTTATATACATATATATACATATATATACATATATACATATATATATTACATATATATATATATTAACATATATATATTATATATAATATATAATATATATAATATATATATTAATATACAAGCCGGTAGGCGACATGGGTGGTCGCTATATAATTGCATACTAGTCATACAGTTTTTGACGGATCGGCTGAACATTTTTGACAAAGAGGTTGATTATAGTGCGCATAAAAGCGCGGAAGCCGATTTTTGATTTTAGAAAAAAATATATATAAAAATATTTTTCGGATTTTTTCAAAAATTTCAAAGTCCTGTTGCTCGGCAACGGTGGCGTCCATAGCAACGGTGCTCAAAAGCATCCAACTAGATTCTGGTATGAAACTAGCAGTCAAGTTTCATCAAAATCGGTTGACTCCTCTGGCCTCCATATATATAAACACACACACGTGCCACCAGGCCTCAAGGGTGGTGTGCAGAAGCATTAAAATCTTCTTCTTCTTCTTTCAGCTGCTCCCGTTAGGGGTCGCCACAGCGGATCATCCGTTATGATCCGCATACTGATTTGGCACAGGTTTTACGCCGGATGCCCTTCCTGACGCAACCCTGGTCGCCTCTTACGACACAGGGATAAGGAAGGATTGGGTTTCGCCATGATTCCGGCTGCCCTGCACCCTCTCATAGCGCGGCCCGCGCAGAGCTCCCGTCCTCAAAGCGATCCTCCAACCCAAGCCTCCGAGTAGCCGGATTACAGGCGCACGCCACTACGCCCGGTGCAGAAGCATTAAAATAAAAACAATAAATACAAGGCACAGGGAGGTGAAATTCGCTGCATGTGATGTGCAGCATGAGCATAATATAACGAGTTTCCATTTACTTGTGGAAGATGTACTAATAAATACGGAACATATAAGCACACCTGAAGTGAGGCCGGGGCTTCAAACTTTGGCATGCTCACGAAGCTGTTCCATCGAAACGAAACATCCCACAAGATGTAGAAAATTGCGTCACATTTGTACGTCGTGTTTTAAAATCACGTTTCTTGCTTCGAAACATCATATATTCCATTCTCCTTAAATATTTTGTTGACATTTCTCCAACCTGTCATTTGTGATGGGCTTTTATACTTTTATAATTCATGTGAGCAAGTTGTCCCCCAGCAGGTGTATGTGTGTCACATTCTGTTTTTTTTATGATGTACAATTCCATACCCCTGGGTCAATTCCTCCAAAATTTGCTGTAACTTATTATTGTAACATGCAGTTGGTCAAAGTTACACAAAACAAAAAATTCAGTTTTGTAAACAAATTGATGTTAAAACAAGAAATAATGGCGCACTGAGCGATCGAGCGTCGGGAATCAAACCAATTGCAATTTTCTATTTACATTCTGTATGCAGAATGCAAATTAATATATAAAAGGTCCACAGTTGCCACGGAACTACACTGAGTGTAAGTACTCATTGCACGATCCTGTATGACCTCAAACAAGGAAATGAGGCAATTTTGCCCATCATTGCTGTGGTACACTCCTGGATTCTTTCTTTTTAATTTTTCTACCCTTCCCTCTCTCTTCCCACCCCTATCCTCTCTCTCTCTCCACCCCTATCCCTCTCTCTCTCCCACCCCTATCCCTCTCTCTCCCACCCATATCCCTCTTCTCTCCACCCCTATTTCCTCTCTCTCTCCCACCCCTATCCCTCTCTCTCTCCCACCCCTATCCCTCTCTCTCTCTCCCACCCCTTATCCTCTCTCTCCCACCCTATCCCTTCTCTCTCTCTCTCCCACCCTTATTCCTCTCTCTCCCACTATCCCTATTCTATTTTGAGTGAAGTGCCGCATTTAAGATGGATAATTATTTGATAGCTTAGGAAGGACCGGCACTAGATCCGTAATGTGCTCACAAAGTTCCATAATGTCCATGTCACTTATTTAAAAATTCAAGTTCAGGGGCAAAGAGGGACAAGGAAGCAAAGGGTGTTGAGGAGTCGAGGATAAGTATTCATGGCAGCAACATCTGAATTGCCCAGCGTCCTCTGAAACTCATGGAAATGTCGATTGCATCTTGCCAGCTCTCACGCTTCAGAAATGTAATGCAAAGGCCATCCTCATTTACTGCAAGAGGGGTTGCAGAGATGCTGAGCTGGCTAATGGACTCAAGATGACTTTGAGAAGCTCATGGTTGCTTATCAGGTCCCCAGATGACAGGAGAGTCATTATTTCTGCACACATGGTTTGAAAACTGCTCATGAATATGTATTGCCGTCACATAAAAGTATCTGCAAATGTCCAGAATGATTTGAAGTGTAAGCGTAAACCACAGTATTTGCCAAACATTGATGCAAGCCATTCCAAAATCGTTTCCAGTTTCGATTTGCTAAAACGCTTGTTTTGCACCGACGATGCTCTGGAAATCGGCAAGAAAGATGCCTTCTCTGTTTGAGGATTTCCGGAGCAGAAAAAATTCCATGGAATTGTGTGTGCAAGTCAGGCAGGGCCTGCGGACACACCACCCAATGTAAGTGTATTGTGGAGTGCGGTTTTACGGCATCGCTCAGGAAATTTGAAGCCCGTTGCTTTTTGTATTCTTCCTGAAAAATTTTTCCTGGCACACGAGCAGGCCCAAGTGGATAAGAAATGTCGCATGGAAAACTAGCAGGGGCTGATTAATTAGGCATGTGCGGTATTAACATTTACATACAAAGAGGGTTGTAATGCATTGCCAGAAGGGTGCTCCATTAGAATCAACCATGCCTGCTTAATCCAGTGCAAGCCGTGCACATGCGAGCTGCACAACCAATCTGCTGAGGTCTTGATATGGAGATTCTGTTTGCTGTTTGTATATATACATGAAAAAAAAACAAAGACCCACTCATATCTCTCACCTGTGAATGGAGGGAATACCAATTAGCTCTCACCTAATCAATTAACCGAGGTAGCTAGGATTGTATAAATATATCGACTCCTCCCATTATCTTCTAGCCGAGAAAAGCTGCATGTAGCAACCATGAAAGGCTACACCGTCGACATGGTCAGGTTATTTTTTCACCCCGGTTTGTCTGTCTGTCTGTCTGTCTGTGAACAGGATATCTCCAAAAGTTGTGAATGGATTTGGACATAATTTTGTGCACAAGTTACGTGTGTGACAAGCGTTAGTTGATTTGATTTTGGTGAAGATCCAAATACGGATACGAGAATTTTGTTTTTATTTTTAAGTGATTCTTCACAATGGAGAGTTAGGGCCAAAAAGGATATTTTGCATGATATTTCAAAAAGTTATGGACAGGTTATTACAAAACTTGGTTAATGAATTGGTTAAGTGACAAGAACACGCCGATTAAATTTTGGTTCATAGTGGGGCAACTTAGCATAACAATTGTGCATTTTGTGAGGAAAGCACCAAATTTGGCACACTAGTAGCCTATCATATTATGAACAGATTTGGATATTGGGCCATCTCAAATTCAGCCGCTGATGGCTGTGGCAGCCATTTTCCACTGCCATCAAAAAATTTGAGATGGCCCAATATCCAAATCTGTTCATAATATGATAGGCTACTAGTGTGCCAAATTTGGTGCTTTCCTCACAAAATGCACAATTGTTATGCTATATTTAGCTAAGTTGCCCCACTATCAGGTCCAGATCCAGATCTGGCCTATCAGTGGGATACAAAATGTAAACTGTTCATTCTGCTGGAGGTATGCGCTCTACCGTGTGCCATTTTTGTTTTGTACAATATTCGATGAGGTGTGATTTGTCCGACATGATAGTGCACGAAGATTTTCAGTTGCATAGTTTGGGTTTGACTTCTGAACAGACTATAAACTGTCCGAGAGCGTTACATCACAAAGTGTGCCATCCTCCCACGGGCGTTAAGCAGAGTGTCCCATTTACTTGCAAGCATCGGCTGGTGTATGTTAAATATCCCACAACGTCTTTCGTGAAGTAGATGCGAGCTATCGCCGGTACCCTGAACAAATTACAAATTCCTCCTCTAACGTGCAGGGGACAGTGACCTCCCTACTCAAGTGGAAAGACCTGTGCTTTCTCATGGACAACTATGTTGCTTTGTCACGTGTAACAAGATTTCATGGCATCAGTTAATTTGGTGGCCCACAATATCGCACATTTGCCGAAAATATAATTCCACCAGCAGCATTCTGATAGAACACCAACAATTAAAACAATCTCACCTTCAAATCTGCACCCAATCAGACATCAACAAATTCATCCTCTAAAAGCTATGTCCACATCAACATTGACCTCTTCACGACATTGATAAATCGAAACTTCCATTATGACAATGAGGGAAAACTACTACTACTACTACTACTACTACTACTACTAATCTGCATGCCCACCTAAGGGGTGTAGCGATCCCCCCTTTGTGGGGTTATCCCTTTTGCACTTTGTTCCTTTGGGACAGGGAGACTGTGAGGTTTGGGCAGGAATTTGTAATTTGTTCATGGTGCCTGAAATTGCTTGCCTTCTCTTCATGAAGGACACCATGAGATCTTTACCATCCACCAACGAATGCCGGCAGACGGGGCGCCCGCTTAACGTCCACCCGAGGGACGGCACACACATTGATGATTCACCCTGTCTGTGTAACACCACTGTGACAGTTTATCGCTGGGCTGAGATTCAAATGCAGGCTACACCGCTTTGAGGTGAATGTGCATACCTCTAGGCCACCCTGCCTGCATTAGAGGTAAAACTGGGTCAGCAATATCTCAACATTAAAAACCCGGTGCACATGAACAAATAATAATATTCACTATTTACGATTTGCCATTTCACTGGGTCACACTGCTGGTACCTGTGAAAATTTGTGAACCTTCCATTTTGCTGCAGTCTTGTCTGTCCATCGGTGTTTTTCTTTGTTTTACTTGCTGGGGTTTTTGTGTCTCAGCAGCTCATGCTTTAAGAGTGGTTTGTGCATTGAGATTCCACCAGTCATTAACAAAAGGGCATTCAAATTCCGCCACAAGGAACTAAAGCAACAACAACAACAGTGCCCATGGTCACACTGGGCCCGTGTTTGTTCTGTGCTCATTTGAAAGCTTTTCAAAATAAATAAAGTGGGAATGACATCGCCGCAAATATTTGCTTCGCTTCCACGTGTTAAAATTTTTCTGCCTGTTTATAATGCCACGAGGCTTTGCTTCTGTGTACGTCTCTGCCTCTGGGTCCATGTCTTCACCTTTGTTGAGGTTATTGTGTGCCAGAACTTTGTATCATTTTCTTGCCATATGGTTAGCTGTGGAAGCTCAAGTCCTTGGGAGTGCTGGCACATATGCATGCAACACAGGCACAACGGGCCAAATGTCCTTGAGATATCATGATGCCTTGTGGCGTACACCCACTCATTGTGTTTGTAGTTTGTCGCTGAAACTTTCACCAACTCAGTGGTGTAATGCTTAGAGCGTCCGCTCTGAGTCTGGGAGGCATTCACTTAATACCAAATAACAGGTCTAAAGTCCGACACATCAATATAGGAGTAAACACATCCAAGTTAAGAAAATAACTTGGCAGTTGCAATGGCTGAGAGTATCCATCTCGGACATGAGCAAAAAGCTTTCAAAGAGATCCATGGAGGAGTAGAGGAAGTGAAGAAACAGCTCAGAAAACTGAGAGCAGATAAGTATAGCTTTAGTAGATACTTTTAACAGTTTCTTGGAGTCGTGGCAGGTACCAGAGGATTTGAGAATAGCAAATGTAACACCATTTAAGAAATGATCCAAAGAAAAATTGGGGAATCCAGCTACAGACCTGTTAGCTTGACTTAAGTTGTGGGCAAGGTGTTGGAGACGTTAAATCAGGAATGGATAGGGAAGTTTTTGAAAATTTTCAAACAAATTTAAGGTAGTCAGAATGGATTTACTAAAGGAGGTCATGTTTGATTCATTTATTTGAGTTCTCTGAAGCCGTTTCCCAGATTGGAGGTTGTTAGCTAAGGTAAGGGCTTGTGGAGTAGATGGTCAGGTAGCTAATTGTAATGGAAACTGATTTCGTGAAAGGAAGCAAAGAGTTGCTGTGACAGGAGGAGGTAAGCTGTGGGGTAACTCAGGGATCAGTACTGGGACCAATATTTTTCATTATTTACATCAATGATATGGATTGTGGGGTTAAGAGTCTGCTTTCAAAATTTGCAGATGACACAAAGCTTGGGGGTAAGGTAGATATCACAGAGGGAGCTGATCAGATTCACAGAAAGTCTAAATATTTTCATATATTGGGAAAAATATTGGCAGATGCAATTTAACATCACAATTTTAAGATGCTGGGGGGTGGGTAAGAATAATTAAAATAGGGAGTACAATTACATGATGCAAGGGACAATCTTGGACCATGTCACTCAGGTGAAGGATCTGGAGGTGGTGGGGTGGTAATAGCTACAAGGGGTTAAGCAGACAGCACAGTGCCAGGCAGCTATACTTTAAGCTAACAGGGTTTTAGGTTGTATTTGTCAGGGGATTATAAATCAAAAGAGGTAGTGGTAACACTGTACATGATCAGTTTGGTCACCACATCTAAGGAAGGTCATAGCTGCCCTGAAGAGGGTTAAGCGTAGCATTACTAGATTGTTTCCTGGGATAGTTAGACTAACACTAACCTATGAGGATCAGTTGAAGGAGATAGGACTTTATATATTAAAAAGGAGGCGATTGCGAGGGGATTAGAGAGAGATGTTTTGGATAATGAAGGGTATGGACAAACCAAGTGCAGAAGTTTTTCAGCAGAATACATACTGATAGGACCAGGGTTCATACATAGCCTGAGAGTAAAAAAGAAGAGGGTTAGGACTGTAATACGACAAGGGTCTTTCAGTTAGAGTAGTTATTGCATGGAATGGACTCCCGAGAAGGGTGGGTAATAGTACTTGGTGTTTGGGGTAGCACATGCATGATGGGTTGAAAAGCCTCCTCCTGCGCCAAACAAAGTTCCTTGTTAGCCCCCGTTGGAGTTAGTCCGAAACGGGGGCTTGTGGATTGGGTCTCGTCCGTCCGTCCGTACGTCCGTATGCATCCATATCTCAGACAAGTATGGACTGATTTTGTTCAAACTTGGCACAAATACACCACATTATGGTATACATATGCACATCATTTTGATTCGCGATTGATCAAAGTAGGCCGACTGGCGGCCATTTTAGTTGTAAAAAAACCCCGATGTTGAACACGTCTTCAACCATTTCTCACACATGCATTTATTGATGTTGTTCAAACTTGGCACACAGATAATAAATGATGGCTTATCTATGCACGTTATTTCTTTTTTGACATAAGATACAAACTTCCCGACTAGCGGCCATTTTAGTTGTAAAAAACCTGATGTTGAACACGTCTTCAACCATTTCTCAGACAAGCATTTACCGATGTTGTTCAAACTTGGCACACATAATGAATGAAGGCTTACCTATACACGTCATTTTTTTTTTTTGAGATCAGATACAAGATGCCCAACTGGTGGCCATTTTGTTATTTACACAATCTTTCCCAATCGTACGCAATCTTCTATGTCACATGACCACTCAAGTCAGTTGCGCACACACATGAATCTTGTAAATATGGGCTAGCCCTTGAACTCTGTACAGCAAAATTAACAAAACCATGGGGGCTATGACATTTTATGTCTTTTTTCACCTTGGTATTCTTGTTATTCCTTGTTGGCTGTTCAAACCCCAGCTGAGTCATGCTGCTTCCTTTGTTGATGCTCAGTATCTAAAAAGGATAGAGTATGGACAGACAACCATAGGTTGGCAATCAATCATAGTGCAGGCTTGAGGGAAATAATGACCTTTGTCGAAGTTTTTTTGTAAGGGACCTCATTTTTTTTTTATATATGATAGGATGTTTGCAAAGATGCAAACTTCTTCGACTGTTTCAGAGGTTAAGTGGAAAAATAATGAAATACCAAAGGTCCAAGAGTTTCTTCCTTCACGCTTCCCTTTCTGATGAAGTTTGCAACATTCAATCTCAAATCGGTACTCGGCATTGCGCATTGCGTTTACAATTTAATGAAAGCGCTTTATCATTTAGTCATTTATTTCCACGTTTGACTTGGCTCACAATATTGGAGTGTGATCTCCTCTTGGCTCGGCAGTTGTACAACCAACGAGGGAAAGGCAAGTTCAGTTAAGGCATTCCAGCTCATGTTAAAGGTTTAATGTTATTTCCCTCTCCCCGCTCGCCATGAATTGCTCTGACATGATGCCTCATTAACCACCATCCTCTTGCTCTCTCTCTCTCTCTCTTTCTCTGTTCCAGGACCAGGCGGAGACTAACTCGTCGGTGATAAACAGCCATACAAACACCGTGGTGGTACGTGGCCTCAAAGCCGCTACCATTTATGTGTTCAAAGTGCGTGCTCGTACCGAGGCTGGCCTGGGAAGATTCAGCAGCAACATGATGTTTCAAACGCTCACCAAGGGTGAGAATTCCGGCTGTGCTCATCGTGCATCGGCCTGGATGTTTTCCTTTGGCCCATTAACTTGATACAACGTGGGCGTCACAAAAAAGAGATTTTTAATTTGCATCCAAAAATGGGAGGCAATTAGACATTTATGTACTCGACTTATGGCAGACATCAAGCTGACTTGCCGAGAAGATTTACAAGCGCTTATTGTGAGGGGCCGAGCCATTTTTACCGCCAATCTGGAAGTCGTCAATGCCGATAAAACTGTCGACTGTGTGTTTCCTTCACCTTGTGCCGCTTCTCGTGCCGCCGCCATTTGCATATTGGGTCATGTGACCAGTGAGCATAAAAACGCACATAGAAGGCCTTTCACTTGATTTAATGGCACAATTTTATCCTTGTCCTTGTGAGAACATAGATGAAAACTTGTTTCTTTTGTGGTGAAAGCCTATGGTACAGGCGTTGAGGAGGGTAGGGGAGTTTCTGGTGGGAGGAAGAATAGGAGGTTTTGGGGGATTATTGTGAAGAGGAAAGGTGGGATGTTATGCGGGGGAGGAAAGGTGGGAGTTTGTGGGGTTATGGGGAATGGGGGAAAGGTGGGAGACTGTGTGATTGGATTGTGATGGAGGTTGGTGGAGTTGCGGGGAGGGGGGGAAGAGTGGAATTTGGTTTTGGTTATTTTTATAAGTAGGAGAGCTTGCCTTCAATGTAATGGCATGAAAGTTCATCCATATTGGTTTGAGACAGTCCAATGGATGTGGACACATGCCACATCATCCCAGAGGTTCTGCAGGAATTGAATTGTGAGTTCAAATCAAAGAGGTTTTGGTAAGGCCTTTAAAGATATAAATACAAGAAATCATTGCACTTGAGTCACAGTATTGCTCCGTCACAACGAAATGGAAAAGGTAAACACCTTTTGGAAAAGAAATACGCGAGCCGACATGGATCGAGGAACTTTTTGAAGCCATGAACCCTTTTAAATGCTTCGCAGACATTTGGAAGCACTTTTATATATAAACACAAAGCTTGACACCATTTTCAGCTAAAATAAGGGAGTTTGGAAAAGGATTGGATGAAATGGAGGGAGCAATGGCTACGAGTGCCAATCCTAACATCTGACCGTTTCTTTTTATCGCCCTTTTTCTCATTCCTTTCCCATTCTCTCATCAATATTAATGTTTCTGGAGCCCAAGTTTTTAGCACTTACTTTTCTCTCAGGCATTTTCATTTCACATTTCAACAGCAGATTTTTGCTCACTGCCTCTTAAAGGTCATCCATAGGGCAAGCCGCCAGAGATCCTGGCCGGTGTGAGGTTGAAAGGGAACAGGAAACAAAAGGTAATGGAAGCCCAATCACAAGTACTCAGTGCACGCCTATCTTCTTAATTACGTGGAGCCCGTTCTCAACTTGCACTGCCTGGATAAGCGCCAGTACTAAAGTCTTCGCTAAATGCTGGAGATTGTGTTACTGGCCTGACATTGTGCAAGAAATTGTCCCCTTTTGAGCTCAACCGCCTGGCTCGGAGCCATCATCGGTGCAAACGGAGCCATGGGGACTTTTAAATGGAGAAAGCACGTGCAAAAGCTAACTGTGTATTTCGAGCTCGACTTTCGTTATTTCTGGGTTGACCTATTTGGTGTCACCATCTGAACCCATGGCTCATGACTCGACGCTGCGATCCCAGGTTCAAATGCCATTTGCTATATTGATTTGGCCATTCCCTTTGAGTATTAATGTCCTTTGTAATTGATGTGAGGTCACTAATGTCTCCTAATATCCACCTGCTTTATGTTCATTCACCCACCTCCATGATTCTCACATCCCTCTAAAAAGAGAAAAAGTATGTATGTGAATGTAATTGAAATGTAATCACTTTAATTATGATTTCACCTGCATTGTAACCCGATATCAACTGACTTTGATCCCATATATCAAAGTTGGTAAAGAATGGTGGTGATGCTGTGTTCCCATTCACAGAAGGGGTTAGTTCTCTACGTGAACAGATCCCGCTGATCGCCGGATCTGCCGCAGCTGGAGTCGTCTTTATCGTTGTGGTTGCTGTGATCGTCATAGTGTGCAGCAGGTAAAGGTTTTATGAGCCCCTGCACGGTATCGTCGGCACCTCATGATCGATCAATCGTGGACGTCTTTTAAAATGTCACTTCTCTTGTTTGTCCCAGTTTAACACAATTGATGCTTGGTAGGCCTTGTAAAGGTGCCAAAAGAATGGAGAAAAACGTAACATCCGGCTGCGTCGTCAATGCGAGAGATACAACATTGCTAATGGGGAAAACAATTTGAAAAACTTTTTGAAGAAGAAACACACAATTGGAGGTGATAATTGTCTTGCTTTCTGAGTATCTGAGCTGACTCCTTGTATTTCAAACATGGTGGAATGAAATCCAACACAAACCTCTGACTACGTGGCGTTGGTGTGGGGCTCCACATTGAGCGCCAAGTGCTCAGAGTGCAGATTTTAAAAGCAGGCATCCTATCTGCTTTGTGGACTTCAATACCCCATGACATATTTTATGAAGATTAGAGATTTGGGCCTGTAGTATGGACAAATTCCAAACCTCCCGTGTGGGTCAAAGTTGGAGTTGATCGCATTAACTCATTACATCTCCTCACCCACCTTGGCAGCCCCACGAGCCTCCACGAATGGCGATACTCCAACCTGAGATCAGATCAGATCTATTCGATTCGAGTCTATGCATGAAAGTTTCTAAGCTTGTACCTAATTACAATTTCCCTCAAGATGGTAAAATAACAAATGTTTATTTTGTGCGTTTTCTGGCAATGCGGGTCATCCTCCAAGTTTGTTGTTTATTTGTGGGTGTAACTTTGGTCCGTTTTGACTCCAATTCCAGGAGGCGTTATGAAAGGGGAGATCCAGAGTACACAGACAAGCTGCAGCATTACAGCAGTGGGCACGGTAAGCAGTGCGGACGAGCTTGTGCGCGGCGCATGTGTACCTGTAAAGCACGGGATCATAGTTCAGTCTGCCCATTTCACATTTCGAACATGTCATGACAAAACTTTATCATTATAGCAATGGGAGTTTCACACAAAGATTCGTTCACCTGTTTGTCCTTTTAATACAACATTCCCTCTACAGAATATGAAGGGCCTTCAAAAAGTTCACAGAATGAGATACTCAAAACTAGTCAAGGAAACAGCAATGTTTTAAAATTATCATTATGTATATGTTTATAATAAGTTATTACATATTTTTGTTGACTACTAGTTGTTAAGCTTTGAAAAATTTATCGTGATAACTGGATCTCTCTTCAGTTAATGTATCACTCAATTATCCACTCAGCCACTCACTCATTCATGCCCTGCTTATTCACTCCCTCTGAGGTTTCTATTTCAAACTAGCGGACAGCTGATCTGTACCTCATGCTGTCCTGAAAAGGCTTCCTAAATGTGGAATTATGTAGCTTGCTATATACAAGTTTTTTAAAATGTGTAATCTTTAACCCTGTACTTTATCTGTCTTTTTCTCTCTAATTATTTCTCCATGTCATCTGCATTCTTACACATTTTGCTTTCACTTCGCTCTACCTTCGTACATCATCTATGCCTTCGAGTCTGCGTACTTTCACTCAATATCAAAGGGCAGCTCCTCGTGCACATAATAAATCCCATCTAGCAGTGGGAAATTGTGTGAGCATATTCATTATGAAGGGTTATGAAACTCGGTGGAATCGAATCAGCGGGTCCAAAGTGGAACCTCAAATTTGAATGATGCCGTGTTCTAGCAAGACTTTGGACTTTGTGGTCCATTTATGAAATAATGTCCATGAGGCCCAGTTCACACCGCATACCGATCCCGCATAAAGGATGCACACTTATTGCACTGTGAACTTTCAGCATGTAATGAGCGGTGCGTGGCCAGCACTACAGTTGGCTCATTTCCCGCATGATTGCGCAGCCTGACGCACTCACGCTGGTGCATCGTAGATGTTTGTACGATGCGATGCACGGCCTGACTCTGGCCACATCGGATTATGTGAATTAAGCGATGCCATTATTTTTCGCAGTCGTGTGGCACTGTAGAACGATGCGGATTAAGGCACGACTTAGCCTTGGTTGTTGTTATAATGTGCATTGCCATAGGTGGGCACCTTGGCTTTTGATCAATGACATCACAATGGGATGGCGGCAGATTTTGCATGCCCAGTTGCCATAAGCAACAGATATTGTCACTTCTTTTTTGTCTTTATCCATATGTTTGACTTATTGTGTTGATAACTCATCCGTCATGGATTTAGCACAGTGCGTCTTGTACCACTGCAAAGGCGTTCATTAACAAAGTTTGCTTCGCTTGGTAATGGTCAAAGCGCGGTTCCAGCACAAACTCATAGTTCTATGTGTTGGCTTGAGGCTGTGTTTGCAAATACAAAGAGCTGGACCAATTGCAATAACTCTCATCTATCCACAGTAATATTTAATTTCATATAATTTCATAATCATTATATTCCTGCATTCAGTGACAAAATTGTCAAATGATAAAAATGATTAAAAAAAACAGCTTTCATTTCATGTTATCGATTGGGTTTTAGCTCAGTATTTCACGAGCTGCTGGAAATTTACCAAATGGCAAAACTACTCTTTGTATCCATCACCTACCAGGCCACAAGATTTACATCGATCCTTTTACTTATGAGGACCCAAACGAAGCGGTGCGTGAGTTCGCAAAGGAAATCGATGTTTCAGGTGTCAAAATCGAACAGGTCATTGGAGCAGGTGAGTGTCTGGTGACCCTTTTATCTGATCAACTTTCATACCTTTTCCCTGTACTGTAGATTGTACAAATACAGTGTGTGAATTCTCTATATAGTGCCAGTACTGTACTTTCAAAATCCTGTGTACTCTGCACTCTGCATTATACTGTACTTCCATTGTTCATTATGCATGCTCTGCACTGCTCTGGTACTGTACTTTCAAAGTACTTTATATTATTCACTGTTATGAGAGTTCTTCTTCTTGAGTATGGCACCTTGGCTGCTGAGTAGCTATCATTTCTTGGAAGTGTGGCTGTGCCACTGATGCTCTTCCCTGAAACCAGTACACTGGTACTCATTTCGCCAACCTGGGAAGGATGACAGGCAGAGTCAACCCCACCTGGTGTTAATTCAGCAGCCAACAGGGCTCGAACTCCGGACCCTGAGATCCCAAGCCAGCCACCCCTAATCACTAAGCCAATACCAGGCATGATGAGAGTTGATCTTCACACAGTGAATTCAGTTCATGTGGAAAAGATGCAGGTCACATTGACCTCAAAGTATATCAATGTGATCATGATGTTAATCCTGCACGCCACAATGTTGAGAATCATTGGTGAAGAAACTAAGATTGAACAGCCTGTCTCATGAGTAGTCAGAGGGTATAGGCGTTGAGGGCGTTGGTACATTTGGGTTGAGGGCGGTGGGCAGTCGGCCACTGGCTTTGCCACCTGTCACAGATGAGGATCACGGTAAATGTTTTCAGAATGCTTTGTGCCTGGAGGTTGTAATTACAACTTGCTCTGAAGAAGACACAGGAGGAGTAGCCATTAATAGATTAACTTGTTTTTCAGTTGGAGGTTGAGGGAACAGGTGTGCAAATGGGGGAATTTAAAATCACAAATGAGAAATTAATTGAGGAACGAAATTCCTATAGGAGTCTAAATTGAAGGGAAGTACAATGGTGAATATGGCGGCAGATGAATGCTCAAAATGATTGACAAAAACCAACCTGGAAAGAGTACTTGTATAAATTCAGTGACCTGAAATATAAATCCTCTTCAAATTTCAAGTTAATTGGATGAAAATTGAGGATTTTAGAAATACCACCTAAGTTGTTGACCTTTGGCCTATATTGACCTTTTGGTCGATTTTGACCATAAAAATAACTGGCTAGTTGAATTCAGTGACCTTAAATATAAATCCTCTTCAAATTTCAAGTCAATTGGGTGAAAATTGAGGATTTTAGAAATACCACCTTAGTTGTTGACCTTGGGCCTATGTTGACCTTTTGACCTCAAAAATAATTGGCTAGTTGAATTCAGTGACCTTGAAATATAGTTTCTTTTCAAATTTCAAGTCAATTGGATGAAAATTGAAGATTTTAGAAATCTCACCTAAGTTGTTGACCTTTGGCCTATGTTGACTTTTTGGTCTATGTTGACCTCAAAAATAATTGGCTAGTTGAATTCAGTAACCTGAAATATAGATTATTTTCAAATTTCAAGTCAATTGGATGAAAATTGAGGATTTTAGAAATCTCACCTAAGTTGTTGACCTTTGGCCTATGTTGACTTTTTGGTCTATGTGACCTCAAAAATAATTGGCTAGTTGAATTCAGTGACCTGATATTGAAATCCTCTTCAAATTTCAAGTCAATCCGATGAAAATTGGGGATTTTAGAAATCTCACCAAAGTTTTTGACCTTTGGCCAATGTTGACGTTTTGACCTCAAAAACAATCGGCTTCTTCCTTTTGACAAACTCTACCATGTGGTGAAGTTTCATGAAGATCGGTTTAAAATTGTGACTTGTAGGCAATAAACGGACAGACAGAATATCCAAATCGACTTACCAATATACTTGAAAAATCTTCGATTTTGCAAGGAACAAACAGACAGACGGGTGAAAACATAACCTCCTTCACCTTCGGTGGCAGAGGTAATAAAATGAGTTCGAGGAATGCACTTTTTCCAAGCAAAAGTGAGGACAAAATCAGCGAGGAGCTTTCAGCGTAGTTGATTAGTGTGAAGTCGATACACAGACACCCACCTGCTTCCACGAAACCCAAAGCCTCCAGCAGTCCATTCAATGTCCAACAACGTGGAACGGCCCCCAAACAGAAATAATTACGGTTACAGTCCCCGAGGAAGGAGGATAAGCGTAAGGAAGACTCACCTATACTTAGAGCCAGGAGTTAAGCATTTTCAGCACTCAGTAATGGGATGCCAGGGTAATTTGGAGAGATTTTTAAGACTTGGAGACAAATATGTGCCATTAACTGCAGACAGCAATGAGGATGGGAAAGAAATGCTTGCTTTCCAGAAGACAGACACTTACTTGCCTAAATGTTGGCAAAAGTACTAAATGAGAACTTCAGTTGTCCATAATCAAAGTTTAATGAGGATATTTTCAAAAGAATTTTGTAATTGAGTGTTTAAGGCTGTCCACATTCCGGGTAAATCCAGGTAATGATGTTTCCACCTTTTTGACCCGAATATTGCTGGGATTGAAATGGTTTGCTAATTGTATGTAATGATATTAAAATGGTTTAATGGGTTCGTTGAGTAACACTGTGACATTCGGTGCTCGAAATGTCACGTTCGGCACAGTTCTGATGCTCGACTGAATAAGTTTGCTCGTTTCATTTTCAATGCATTGCTTTGGTCATGTTTTCAAAGCAATGGATGTGCGATCAATGTCATCAAGATTGTGTGATTGTTGTGTTGCATTGTAATGTTTTATGTTTTTATTTCTTGATGCCATTATATTTGGTATATCATGAATCACCTTTGAGCTGGTAACCTTTGTTTGAATCTCAATGCAGCTACAAACTGTCTTACTTGTGTTTGACATGCAGGGCGAGGCATCAAGGTGTGTGTCGTCCATCGGAAGGACGTTACCCCAGAGGACCCGTCTACCAGCGCTGGTGGTTCGTGGACGTTAAAGATCCCATGGTGCCTTTCACAAAGAGTAGGCGAGTTATTGCCGGCACCCTAAACAATTTAGAAATTCCTGCCACAGTCGAACACCTGGCCGGTCTGGCCGGATCCAGAAAGAATTTAGGCCAGAATAGTCCCCCCCCCCCCCACAGCCGACACCGCAAGGTGGGAGAGTCCGTTAAAGAAGAACATTCAAACTGCCATTATTTTGAAAGCGCAGCGATTGTTTTAGTCGTACACGCAAGTGATATTCGAAGGTTATTTTCTGGACCGATTTCACTAAACAATAGTACAATAACAACAGCCGTCATGTAGTAGTTACATGCAATTATGACATTTAATAAAGCCGGGTAGATTTCTATCTGCAAGGATTTGGTGTAAGCCTCTTTGTGAAGTCCAAAATTTGGAACAGCTGTTTGTATACGATTAGCAGAATGGAAGATTAAAAGCACACTTGGAAAGTTAGACACATTAAGTTTAAACAAACGCTTCCAGCTTCGTTGCAGCATATTTAAATAATTGGCATTATATATGCTTTGATGCGCTCGGAGAATATTTATTGCAACTCTGATGTCTGCTTTGTTGTCCTGGGATCGAAACAAAATATTCCGCCAAACTTACCACTCCACCATTGGTGTACGACTGTGTGGATCGCACATGTCTTACCTTGCATGTGGTTTCAAATAATGGCTCATTTTCTATCTCCTTGGAAATAAAACATCGTCAAGGTAGCGGCACACAACCACTCAACAATCAGAGTTTTTGAAAATTATTTCCCCGACATTAAGCCTGCATGTTGTGACATCTGAAAACTCTTTCATTCTTATAAGATGCATTATTGAAGTCCAAAACATATTTTTGGTTTGATTATGGTTATGGAAAATCACAAGCAGTGAATTTATTTCTTCTGTTAGCAACAAAGTTCTGACATTATCATTGATAGGTTTGAAAGTTTAGTTTATAAACACAAAATCGACGCGTATGGAAGGTGAGTGACAAATCGTAAAAGGCAACAAATTGACAAGGGCGCTAGAGAGAGAGAGAGAGAGAGAGAGAGAGAGAGAGAGAGAGAGAGAAAGAGAGAGAGAGAGAGAGAGACGGAGAGAGAGAGAGAGACAGAGAGACAGAACACAACAGAAGATGAGAACAACAGACAGAGAACAGCAGAGAGAGAGGGAGAGAGAAGGAAACACAGTAACCTGCAAGTAAGAGTGTTGGGTTATTTCTGGTTAATTAGCATAGAAAATATCATGGGTAGGGATTGGGGGGTAACTTGAGATAGTGGTCCACTGTTTGCTTGAAGTCCTGGAGGAAATAGCGTGATTGAATTGTCTCCGGAAAGTGATTCAACAAACAGGAGAAAAGAGGAACAAAAGGGTTGAGTGGTGCAGTGAGTCTGAATTTTGCGAGTTGAACCATGTGAGGGATACTGAAAGAATGCATCCATTGTGAAGGAGCTGGAGAGGGTCAGAAGGCTGAGAGGGCAGTGGGAGCTCGATCGGAGGAGAGGCGGTGAAAAACAGAGAGGCCACCAACCTGTCTGCAATGTGAGAGCAACAGGCCTTGTGCTTCGCCCTCGTCATGAGAAATCCCAATAATGTTAAGAGATTATGATTTCACTGAATCTAGGAGAGACGTTATGCTGGGGTACCACCCCATAGTGGAGAGCAGTTCTCAATTGAGCGATGAGCAAAGGCCTTGTAGGCTGTGAGTAGTTCTGATTTTTCAAGGAATGACTTGAAACAACAGAAGATGCCCAGTCTGTAGTTGGTTTCTGCGGCTGATAATTATTAATGAGAACTGCCCCGTGTTGACCATTTGTAGGTGATGACATATAACCAGTGTCCAGAACTGAGCATCGTGGGTCATAGCACACTGGAACCGTCATGAGGATTCACGTGATTTAACAAGACTCGTACGACAAACCTCTGAATGGTGTAACATGTTTCCCCAATATAACGACGCTTTTAAACTCGCTACTTATTGACATTTAGGCACCAATTGCATTACTTCTGGCTCAACAGTATATTGTTTTGAATGTTTATATTTTTACGTTTTATTCAAATTGATGACATCCAATTTTGTTTGGTTTACCAATGTCAAAAATGCTGCGACTCTGGGCTGAGATCAAACCTGAATATTGGCACCACTCTCACCCAATTCCACAGGGGAGTTTGGGGAGGTATGCAGCGGTCGTCTGAAGCTGCCGGGAAAGCGTGAGATGAGTGTTGCTATCAAAACACTGAAGGCCGGTTACACAGATAGGCAGAGGAGGGACTTTCTGAGTGAGGCAAGCATCATGGGCCAGTTCGACCATCCCAATGTCATCCATCTGGAAGGTGTCGTGACCAAAAGCCGGCCCGTCATGATTATCACTGAATACATGGAGAATGGATCACTCGACTCATTTCTTCGGGTATGTGTATTCCCATTTTAATGTTGGATCAACACAATAAATGGGATTTCAATCTGGGATCCCAGCATTGCAAGCAAACTGCTCTGATGGGAACACCAAGCAGATCAACCGAGTGATGCAGAGAAAAAACAATTGTTACTTGACAGGACAGACTTGTACATATTATTTTATTTCATAACAACAATGATAATACTAAAAGCTGGCATCACAGTTGTTATTTTTGTTATTTACAGTGACCATTTTATTCCTTCCTGTTGCTGTGATTTGTTGTCTATCGATGATTGTTGAAATTGTGAGTATGATGATTCCTCGCTGTTGTGTTCCCGCAGCAAAATGATGGGCAGTTCACAGTGATCCAGCTTGTCGGCATGCTGCGTGGCATTGCGGCTGGAATGAAGTACTTGGCGGATATGAGCTACGTGCATCGAGATCTCGCCGCCAGAAACATCTTGGTGAACAGTAATCTTGTGTGCAAAGTGTCTGACTTTGGCCTGTCACGTTTCCTCGAGGAGGACACGTCCGACCCGACATACACCAGTGCCATGGTACGCTGCTATGCGTCGCATTGTGCTTGAACCGTGCAATGTATGTGACCAAAACTTTGCTGCATTGTCTGGTATAAGTGTTATTGATAGTGCGGTTCTCTCCTGTAGTGTGATACATATAATCTGCAAAGGTGTGTGTGTGTGTGTGTGTGTGTGTGTGTGTGTGTGTGTATGTGTTTATTGTTGCTTGTTTTATAAATTTTTTCGGCCTAGCATGCTCTCGGTCTCATTTTCTGCCAATATGGATGACGTGCTTCTCTTGCATTGCTAGGCCAAGAGGTCTCCTTTCCTTGTTTCCTCCTCTTTTCACATATGTCGGTGGTTAATCTGGATTCTGTCACTCACCCGTCTTTTAAAGTAGCAGCTTAGAGGTGACACGTAAGGTTTCATGAGGTTTTGGCAGGCAGACACTGCATTTAAATAGTTTAAAGGGTGTAATCATACGTCCTGAGATAGAGTCTGTCTTTCCAGCTCACAACATTACTCAACATTTACCAATTCTACACTGGCCGCAAATTATTGCCTTTTGGCTGCTTGTCTTGTCCACAAGACATCTACGCATGCAGCCAGCCATATAAGCACAAATGTGGTCATAACTTGGTACATTATAAACGAGAGAAACTTTTCCGTGAACACGAATTAATAAAGAGATTAAAACAAAAATAATTAAAGCTGGAAAATCATTGTTTTGTCAGAATCTTGATTTTCTTTTTCGACACCATGCTCTTCTTCTTTATTTTCCCCCTCAACCTCATGGCTCTCGCACTCTCTTCTTCTTCTTCTTCTTCTTCTTTTTCTTCTTCTTCTTCTTCTTCTTCTTCCACTTACACTTCTTCTTATTATTATTAATATTCTTCTTCTTCCTGTACATTTTCTTCTCTTTCCATTGGTGTCTTTGTATCATTTGCTTTTGTAATTGAGTTATCGAGTTTGAAGTTTCCCAATTGTTATTTTGCACGTTTTATTTTCATGATCTTTGACTTGTACATATTAATGTCAATATTTTCACGTATTTTTTTGTGCTTACAGATGTCCCATCCTCTGGTCTCGTTATTTGTTCCATTTTTACATTTTTGTTTGACTTTGTGTTTGATTTTTGCCTTTCTAATTCACTCACAGATGATCGAGCTTGCAAAACATTTACTTTTGTTCCCAAACAAAGACGTTCTGTGACTTTTAAAACTTTTCAATATATTAGTATATTTGATTTTTCGAACATATATAAATACATTATTTATTGTACGTTTTTTCTTTTTTCTTTTTTTCTCGGCCCCTTAGTACACCTCCGAAGTACACTTCCTTTTTTTCTTTTCTGGTGTGTCTTGGAATGTTTTCCGTTATCTCATCTTGCTCGTATAACTTATTGATTGCCTCTTGTCAGACCCACTGAAATGGAGCCGTTCATATATTGCTTAATGCATTTTCCAGCAATTTTAGACACCCACTAATCCACTCCTCCTGAAATGCTCCACCACGCTGGGCCAAAGACCTCTCCCCCACTTCCCCGCAAAAATAATGTAATTCATGCTTTGTGAAACACACACACACACACACACAGTAAAATATTCACCACGGATAATTAAGTGTTGTTATTAATATGAAAAAGTTTATGTTCACATCATCAAAGGCAGTCTGTGTGTTTGCGAAGCCAGAACTAACTCATGCCCAATGAGAGAGTCAGAGCTGGAATAAAGAGGGAGATCTTAAAGTCAAACCGCTTGCCTCGGTTACCCATACATAAGAGTACAGAAAAAACAAAGTATTTCAAAATGTTGAAAGGAGTTATGTAACGCATGCTTAGACACCCGCTAACCCCCACGCAATGTGCAATAACACTCATTCATGTCCAACCACCCACTCCCCCCCCCTTTTCCCTTTGCATTACGTAATCTATGTACAACCACGATGCTTGGGTGTGGCTCATCTGTCTTAAATATTTCATATTTTGGGGCACAGTAGAAGCAGAGAAAATTAAAATTATTTCGGCATCTTTCTTTGCCACAGTAAAATGCAGACCACGTCGTAGCCTTGCAGAGTGTATCTGAACGGTTTGCTGTGCTGTCCTTCAGTGTGATTATAGCTTCCACCTAGAGTCGAGATGAGGTGGTGCTGGGTCAGTGAGTGAGGCAATGAAAATGACAAACAGCCTCTTCTGTAATCCCCCTGCTTCGAGCAGTTTGAATCATGCCCAGAATCCATCGCAGAGTTTGATATCACATAGAAAGAAGCACAGGTTTATTTATTACAGTAATTTCTTTTTTATTATTTTTTTCCTTCCCCCTTAAAGGTTTTCTCGCATGCCTTGGACGTCTGGTTATGGATGGTGTTGGGAATGTTATCTCCTTGAGGAAACAATGATCACAGACATTGAAGCAGGATGTTCGAGTGTATTGTAATGGGTACACAGGCAGTGAACTGGGCAGTTTCAAGATCGCACGAAACAAATGACCTGGCAAAGTGCAAATAACGTAAAAGTACGATTCTTGGATTTTTTTGTTGCTTTCGTTGAAAATCTCATGATAGGGTAGCCGAGAAGATTCCCATTCAATGGCAGCGGTTGTTGCATTGGAAAGGACGACATGGACGAGGAATCAGGGGCTTTAACCTTGGTGCTTTTACATTGTGTACTCATAATCTTGTCGATGGCTATAGTGGGTGGATCTGTGGGCGCCACTCCTACAGCCACCCTTTGATATCGAGGTGTGGTCCCCGAGCCTTTACTCATCCAAGAGTCACCTACAAACAGTAGCTGATACCCTTAGGTCAAGAGACCTAACCCTGGTGGTGAGGTGGTAAGGACCCACGAGGAGGTGAGGTGGTGAAGTGGTAGGTGTAGTTGTAGTGTAGTTGTGGATGGCCGTTGGCTCTGGATAAGCTCATCCGCCCTTTTCCAGCTCTTGTTTTTAATACTGCCGGGTGTCCACTCACCCTCCTCACTAGATGGATCTAGTGGGGAAGCCAGTTTAGTCGCCGACCAACTCGACCATCCAGCAGGTAGTACTGGGTTACATGTTACCAGTAGCAGGTCAACCATGACCTGACCTGACATAACTATCTGATCACGTCTATCTGACGTGATCTGCTTGAGATTGCCTTGTCCAACCAGAGGAAGAAGGCTACTGAACTACATCGACTGCGTAGCAAGGGATATCCAGCATGACATTGCGGACTTGCAGACACTGATGATGGACAAATTCTCATGGCGTGACATTGTGAACTCTATCTCGGATGCGTCCGCTGAGTAGTAGTAGTAGTAGTTGCATCGGAAAGTGCTACATCTGGGCATGCAGTAATCTTCCCAAAGTTTTGACAGCCATGTTGCTCGTAATGCGTGCATTAATCATTATTAAATGGCACGATTAATTCTACATACAAAACACACTTGGATTGGTATCAGTGCTGACAGTAATGTTCTTTGCAGGGTGGTAAGATTCCCATCCGATGGACGGCGCCAGAGGCAATTCAGTACCGCAAGTTCACCACAGCAAGTGATGTGTGGAGCTATGGCATCGTGATGTGGGAGGTGATGTCTTACGGGGAACGGCCCTACTGGGACATGAGCAACCAGGATGTGAGTTACTGTACTTGCCTGTCTCTTCGCTGTACTTTGACTCTCAATGTCTGACTATTTCATCATAACTCCTCATGCCAATTGTGTAATTAATATTAAACCAGAAATATTAAACCGAAGCCATTTGCAGTCGGTGTTCCTGGCCAAAACTGATCTTTCTCAAATTCATAGACTCGGTTTCCATCTCCTCTGAATTTGACCCAGTGATCCCAGCTTCCCTTCCTGGTTGTGTGCTGCTCCACAGCCCTCACATAATCTCTTAATTAAAGTCTGCTCAGGTTTCCCATGCCCTGGGGGCACATTGTGTTTGGGAACAAAGGTAGCCCGTCCTCTGGCCCCGACCCGCAATGCCTGCCTAACAGGCAAGAAACAAAGCGTGGGAAATGAGAGGGCCAACGAGGGAGCGATGGTGCCTTGGTAGCTATAATTTGGCAAAGAAAAGAACAAAATTTGTCAAATGATGAATGTACAAAGAATTTCAGCAAATGCCCGAGGGTTGCATGTTTGTCCTTTTGATTCTTCTTCTTCTTGCTGTGGTATTGGGGGAGGAAGAATGGGATTTGCCGAATCATGTGTTTTTTTTTTTCCTATCTAAATGCTTATTTTTGCTCGTTTGACATTGCAAGCCACTTTATAGTGAAATATGAAGCATAAACTTTCAAATCAACTTGGTGAAGAATGCAGAAGAATACAGGTTCAGAGTTCATTTATAGATGATCAAAACAATTGATGCCCTGGCTATTTATTTACCAAAAAAACTGGTTGGTATTGGGAGGATATTGAAAATTGAAGGCACCACCAACATGCACAGCTGCCTCGTAAGCAAGGCCCAGATTTGATGTTTTCACCACTTATAGTGGGGCAACTTAGCATAACAATTGTGCATTTTGTGAGGAAAGCACCAAATTTGGCACACTAGTAGCCTATCATATTATGAACAGATTTGGATATTGGGCCATCTCAACATTTTTGATGGCAGTGGAAAATGGCTGCCACAGCCATCAGCGGCTGAATTTGAGATGGCCCGATATCCAAATCTGTTCATAATATGATAGGCTACTAGTGTGCCAAATTTGGTGCTTTCCTCACAAAATGCACAATTGTTATGCTATATTTAGCTAAGTTGCCCCACTATTAGTGGTCGAAATATCAGACCTCATCCTTGCCTGCTTGGCAGCTCGTTGATAGTTGGCAGTTCCTTCAGTTTTGTATCGGCTCCTACGTTTTATTCATTTGGTAGTTGGTTCACCATCGGTTGTAGAGGACGGTGTGGCACAGAGATGGACTTGAACTCGTTCAATCATTCACTCACCAAGAAACTCTGCTTGTGGAACTGACATGTCATTTATCTTGATCAGCACTAAAAAATCAGTGGGTCGGAGAAAAGGCAGGGGACACCAGTTTTTGAGGGGCAAGAGACTGTAAAAGTCACAAATCCAGCCACAGAATTGCCAACTCCCTATTTGTAACCCTTACCTCTGCCACGGCACATGGCTCATGATGTGCCCATAACTTCTCATTAAGTGTGGGCCTTGTGCGGCCCCTCCAATGCACAGCCAGTCCATATCCTAAATTGACCTCTGCAATGCCATTAAAAATTTAACACATGGAAGAGCAGCTTGATTTAATAAAAAATTCCCTACCTTACCTTTTTCTGCTTTGGCGCCATTTAATTACCCCAGGCTTTGTGTGATATTCTTCTTCTTCTTCTTCTTCTTCTTCTTCAAATCACACTTTCGTCATTGCCTGCTTATTATTTTGCTTACCGAATGCATGGTGATCATCAATTCTGAACTTGCGCTTTGAGATATCGATGTTGATCTTTTCAAATTTTCTCTTCTTCCTCAACTTAATCTTCTTCTTCTTCTTCCTTGCAACTTGCACCACATCCTTCGGTAGCTTCGGAATTTATCGGTGGCCTTGGTAAACTTGATAATCATTTTCCTTCTTATTAACCTCCGCCATCGAAGATCGGAGGTTACTGTTTTCACCCCTTTTCTGTTTGTTTGTTTGTTTGTTTGTTTGTGAACAGTATTGCGGAAAAACTCAACGGATTTCGACGAAACTTGGTGGGGGGATTAGCTTTGGTCCAAGGACCATGCCATCAGATTTTGGACTAGGTCCAAAATCCAATATGGCCGCTATGGCGGCCATTTTAAAAAAAATATTTGAATTTTTTTTTTGCATTTCTACATGTTTTAAGTGATTTACACCCCCCCCCCCCCAAAAAAAAAATGTTGGAGAAAAGAACTATAACTCTGTCAGCACTGTTGACGTCATATTTAATGAATAAGATATAAGGTTCACTTGAGTGACCCAGCAGTATTGGCGGCGGAGGTTTTGCACTCTACCGAGTGCTCCCCCTCTAGTTACCTCCGCCACCGAAGGTGAAGGAGGTTGTTTTCGCCCCTTTCTGTCTGTTTGTGTACAGGATACCTCAAAAAGTTGTGTACGGATCTCGATGAAATTTGTGGACAGGTTCGGTGTGTGACAAGGACAAACTGATTAGATTTTGGTGAAGATCTGGATCCGGATCCCACTACTAGAATTTTTTAAGTGGTTCTTCACCATTGAGAGATAGGCGAAACTGATATATTAGCAAGAATATCTCAAAAAGTTGTTGACGGATTCAAATGAAACTTGGTGGACACGTTGGAAGTTTGACAAGGACAAATTGATTCCATTTTGTTGAATATCCGGATCCGGATCTGATAATTTTTTAAGTGATTCGTCACCATCGAGAGATCCTGTTAAACTGATATATAGCACGATATCTCAAAAATGTATTGGGCCAGATATGTTCTCGTGGATCAGGCATCACAGGGTGGAGGTATGCGCTCTACCGAGTGCCTTTCTAGTTTCAGCTTGTTCTCAAAATGATAACTTACGGTCTTCTTATTTTTAATGTCCTCCCAAAACTTGGTCAATAGGTCCTTCCAATCATTCCAATTGTTTGGAGGTTTCAAGACTCTTCTTAACATCCGTATCCTAATGCTGATGTTGTAATGTTTCCAAGAGGAGAAAATAAAAATTCCCAAGTATTTTAAGCACCAAACTTGAGTGAATTTCTATTGGTTCTTCTCAATTCCCTGAGCTATATTAATCAACCTTGCATGATAAATCACTCTTGGCTTTCACTAATGGTTATTAATTGGAATCTAATTTGCATCTCGATGCAAAAATATTCCCTAATCACATTCTTGTCACTTTTTGTGTATTTTAAATTTGTCGCACACGGCCACACTCCTCTCGGCCATTCATCTTGGCGAGGATCTTTCTCTTTTTTTTCCTCCCTGCATTCATTACTGGGGGATATTTAATCGTGAAGACAAGGTGTCATACCTGCTCAATGGTTACAACAATGTCCGATACACCATGGTAACACAATAGCACAGTCAGGAAACCAAAGGTGTTTCTCTTAGTCTGCCTCCTTGAAAATGTGTTGCTTGGAAGCAGGTTTCTAAAAACCTTCAATCGGAGTATTTCCTTCGAATGAAAATTGTGGATTTTATGATATACTGCACTCATAAGAGTGTCAAATTCGAAATAGATTTCAGTTGGCTGGGAAGTGTTGGCTCCGTACCTCAAATGGCAGTAGTTCCATTTGTGCCATAACATAAGGACGATGGGTGCACATCAGACGTATCTCTTCGGACCCTTTACTTTGGCAACGTCGACCGAGTTGTCATATTTAGCACTCACATCGACATCTGCTCTCTCCTCTCTTCATTATGAAAAGCTTCAACATGCCAGCATTTTTCACCATTGAATGGAGATGCTTTATTGATATTCTGCTTTTCATCTTACACTTTGCTTTGTCAATACATCTGCCAAGCAGTCAGCTTGTGTTAACAAAACCTGCCCTGGCTTCTATGGTGATGCACCCTCTGGCCTTTCACACCTTCCTGACAGTCAGAAATTTGATCTTGACTACATTAACCCATGACATTTTTCACTCCTTGTGGAGTACTTTTAAAACCATTATGATGTTCTTTCGTATGCAGCTTGTGGCTGCTAGTTGCATCGTTTCTTTTTACCCTCACTGAAGGAGAGGGTAATGCATTTGGGTCCCTTTGTCTGTCTGTCTGTTTGTTTGTTTGTCCGCACAGAACTTTCGTGTTTTTCTCCTCAACCGCTTGTTGGATTGAGACTAAATTTTCACCATCGGAGCGACTCCTCATGTAAAATGCTATAATTATAATTATGACGTCAGAGGTCCCGTGGTGTGGCAACCATGTTGGAAAAAAGGAAAAACTTTAGACCTCTGTATCTCTGAAACCACACCAAGGAAAAAAAATGAAACTTGGCACAGAGCAAGTACTCCTCATGGGGAATAAGTGTGATTTCTTATGAGGTCAGAGGTGCCCTCATTACGACGTCATAATTGCAGAGGTAGAATGCTACATATGATCATTATGAAAAATTTTGAGGGTCATCGTGGGATAAAATGGTCCACTGGAAAAAAAGAAAATATATGTCGTCATCGGTTACATGATTCAGCAGCCATATTGTTGTTTTTTAATTCAAAAAACCATCAAAATCTTCTCTGAAGTGGCTGAACAGATCGAGGCGAAACTTTACACGTATGACTGCATATCCATGAGGGATAAAAAAGGTTCACACGTTTGACGTCATCGGTCAATGGTTTGGCAGCCATATTAGATTTACCCTAAAACCTACAAAAAAATCTTCTTCTCTAGAACGGCTGGACAGGTTGAGGTGAAACTTCATAAAAATGTTCCCCAAGCCTTGGTGATACCAGGGTATTCACGAATAATTGAGAAGCCACATAGTCCAACAGCCATATTGTTGTGGGCCGGGTATCGGCGGCGAGCACGACCGCTAGATGGAGCAGTAGAGTCGGCTCCACCGAACACCCGGAATTTATAGGTCGTCACCCCGGATAACTCCGGAGCCGACGGGTCCTTATCGGACCGAAGATCGCCAATAGGTCGACCGCGTGGGATAGGGTCGATTGCCAATTTCAATTTACCTAAATACCCACGTTTCCAAACTACGGGGGAAATTCACCCTCGGCGGAGCTTGAGCGGAACGAGCCATTAGCTGCTCGAACCGTGCGTAACCAGAGCGGATGGTTACCGAGGTCCGTCGGTCCAAATGCACAATTTGCCGCTTCCAAATTTCCCAACACGCACCGTGCTAAACCAATGAAAGAAACCAGAAACGAGCTGAAACATTTAACAGGGGATTTATTTATAATGGGGGGGAACACGGGACACACACGAGCAGAGTTAAACGACTAAGCAATGCAAACAATGTACAGCAAAGAGCACTTAACAATTCCTACTTACAGACGGGCCCACAGACACACACACATGCACACACAAATACCCAAAATAAGTGATGGCCGCGGCCTTTATTGAAGGTTCCCAGCTCGAGGGAAGATG
>CM068954.1:157546935-157561694 GCA_035128595.1 Eptatretus atami
GGAAGGAAGCGAAGGCAGGTGTCGTCGTTAAAAAGTTGTTGTTGTTGATATAAAAATGTAAAAGAAAACCAACCCTGACTCTCAAAATAACTCCGCAACGCATGAACATTTAATTCCCATTAGACTAGGGATGGGACCCTAACTAGAAACACGTACTTACCGATATAAATTTTAGAATCTCACCAAAGTTTTTACCTTTGGCCAATGTGACGTTTTGACCTCAAAAAACAATCGGCTTCTTCCTTTTGACAACTCTACCATGTTGGTGAGTTTCAATGAAGATCGGTATAAAATTGCTGACTTTAGGCCAATAAACGGACAGCAACAGACAGAATATTCAAAATCGACTTACCAATATACTTGAAAAATCTTCGATTTTGCAAGGAACAAACGACAGACGGCGTGAATAACATAACTCCTTCACCTTCGGTGGCAGCATGGTATAAAATGAGTTCGAGGAGCAAAATAAGATTTAAATTGGCACTTTTTCCAACCAAGTGGACAAATATCAGCGAGGAGCTTTCAGCCGTCAGTGATTAGTGTTGAACGTCGATACACAGAACACCCACCTGCTTCCACGAACCCAAAGCCTCCAGCAGTCCATTCACATGCCAACAACGTGGAAGGCCCCCAAACAAATATTACGGTACAGTCCCCGAGAAGCGAGATAAGCGAAGAGAGACTCACTATACTTAGCAGCCAGGAGTTAAGCATTCAGCACTCAGTAATGGGATGCCACGGAATTTGGAGAGAGTTTAAGACTTGGAGACAATATGGTAGCCCATTAAATCCAGACAGCAATGAGGATGGGAAAGAAAATGCTTGCTTTCCAGAAGACAGACACTACTTGCAAATGTTGCAAAAGTTAATCTAATGAGAACTCAGTTGTCCCCATAATCAAGTTTAATGAGATATTATCAAAAGAATTTGTATGTATTGGAGTTGATTAGGCTTGTCCACATTCCGGGTAAATCCAGGTAATGCATGTTTCCACCCCTTTTTGACCCGAATATTGCTGGGATCGAAATGGTTTAGCTAATTGTATGTAATGATATTAAAATGGCTTTAATGGTTCGTTGTAAGTAACACTGTGACATTCGGTTGCTCGAAATTCACGTTCGGCACAGTTTGCATGCTCGACGAATAAGTTCTGCTCGTTTCATTTTCAAGCATTCGCCTTTGGTCATTTTTCAAAGCAATGGAGATGCGATCAATTCATCAAGATTGTTTGTGATTGTTGTGTTGCATGTAATGTTATTGTTTTTATTCTTGGATGCCATTATATTGGTATATCATTGAATCACCTTGAGCTGGTAACCTTGTTGAATCTCACGCCAGTACAAAACTGTCTTACTGTGATTACATGCCAGGGCGAGGCATCAAGGTGTGTGGTCGTCCATCGTAAGACGTTACCCCAGAGGCACCCGTCTTTACAGCAGCGCTGTGCGTTCGGGACGTTAAAGATCCCATGTGCTTTACACAAAGAGTAGGCGAGTATTGCCGCACCCTAAACAATTAAGAAATTCCTGCCACAGTCGAAACACCGCCGCGTTGGCCGGCACCAGAAAGAAATTAGGGCCAGAATAGTCCCCCCCCCCCCCACAGCCGACACCGCAAGTCGGAGGGCCGTTTAAAGAAGAACATTCAAACTGCCATTATTTTGAAAGGCAGCGATTGTTTTAGTCGTATACACGCAAGTGATATTCGCAAGGTTATTTTCTGGACCGATTTCACTAAACAATAGCTACAATAAACAAACAGCCGTCCAGTAAGTTCCATGCAATATGACATTTAATAAAAGCCGGGAGATTTCTATCTGCAGGATTTGTTTAAGCCTCTTTGTGAAGTCCAAAATTTGAACAGCTGTTTGTATACGATTAGGGTATGGAAGACTAAAGGGCACTTGGAAAGTAGACTACATTAAGTTTAGATAAAACGCTTTCCAGTTCGTGCAGCATATTAATAATTGCATTATATACTTGATGCGGCTCGCGAGTAATATTATTGCAAGCTCTGCTTTGCTGCTTGTTGTCCTGGCTGATCGACAAAAATTCCGCCAAAACTTTTACCACTCCACCATGTGGTGTGCGACGTGCTGCGGATCGCACATTGGTCGTGTAATCCTTGTGCATGTGGTTTCAATAATGGGCTCATTTTCTATCTCCTTGAAATAAACATCGCAAGTAGCGGCACACAACCACAACAATTCAGAGGTTTTGGAAAAATTATTTCCCACATAAGCCTGCATGTTGTTGACATCTGAAAACTCTTTCAAAAATTATAAGATGCATTATTGAAAGCCCAAAAACATTTTTTGTTATGATTAGTTATGGAAAATCACAAGCAGTGAATTTATTTCTTCTGTTGAAGCAACAAAGTTCTGACATTATCATTGATAAGCGTTTTGAAAAGTTTATGTTTATTAAACAACAAAATCGAACCATGATGGAAGTGAGGTGACCAAATCGTAAAAAGGCAACAAATTGAAACGTACAGTGGAGAAGCGCAAATAATAGAAGAGAGAGGAGAGAAGAGAGAGAGAAAGGAGAGAAGAGAGAGAGAGAAGAGAGAGACAGAGACGAATAAGAACAACAGAAGAGAGAGAGTAAGAGAGAGAGAACCGAGAGAGAGAGACGAGAGACAAGAGGAGCAGAACACCCAACAGAAGATGAGAACAAAGACATGAGAACCAGCAGAGAGAGAGGGAGAGAGAAGGAAACCACATAACCTGCAAGTAAGATGTTGCGGTTATTTCTGGGTTAATTAGCATAGAAAATATCTATGGGTAGCGGATTGGGGGTAACTGAGATAGTTGGTCCACTGTTTGCTTAAGGTTCCTGGAGGAAAATATGCAGGATTGAATTGTCTGCCGAAAAGTGATTCAACAACAGGAGAAAAAGAGAACAAAAGGGTTGAGTGGTGCATTGAGTCTGAATTTTGCGAGTTGAACCAGTGTAGGGATACTGGAAGAATGCATCCATTGTGAAGGAGCTGTGGGAGGGTCAGAAGGCTGAGAGGGCAGTGGGAGCTCGATCGAGAGAGAGGCCGTGAAAAACAGAGAGGCCACCAACCTGTCTGCAATGTGAGAGCAACAGGGCCTTGTCTTCGCCCTTCGTCAGAGAAATCCCAATAATGTTAAGAAGATTATGATTTCACTGAAATCTAGGAAGAACGTTATCTGGGACCACCCCATAGTGAGAGAGCAGTTCTCAATGAGCGGATGAAAGCAAAGGCCTGTAGGCTGTGAGAGTGAGTTCTGATTTTTCAAGGAAGAACTTGAAAATCAACAGAAGATTGCCCAGTCTGTAGTTCGGTTTCTGCGGCTGATAAATTAATGAGAACTGCCCCGTGTGACCATTTGTATGGTGATGACATATAAACCAGTGTCCAAATGAAGCATCGTGGGTCATAGCAACTGGAACCTCATGAGGATTCACGTATTTAACAAGACTCGTACGTACAAACCTCTGAATGGTGTAACATGTTTCCCCAATATAACGCGCTTTTAAAACTCGCCTACTTATTGACATTTAGGCACCAATTGCATTACTTCTGGCTCAACAGTATATTGTCTTGAATGTTTAATTTTTACGTTCTTATTCAAATTGATGACATCCAATTTTGTTTGGTTTACCAATTCAAAAAAATGCTGGGCGACTCTGTGAGATCAAACCTGAATATTGGCACCCACTCTCACCCAATTCCACACGGGAGTTTGGGGGAGTTATGGCAGCGGTCGTCTGAAGCTGCCGGAAAGCGTGAATGAGGTTGCTATCAAAAAACACTGAAGGACCGGTTACACAGATAGGGCCAGAGGAGGACTTTCTGATGAGGCAAAGCATCATGGGCACAGTTCGACCATCCCAATGTCCATCCATACTTGGAAGGTGTCGTGACCAAAAGCCGGCCCTCATGATTATCACTGAAACATGCGAGAATGGATCACTCGACTCATTCTTCGGCTATTGTATTCCATTTCAATGTTGATCAACACAATAAATGGATATTCAACTGGATCCAGCACATTGCAAGCAAACTGCTCTGATTGGGAACACAAGGCAGATCAACCGCAAGGATGCAGAGAAAAACAATTTTAACTTTACAGGGACAGACTGCTACATATTATTTTATTCATAACAACAATGATAATACAAAAGGCTGGCATCACAGTGCTTATTTTTCTTATTTACAGTGACACATTTTATCCTTCCTGTGCTGTGATTTGTTGTTCTATCGATGAATGTTGAAATTGTGAGTATGATGATTCCTCGCGTTTGTGTCCCGCAGCAAAATGATGGGCAGTTCACAGTGATCCAGCTGGTCGCATGCTGCGTGGCATTGCGGCTGGAGATGCCAGGACTTGGCGGATTATGAGGCACGTGCATCGAGATCTCGCTCGCCAGAACATCTTGTGGAACAGTAATCTTGTGTGCAAAGTGTCGCACTTTGGCCTGTCACGTTTCCTCGAGAGAGACACGTCCGACCCGACCATACACCAGTCCATGGTACGCTGCTATGCGTCGCATTGTGCGTGAACCGTGCAATGAATGTGACCAAAACTTTGCTGCATGTCTGCCGTATAAGGTGTTATTGATAGTGCGGTTCTCTCCTGTAGTTGTGATACAATAATCTGCCAAAGGTGTGTGTGTGTGTGTGTGTGTGGTGTGTGTGTGTGTGTCATGTGTGGTGTGTGTCTTATTGTTTTTGCTTGTTTATTAAAGTTTTTCTGCGATGCATGCTCTCGTCTCATTTCTGCCAATATGGATGACGTGCTTCTCTTGCATTGCTAGGCCAAGGGTCTCCTTTCCTTGTTTCCTCCTCTTTCACATATGTCTGCGTAGGTTAATCTGGATTCTGTCACTCACCGTCTTTTAAAGTAGCAGCTTGAGAGTGACACGTAGGTTTCATGAGTTTTAGCAGGCAGACAGCATTTAAATAGTTTAAAGGGTGTAATATACGTCCTGAGATATAGAGTCTGTCTTTCCAGCTCACAACATTACTCAACATTTACCAATTCTACACTGCCGCAAAATTATTGCCTTTTGGCTGCTTTCTTGTCCACAAGACATCTACGCATGCAGCCAGCCATATAAAGCACAAATTGTCATAACTTGCGTACATTATAAACACGAGAAACCTTTCATCTGAACAGCGAAATAATAAAGAGATTTAAAACAAAAATATTTAAGCGTGGAAAATCATTGTTTTGTCAGAATCTTGATTTTCTTTTCGACACCATGCTTCTTCTTCTATTTTCCCCTCAACCTCGATGGCTCTCGCACTCTCTTCTTCTTCTTCGTTCTTCTCTTTTCTCTTCTTCTTCTTCTTCTTCTTACTCTCCACTTACACTTCTTTTTATTATTATTAATATTCTTCTTCTTCCTGTACATTTCTTTCTACTTTCCATTGGTTGTCTTTTGTATCATTTGCTTTTGAATTGAGTTATCGAGTTTGAAGTTTCCCAATTGTTATTTTGCAGTTTTTTTCATATCTTTGATTTACATATAAGGTTCAATATTTCACGTATTTTTTTGTGCTTACAGATAGTGTCCCAATCCTCTGGTCTCGTTATTTGTCCATTTTACATTTTTGTTGACTTTTGTGTTTGATTTTTGCCTTTTCTAATTCACTCACAGATGATCGAGCTTTGCAAAACATTTACTTTTTTCCCAAATCAAAGACTTCTGTGACTTTTAAAACTTTTTCAATATATTAGTATATTTGATTTTCGAACATATCTAAATACATTGATTATTGTACGTTTTTCTTTTTCTTTTTTCTCGGCCCTTATACCACCTCCGAAGTACACTTCCTTTTTCCTTTTCTGGTGTGTCTTGGAATGTTTCCGTTATTCTCATCTTGCTCTGTATAAACTTATTGGATTGCCGTCTTGTCAGACCCAACTGAAATGGAGCCGATCATTATATTGCTTAATGCATTTTTTCCAGCAATTTTATTTGCACCACTAATATCCAGCTCCTCCTGAAATGCTCCACCGCTGGGCCAAAGACCTTCTCCCCCACTTCCCCCAAAATAATGTAATTCATTGCTTTGGCAACACACACACACACACAACAGTAAAATATTCACCACTGGATAATTAATGTGTTGTTATTTAATATGAAAAAGTTTTATGTTCACATCATCAAAGGTCTGCTGGTGGTTGCGAAGGCCAGAAACTAATCATGCCCCAAATGAGGAGTCAGAGCTGATAAAGAGAATCTTAAAAGGCAAACCGCTTGCCTCGGTTACCCATACATAAGAGTACAGAAAAACAAAGTATTTCAAAAGTTGAAAAGGAGTTTGTAACGCATGCCTCTAGGACACCCGCTAACCCCCACGCAATGTGCAATTAACACTCATTCATGCTCCAACCACCACTCCCCCCCCCCTTCCCTTTGCATTACGTAAATCTATGTACAATCACATGCTTGGGTGTGCTCATCTGTCTTAAATATTTCATATTTTGGGCCACAGTAGAAGCAGAGAAAATTAAAATTATTTCCGGACATCTTTTCTTTGCCACAGATAAAATGCAGACCACGTCGTAGCCTTGCAGAGTGTATCTAAACGGTTTGCTGTGCTGTCCTTTCGTGTGATTATAGCTCCACCTAGAGTCGAGATGAGGTTGTGCTGGGTTCAGTGAGGATGTGCAATGAAAATGACAAACAGCCCTCTTCTGTAATCCCCCTGCTTCGAGCAGTTTGAATCATGCCCAGAAATCCATCGCAGAGTTTGATATCACATAAAAGAAGCACAGGTCTTATTTATTACAGTAATTTCTTTTTATTATTTTTTCCTTCCCCCTTAAGGTTTTCTCGCATTTGGCTTGGACGTACTGGTTATGGATGCGTGTTGGAATGTTATACTCCTTGAGGAAACAATGATCACAAGACATTGAAGCAGGATGTTTCGAGTGTATTGTAATGGGTACACAGCATGAACTAGGCATTTCAAGATCGCACGAAACAAATGATCCTGGCACAAGTGCAAATTAAGCGTAAAAAGTACGATTCTTGGATTTTTTTGTTGCTTTCGTTGAAAATCTCATGTAGGGATGCGAGAGATTCCCATCAATGGCAGCGTTGTGATTTCGAAAGGACGACATGCGACGGGAATCAGGGGCTTTAACCTTGGTGCTTTTTACATGTGGCTAACTTTTCATTTAAAGCTCTTGTTCCGATGGCTATAGTGGGTGGATCTGGGGCCGCCACTCCTACAGCACCCTTTATATCTGAGGTGGTCCCCGAGCCTTGTACTCATCAAGAGTCACCTACAAACAGTTAGCTGGATACCTTAGGTCAAGAGACCTAACCCTGGTGTGTGAGTGGTAAGGGACCACGAGGAGGTAGGGTGCGTGAAGTGGTAGGTGTAGTTGTAGTGTTAGTTGTGGATGGCCGTGCGCTCTGGATAAGCTCATCCGCCCGTTTCCAGCTCTTGTTTTTATACTGGCCCGGGTGTTCCCACTCCACCCTCCTCATAGATGGATCTAGCTGGGGAAGCCAGTTTAGTCGCCGACCAATCGGACCATCCAGCAAGGTAGTACTGGGTACATTTACCAGAGCAGGTCAACACAACTGCTGACCTGACATAACTATCTGATCACGTCTATCTAACTGATCTGCTGAGGAATTGCTTCCAAACCAGAGAGAAGGCTACTGAACTACATCGACTGCGTAGCAAGGGATATCCAGCATGACATTGCGGACTTGCAGACACTGATGATGGACAAATTCTCATAGCGCGTGACATTGTGAACTCTATTCTCGGATGCTGTCGCTGGGATAGTAGTAGTAGTAGTTGCATCGTAAAGTGCTACATCTGGGCATGCAGTAATCTCCCAAAGTTTTGACAGCCCATGTGCTCGTAATGCGTGCATTAATCATTATTAAATAGGCACAGATTAATTCTACATACCAAAACACCTTTGGATTGTTATCAGTGCTGACAGTAATGTTCTTTGCCAGGGGTTGGTAAGATTCCCATCCGATGGACGGCGCCAGAGGCAATTCAGCTACGCAAGTTCACACAGCAAAGTGAGTGTGTGGAAGCTATTGCATCGTGATGTGGGAGGTGATGTCTACGGGAACGGTCCCTCTGGAACCATGAGCAACCAGGCATCGTGAGTTACTGTACTTGCCTGTCTCTTCGCCTTGTACTTTGACTCTCAATGTCGAACTATTTCATCATAACTCCTCATCCAATTGTCTGTAATTAATATTTAAAACCAGAAATATTTAAACCGAAGCCATTTGCATCGTGTCTCTTGCCAAACTGAATCTTTCTCAAAATTCATAGACTCGGTTTCCAGTCTCCTCTGAATTGACCCAGTGATCCCAGCTTCCCTTTTCCTGGTTGTTGTGCTGCCACAGCCCTCACATAATCTCTTAATAAAGTCTGCTCAGGTTTCCCAATGCCCTGGGGCACATTGTGTTTGGGAACAAAAGGTAGCCCGTTCTCTGGCCCGACCCGCAATGCCTGCCTAAACAGCAAGAAACAAAGCGTGGAAATGAGAGCGCCAACGAGGAGCGATGGTGCCTTGTAGCTATAATTTGGCAAAGAAAAAGAACAAAATTTGTCAAATGATGAATGTACAAAGAATTCAGCAAATGCCGAGGTTGCCATGTTGTCCTTTTGATTCTTTCTTCTTCTTGCTGTGGTATTGGGAGAGAAGAATGGATTGCCGAATCATTGTTTTTTTTTTTTTCCTATCTAAATGCTTTAATTTTGCTCGTTTGACATTGGCAAGCCACTATAAGTGAAATATGAAGCATAAACTTTCAAATTCAACTTGGTGAAGATGCAAAGAAGAATACATAGGTCCAGAGTTCATTATAGATGATCAAAACCAATTGATTGCCCTGGCTATTTATTTACCAAAAAAACTGCGTTGGTAGTTGGGCAGATATTGAAAATTGAAGGCACCACCAACATGCACAGCGCCTCGTAAGCAAGGCCCAGATTTGATGTGTTCACCACTTATAGTGGGGCAACTTAGCATAACAATGGTGCATTTTGTGAGGAAAGCACCAAATTTGGCCACACTAGCTAGCCTATCATATTATGAACAGATTTGGTACTGGCCATCTCAACATTTTGATGGCAGTGGAAAATGGCTGCGCAACAGCCATCAGCGCTGAATTTGAGATGGCCCGATTATCCAAATCTGTTCCATAATATGATAGGCTACTTAGTGTTGCCAAAATTTGTTGCTTTCCTCACAAAAGTTGCACAATTGTTATGCTATATTTAGCTAAGTTGCCCCACTATTAGTGCGTCGAAATATCAGACCTCATCCTTGCCTGCTTGGGCAGCTCGTTGATAGTAGCAGTTCCTTCCAGTTTTGTATCGGCGTCCACTGTTATTTCATTTTGGTAGTTGGTTCACCATCGCGTTTGTAGAGGACGGTGTGGCACAGGAGATGGACTTAACTCTTTCAATCATTCACTCACAAGAAACTCTCTTGTGGAACTGACATGTCATTTAAATCTTGATTCAGCCACTAAAAAATCAGTGGGTCGGAGAAAAGGCAGGGGTCACCAGTTTTTGAAGGGCAAGAGACTGTAAAAGGTCATCAAAATCCAGCCACAGAATTGCCAACTCCCTATTTGTAAACCTTACCTCTGCCACGGCACATGGCTCATGATTGCCCCATAAACTTCTCATTAAGTGTGGCCTTGTGCGCCCCTCCATGCACAGCCATTCCATATCCTAAATGTGACCTCGCCAATAGCCATTAAAAATTTACACATTGGAAAGAGCAGCTTGATTTAATAAAAATCCCTACCTTACCTTTTTCTGCTTGGCGCCATTAATACCCCCAGGCTTTGTGTGATATTTTTTTTCCTTCTCTCTCTTCTTCTTCTTCTTCTTCTCTACTTCTTCAAATCACACTTTCGTCATTGCCTGCTTATTATTTGCTTACGAATGCATAGTGATCATCAATTCTGAACTGCGCTTGTGAGATATCGATGTTTATCTTTTCAAATTTTCTCTTCTTCTCAACTTTAATTTCTTCTTCTTCTTCTTCCTGCAACTTGCACCACATCCTTCGGTAAGCTTCGAATTTATCGGTGCCTTGGTAACTTGATAATCATTTTCCTTCTTATTAACCTCCGCCATCGAAGATCGGAGAAGGTTACTGTTTCCAACCCCTTTTCGTGTTTGTTTGTTTGTTATGTTGTTTTGTGAACAGTATGCGGAAAAACTGCAACGGATCGAACGAAACTTGGTTGGGGCATTAGCTTTGGGTCCAAGACCATGCCATCAGATTTTGGACTAGGTCCAAAATCCAATATGCGCCGCTATGGCGGCCATTTTAAAAAAAATATTTGAATTTTTTTTTTTGCATTTCCATGTTTTAAGTTGATTTACAAACCCCCCCCCCCCCAAAAAAAAAATTGGAGAAAGATACTATAACTCTGTCAGCACTGTTTGACGTCATATTTAAGTGAATAAGCATATAAGTTCACATTGAGTGACCCCAGCAGATTGGCGGCGGAGTTTTCACTCTACCGAGTGCTCCCCCTCTAGTTACCTCCGCCACCGAAGGTGAAGGAGGTTGTTTTCACCCCTTATCTGTCTGTTTGTGTACAGGATACCTCAAAAGTTGTACGGATCTCGCATGAAATTTGTGTGGACAGGTTCGGTGTGTGACAAGGGACAAAACTGATTAGATTTTGTGAAGATTCTGGATCCGGATCCCACTACGTAGAATTTTTTAAGTGGTTTCTTCACCATTGAGAGCATGAGGCGAAAACTGATATATAGCAAATATCTCAAAATTTGACGATTCAAATGAAACTTTGGTGACACGTTGAAGTTTGACAAGGACAAATTGATTCCATTTTGTTGAATATACCGATCGCGATCTGATATTTTAAGTGATTCGCACACGAAGAGATCTGTTAAACTGATATTATAGCAACGATATCTCCAAAAAATGTATTGGGCCAGAATATGTTCCGGTGGATCAGCATCACAGGGTGGAGGTATGCGCTCTATCCGATAGCCTTTCTAGTTTCAGCTTTTCTCAAAATGATAACTTACGCGCGTCTTTCTTATTTTTAATGTCCTCCCGAAAACTTAGGCATAGTCCTCCAATCATTCCAATCTGTTTGGAGGTTCAAGACTCATTCTTAACATCCGTATCCTAATGCTGATGTTGCTAATGCTTTCCAAGAGAGAAAAATAAGAATTCCCAAGTATTTAAGCGCCCAAACTTGAGTGAATTTCTATTGGTTCTCTCAATTCCCGAGCTATATTAATCAACCTGCATGATTAAATCACTCTTGGCTTGCACTAATGTTGTTATTAATATGAATCTAATTTGCATCTCATGCAAAAAATATTCCCTAATCACATTCTTGTCACTTTTTGTGGTATTTTAAATTTGTCGCACACGCCGCCACACTCCTCTCGCGCCATTCATCTGGCGAGGAGCTTTCTCTTTTTTTTCCTCCCTGCATTCATTAACTGGGGATATTTAATCGTGAAGACAAGGTGTCATACCTGCTCGAATCGTAACAACAATGTCCGATACACCAGGTAACAAACAATAGCACATCAGAGAAACCAAAGGTGCTTTCTCTTTAGTCTGCCTCCTGAAAATGTTTGCTGAAGCACGGTTTCTAAAAACCTTCAATCGGAGTATTTCCTTCGAATGAAAATTGCTGCCGATTTATGATATACTGCACTCGATAAGAGTGTCAAATTCGAAATAGATTTCAGTTGGCTGGGATAGTGTTGGCTCCGTACCTTCAAATGCCAGTAGTTCATTTGTGCCATAACATGAAGGACGATGGGTGCACTATCAGACGTAGTTCTCTTCGGACCCTTTACTTTGGCAACGTCCGACGAGTGTCATATTTAGCCAGTCACATCGACACTGCCTTCTCTCCTCTCTTCATTATGAAAAGCTTTCAACAGCCAGCCATTTTTCACCATTGAAAGGAGATGCTTTTATTATATTCTGACTTATCATCTTCACTTGCTTTGTCAATACATCTGCCAAGCAGTCAAGCTTGTGTTAACACAACCTGCCCTGGCTTCTTATTGGTGATGCACCTCTGCCTTTCACACCTCCCGGACAGTCAGGAAATTTGATCTTGACTACATTAACCCATGACATTTTTTTCACTCCTTGTGGAGTACTTTTAAAACCATTATTGATGTTTTTCGTATGCCAGCTTGTGGTGCTAGTTGCATCGTTTCTTTTTACCCTTCACTGAAGGAAGAGGTAATGCATTTGGTTCCCTTGTCTGTCTGTCTTTGTTTGTTTGTCCGCATCAGAACTTTCTGTCTGTTTTTGCGCCTCAACCGCTTGTTGGATTGAGTGACTAAAATTGTTCACCATTCGGAGCGACTCCTCATGTTAAAAATGCTATAATTTAATTATGACGTCCAGAGGTCCGTGTGTGGCAACCATTGGAAAAAGGAAAATTTAGACCTCTGTATCTCTGAAAACACAACACCAAGGAAAAAAAATGAAACTGGCACAGAGCAAGTACTCCTCATGGGGAATAAGTGTGATTTCTTATGAGTCAGAGGTCCCTCATTATGACGTCATAATTGCAGAGCGTAGAATGCTGACATAGGATCATTATGAAAAATTTGAGGTCATCGTGGGATATAAAATGGTCACCGGAAAAAAAGAAAATAATATGTCGTCATCGGTTACTGATTCAGCAGCCAGTATTGTTGTTTTTTAATTCAAAAAAAACCATCAAAATCTTCTCATGAAGTGGCTTACAGATCGAGGCGAACTTTAACACGTAGTGATGCATTATCCATGAGGGATAAAAAAGGTTCACACGTTTGACGTCAGTCGGTCAATGGTTGGCAGCCATATTAGATTTACCCTAAACCTACAAAAAAATCTTTCTTCTCTTAGAACGGCGGACAGGTTGAGTGAAACTTCATAAAAAATGTTCCCAAGCCTGGTGTACCAGGGTATTTTTCCACGGGAATAATTGAGGAGAAGCCACATATCCACACCATATTGTGTTGGGCCGGGTATCTGGCGGCGACACGACCGCTAGATGGAGCAGTAGAGTCGCGTCCACCGAACACCCGAATTTATAGGTCGTCACCCCGGGATAACTCCGGAGCCGACGCGGTCCCTTATCGGACCGAAGATCGCCAATTAGGTGCGACCGCGTGGGATAGGGTCGATGCCAATTTCAATTTACCTAAATACCCACGTTTCCAAACTACCAGGGGAAATTCACCTCGGCGGAGCCTTGAGCGGAACGAGCCGATTAGCTGCTCGAACCGTGCGTAACCAGAGCGGGCATGGTTACAGGTCCGTCGGTCCAAATGCAACAATTTGCCGCTTCCAAATTTCCCAACAACGCACCGTGCGTAAACCAATGAAAGAAACACAGAAACGAGCTGAACATTTAACAGGGATTTTATTTATAATGGGGGGAAGGGAACACACCAAGAGCAAGAGTTAAACCGACTAAGCAATGCAAACAAGTTACAGCAAAGAGCACTTAACAATTGCCTACTTACAGACGGCCCACAGACACACACACATGCACACACAAATACCCAAAATAAGTGATGCCGCGGCCTTTATTGAAGGTTCCAGCTCGAGGGAAGATGAGCTGGAACCAGAGCTATCTCAAGACCTTCCCGCCCCGTGCTGTTCTCGATGATCGGTTCGGCGGACTCGACCCGCAACATGATGCAATGACGGACGCAGCCGGCGCGAAGTAGACCGACAGAACGCCGGCAGCAAGACGAGACGACCAGGCGACGAGACCTTTCACGTTCCAGCCAGAACGCCCCCGAACACTTGAACTGGCCAACGCTCCTGCCACAGCACACCGTCTCTCCCTCGCTGGTCCAGACAACCACACTTTTCTCCTCAGGTGGGGTGGGGGGGCTTCTTTCCCTCGCCATTCACCCCTCCTATTGGACGGTTGCGTTGCGCGATTCGCTCGTCGCCCCCGTGATTGGCCGAAAGGGGGCCAAGTCCACTGATTGAGACCGGGGGCGTGGCGGCCGTTGCGCGCGGACCGCCCCTCAAACAAGGAGAGTAACTTGTCCTGCGTGGCTGCGTTTATTGGCCGACCGACGGCAACCTCGCTCGCATCCCCCGGATTGGTGAGAGAACGTCAGGTCCTCATGAACTCTGCCCACGTACGTGCTGACACGCACGCGTGCAATGTGCCGGGAGGATGGTGGAAGGAAGCGAAGGCAGGTGTCGTCGTTAAAAGTTGTTGTTGTTGATATAAAAATGTTAAAGAAAACCAACCCTGACTCTCAAAATACTCCGCAACGCATGAACATTTAATTCCCATTAGACTAGGGATGGGACCCTAACTAGAAACACGTACTTACCGATATAACTGTCTATAGGACCTGAATGTTGAGTGCAGTAAGCTTCCAGATTCGCAATAATATTGGATGAGCAAAAATCTTATAAAAAAAATTATTTCTCCTGAACCGCTTAATCTATCGATGTAAAACTTCAAAATTATGATCCAAGTCGTTAGTTGAATATATATATATATATATATTATATATATATATAATATAAATATATATATATTAATTTATTTTTTTTTTTTAAAACCTGATCGGACGCATGTCTGGCAGCCAGAATTATACAAAAAAATTTGATCTGGGGGTTTTTTTTTTTATAAGGCTCACTGGCTGTTAGTAGCCTTGGTGGTTGCCCTTTACAGTTAGGGCGGTGGCTTGGGATCCTAGCTGGTCCTGCAGTTCAAGCCTCGTTGGCCATGAATTTA
>CM068954.1:157569240-157602473 GCA_035128595.1 Eptatretus atami
TGTCTGTCTGTCTGTCTGTTTGTGACTCTCTCCGTGAGCATAGCTCAGTGACGTTTGATGCGATCTTGATGAAACTTGGACACAAGCTAGATATCATGGTCTCGTTGTGTTCTTTTTGTATGAGGGGCATCCCATGCCCCTTGTGGGCGGAGCCACGCCCACTTGAACTTTTTATTATTTATTTTTTTTTTTTCCTCGATTTTTTTCTCGCAATTTCATTTCCTAGAAGCTGTGCGTAATGTCCATAAGTACAACATATAAAAAATCCGATTCGATTTGGTCAATTTTGACGGAAGAGAAAGGTTTTTAAGCGGTAGGGCTTCCTCAAAAGCTTCCACTAACTCGATTGTACCTATCGTGGCATTGTTCAATAATACCCGCGAAACATCGTCGCCTCCCAGCTAGTTTCAATTTATTGTTATATTTTGAACATGAATCGGAAAACAAACCTGTAATTTAACAATACTTTGGCTCAGAATTTTTTCCAATTGCTCATGCGCAGAGAGGAGTGAAATTGCCTTATTGGCCTTTTCAAAAACCTTTCGTATTCCAATACTTGGCCAAAATATCACGGCATTTTACATCATCATGAGCAATGAACTTTGCCGCTCGCAGACCCCGTGGGGTAAGGTGTTCTATGAACGTTTCAGCTATTTTTGTTTTTGTTTGTTGAAATTATTTTTAATATTTTAACATCATTTTTAGCTCGTTATTATTGTTATTAACTCATTTGTTTTTTTCATTTCCCTTTACCGCAGGGACATTCTCAGGATTGGGGTTACACTAGCAGGACATCAGAAGAAGATTTTGAACAGCATACAAACAATGCGTGTACAAATGAACCAGATTCAGACGGTGCAAGTTTGAAGGATGCACAGCAGCAAATGCAGTCATTGGGAATAACGTTCCTGGACCCTGCTGCTTGCTGATCTTAAAATAAAGGACCTCTTCTTCGAAGCAAGTTACAAAGGGATGGATTTTTGTCTATCACCTTTGCGTTGTTAGTTCGGTGTTTTACTTATCAGTGCCGAAATTACCGGATGGTTGTTGAAGGATATTCACGCTGTGCTCTACGAAATGCCAAAATTCCAAAGTAGGCTGAACTTTGCTCAGGACATTTTCTGTTTGAACGTTCCAACACATCGAAGAGAATACACAGTCCTGCGTTCTCACAAAGCACTGATGAATTTATGGATTTTTAAGAGTTGATTGTGCACCTGATGCCTGTTGTGGTGAAGGAGGAAACAATAATAATAATAATTAAAAAAACAGCCTGCGGAACAGTGATGAGCTGTGAAGAAGAGGAATGCGAGACTTTACTAACACTTCCGGGCCTGAGATTGTTGGCAGCAGGAGGATGAAAGAAATTTGAAAAATGGGATTTTTCAGAGACATCAGCATCGGTGCAAATGTGTTTTGTCTGTCACTTCTGCAAGAGTGAGAGCATCGTATCAGCAAAGGGGGACGATGTATGACACCTGTGATCCTTAAATCTTAATCTCTGTAGCTACATCATGTTTAGAATCGGCTATCTGCGTGTAAACGAGAGTTACGAGCTCGTGGTCATAAACAATAAACATCTTTCGTTAAAACCTCTTGAAACGCTCTTTTCTTAAAAACCCTTTGCTGGATACAATGTTCTCATTATTTTGCAGATCGTTTGAAGTTGTTTTCGGTTTTAATGTTCGGGGCAAACGAATAGTTCAAATGTGGTACTGCTAAACTTAGCGCGGCTTTTAAAGTATTGGCTTAAGCATTCGTTTGTTCAAAAAGAACGTGGTGCTGAATGTACGTTCCACCTTTTGTATCTGGACGAGTTGAGATTGAAATCAAATGCCATGTGTATTAAATTGTATCCGATTGTGATGATGAATTTGCTGAATTTTTGTTCTGTTGTCTTCATGTTGAAGAACCGTAAAAAATATTCGTTTTTTTTTTCTTTTTCTTTTTTACTGAAAAAGTTTGAATGGACATATCGTCGGTTCCAAACAGTTTATTAATCGAAGCTCAATATCGTACAGCAGATATTGTTTAAAAGTGCTCACTTTCTCTCTGGGTAAATTAATGGTGGTTGCAAGGCATCGAAATTAGTTTTCTTTTTTCATGTAAATGCGATACATTTTGCATTGAGGATTTTTATTGAAAAATTGAGGTCTGGGGGAGAGGGGGAAAGGTATTTGATCGGGTGAGATTATTCGCATATTTTCATCTTCTCGGTAACTGCCAGTGTGCTTAAACTTGGTTACATCTTGGGAAATTGAGTTTAACGGGATGGTGTGGAATGGAAATTCTTGTCGGAAACATTCTGACAGATGTGTGTGTGTGTGTGTGAGTTTTCATGAAAACGAACACACTTTTGAACAAGGAAACCATGTTTTTAGTGAACACAATGATTTGAACACATCGTTCTTGATACATTTATTGGTTGGGTTTATGAACATGCAAGGATGGCGTTTAGCATTTGATGAATCACAGCTTGTATAGGTAACACAGAACTGCACGATTTAATGCGTCGACTGAGGGAAGTTTTCAATCTTTTTCGAGCCACTTTAGGAATTCAGATTTTGTATATTCAGTCCCAACTACTGGATTTCTAATTACCATTTTACTTCGGTTGTGTTGCTTGATGAAACCTCAAAAAAAAAAAGTATAAATCTGCAATATTTTCATTGGTTTGTTACCGAGCTGTGTAGAGCTGAGGCCTGAACATAGATAGAAGACTAGTTTTATATAAATAAAATATGAGTAGTTTAGTATTTAATTTATTCCTTGTCCAGAGCTGACAATTATGTAGATAGCCTTTTTTCCACATTGTGAACTTCGCACTCTTTTGCAATATCATTTCCTTCCCCCTAACATTTGGTATGTTGGAGAATATGCTAAAAGTGTTTGACAAACGGTAGAAAATGTGACAAATGCTAGTAAAACATGGTTAATTTACCACATTTTATTATGATGTAGCAACACTAAAATTGACTATACTTTGCTGCATTTGAAATAGCACTTGATTTTTTTTTTCAATGATACAGATGATAAAGTTTAAAATGTTTCCCCCTCATTTCAAAATTAAAATATGATCGATTGTTCATTTTGACAAAAAGCATGCGTCGGGTTGCTGAAGCTTCGTTTCAATATGAACTTTTTTGTTTATATTCTCTTTGTTTACTTTTTGACCATTCAAAAGCTGTTTGCTGTACTTGCAGCACCTAAGTGACCGCATTTCTGTGCATGTTTTGAAGAGTCTTGGTGTCAAATCTTGTACAATATGTACATTTAGCTTTCCGCTGTTATTGTAATGTTAGCCTGTCGTTTGTAGGGCATGGCGTGCCATGTGAAATTATCTGTGCTAATCACAAAACGGAGTAAAGCACATGGCATTTTGTGTTTAGAAGTTAGTTTATTGCACTGTCTTCCACACGTGACAGGCTTTGTTGTGCGCAACCAGTCGCTGCGTCTGCGCATGCGCCATCTCGCATCACTTCCTGTCCAAAAAAGGTTTCTGTGTACTTGCTGTATTTAAAATGCTGCTTTTTTCGTTCATAGACATATTAAAAGCTTTCAGACAAAGTAGTTTCTGTCAAATTTATCAGGATTTTTTTCATTTGCAAAACAATGTTTTATAACTTTATATGTTTATGATTTTGAATGAATTTTTGGCTTTATCATGTCTTGTAGAGTGACAAAATGTTGGTCAAAAATTATGGGGAAAACCAAGATTGTGTCACATCTACTGTGGATCAGAGGAGAATCGTTAGGTTCTTTGTGAAGGAGAACATAAAGTCAGCTCAAATTCACAGGAGATTGTTTGTGAGATTTGACAAAGCATGGTTTTTCTGTGGTTGTGTTGAAACGACGTAGTGACTCCAAAAATGGCTGTGAATTGCTGAGCTATTTGGTACATCAAGCATGCATCCAACTACTATTACCTCAGCAATTGCTGAAAGTGTTCAATAGAGAATTTCCAGAATGCGAGATATGAAATCACAATTGAATTGTCCATCAGTATTTGAAGTGGTGGAACCTATCATTGATTCTCATTTTAAATTCAATACGGTTCAAGAGAGGAAAGAGGGTGCAAGATCAGCAAAGATGCGGAAGAAGACAGAGAGACCGCTGACCTGTCTGCATTAACAAAGTGATATAGGCCCATAGATTCAGCTTCATCGTGGGAGATTCCAATAATCTTGAAGGCCTTGGTTTCTATGGCATCAAGCTGAGGAAGGGGTGAAGCAGGGGTGCCAGTCCAAACAGGAGAGCAGTTTTCCATCAAGCTGAGGATGAAGGCCATATAGGTGGATACAAGTTCAGGTATGCCAAGAAAGGACTTTGCAAGATGGAGGCTTTTTTGTATACATAATCGAGGCTCATGGAAGAGCAAGTACACTGAATGGATCAGGACGTAACAGACAAAAACAGGATCCAAAACATGCAAAAGGAACATTAAAGATGCACACAAAAGGAACAGTAGAGAGAGGGGGAAAACACTAACAGCAGAGTTGAAGACCAAGATGGAGGGATAATTAGACAAACAATGGGTATGGGAAGGCCAACTTTGAAATGTGGTTTGCCCAAGAAAGATAATGGCTGACAGTGAGACCCAAGAGTTTTAGTGACTGAACTTCATTGAGAGGGTTGTAGTGGGGCAACTTAGCTAAATATAGCATAACAATTGTGCATTTTGTGAGGAAAGCACCAATTTGGCACACTAGTAGCCTATCATATTATGAACAGATTTGGATATTGGGCCATCTCAAATTCAGCTGCTGATGGCTGTGGCAGCCATTTTTCAAAATGGCCGCCAGTGGTTACTGTTATGACACATATCTGCTTTACTGGAGAGGAATGCAGGTTGATAGTGAAAGTTTATTTACTAATAAAGGTCCAATAATGGTCAAAGAAAGTAACAATTTGATTTGGTTGAGAAAAAAAAGTTAAAGTGGACTAATTAGTCTTTTTAAGACACAGATTCTGAATGAAAACCAATGATAAACATTCATAGCACTATTGGCTTGGCACATGGTAGTAGAAGTGGTGTGCGTGCATATTGACCCCGGAATCGCGTGTACGGTTGAGTTGCCAGCTTACACTTGTTGACTCGATTCATTGTTATTTTGTTCTGTGCCCATAGAGTTCTCTATGCTATCCCATTGTTAACCGTAGTTCATCAAGTTGAGTTTGGTTTGCGGGGTGCAGTTTGGTCATAGGATTATCTCAGTCACGGATTACCGGGTTACGAGGTTCTGCATGTATTTCCGTTCTGCTTCCAGGCGCAGTTCCAGTTTGCTACTGAGTTTTGAAGAGTTCTTTGCTTTGAAGAGTTCTCCAATGCCCAATCAGAGGCTCCTGATACCACCAGCCTAGTTCTTGATGGGGCAGTCATTATCCAGATGCTGAAGCCTGCGGTAGCCAAGAACTTTGATGACTATGCCCAGGATGTCTTCATACCGTACCTCTCAACAAAGCTTCAGACTGTGTCACTTCAGACTGTAGCGGTCTGGGACCGCTACGTTGCTGATTCACTGAAAGGCAGTGCAAGATCAAAGCGTGGAAAAGGAGTGCGTAGACGCGTGGTCAGAGCAGCAGTTATACCTGGAAACTGGCAGAACTTCCTCCGAGTGGACACCAACAAGACCGAGCTGTTCAAGTTCCTATCAGAAGCTATTCTCAGGTGGTTTGACCAGGATGACAAGCAGCTGGTTATCACTGATGGAGAGGCAGTCCTGAGCAAGCCACCGCTGCTAGACCTGGCCTTGCTCGCCCCATGCAGCACGAAGAACTGACAGTCGAATGTTGTTGATGCATCCCATGCAGCCAACCATGGTCACCACAAGATATGATCAAGACAGTTGACACCGATGTTGTGTGGTTGGCTGTCAGTGGCCCAGGGACTGCAACCAGAAGATGAACTGTGGCTAGCATTTGGCACTGGGAAGAGTTTTCGGGACCTGGCAGCCACGAAATAGCAGCTGGCCAGGACAGAGAAGGCACAGGCACTCCCAATGTTTCACGCTCTGATGGGTGTGACACTGTATATAGTTTTGCTGGACATGGTAAGAAGACTGCTTGGACAATCTGGACCGTTCTGCCAGAACTTACAGACGCACTGCTGAAGCTATCCTCTGCACCAAGTGGCATACCAGACGATGTCATGCACACCATCGAGAGGTTCGTCATATTGCTCTATGACAGAACCAGCACGTGCACGACATTGACAAGGCCCGGAAGAAACTCTTCGCGAAGAAGAACAACGTGCAGCTGATCCCGCCAACCAAGGCAGCTCTGGAGGAGCATGTGAAGAGGGCGGCCTACCAAGGAGGCCATGTGTGGGGTCAAACACTGCTACAACGCCAGAGCTGCTCCTCCATCCAGCTGGGGCTGGGTCAAGAATGACGAGGGTGTACGAGGCACACTGCACGAAGCTACCTAAAGCAGCCCACACTGCTATGAGCTAGTATCGTGCAAGTGCAAGAAGAGCTGTCTGAAGCGTTGCAAGTGCAAAAGGGCCGCACTTGAATGCACAGCTTTGTGTGTGTGTGAGGGAGAGTGCTCACAAAATTGAGAGAATATTAACAGAGCAGACTGTGTCACTGATTCAGAACATTTAAATCAGACATCTCTCGATCAATTTCTATGAGTGAGATGTCGGTATTCATATGAATGAGAGCACCCACGATTCGTTTGCCACCTGCAACAACCATGACTTACATAAGCGATGTGGATCAATAATCAGATGCAGCCCGCGATTCGTTTGCCACCATTCTCAACAACCAATTTCTATGAGTGAGATAGTCGTCCGGTACAACAAATAATTAGCAGCCATCTTGCAAAATGGCGGCTATCTTTAAACTTGCGGTGGCTACAGGTTATGTTTTTCTTAATTCAGCTTTTAATAAATGTTCAAACCAATGTTAGAGTGAATTATAGTAACCGCTAGTGGCCATTTTGGAAAATGGCTGCCACAGCCATCAGCGGCTGAATTTAAGATGGCCCAATATCAAAATCTGTTCATAATATGTTAGGCTACTTGTGTGCCAAATTTGGTGCTTTCCTCACAAAATGCACAATTGTTATGCTAAGTTGCCCCACTATTGTTAAGAAAGTCGATGGGGAGGTTTGCCATATGGTCCTTTCAGAGAGAAAGAGGTAGTGAGTGTGTGGAATTTCTCAGGATTAAAATACATATTCCAAGTGTTTGACCAGTTTGTGATTTTGTCCAGGTCTGAGGAGAGGGAAGAGGTCAGGTCAGACTTCCTGTCCAGGTCAGACTTCCTGTCTGTCTATCTGAAGGATGGGGGGTGACACGGCAGAGGGTGGAGTCATCAGCATGGAGATAAAGACAATTTTCCAGAGAGTCAAAGACATCATTGATAGAGATTAGGAATAGGATGAGACCGAGAACACTGCCTTGGGTCACTCCAGACTTGCGAGGGAGAGGAGATGAAAGGATTCCATTGCTGGCCACACTTTGACTGTGAGAGTGGGGGAAGTCATGAATCAAAGAGTGGAGATGGCCTTGGATATGCAATAGGCAGAAAATTTGGAAAGTACAGTAAGGTGGGATGCTAGATTGTTTAAAAAGCTTGAGATATGTTTGGAGGGATGGCCCTGATCTCATGTCTGATATTGAGGGTCTCCATCCATTGTTGGGAGAGTAGAAGCAGCATTTCCAAGGCAGAGTGACCTGGTCTGACTTTGAATTGATGATCTGAGATTAGGCATTAAAGAAAAGGAATGATTTTATGGCAACTGCGATGATGAATACCATGACCTGGCTGATGATTGGAAGTAAGCTAATAGGGCAGCAGTTAAGGGGATTGGTTTGGAAATATCATGCTACATATCCTTTTTGGCCTTATCCCTCCATTGTGAAGAATCACTTAAAATTTTTAAAACATTCTTGTTCCCGGATTCAGATCTTCCCCAAAATCTAATAAATTTGTCCCTGTCACACACCCAACCTGTCCATGACTTTTTGAGATATCGTGTTAGATATCACTTTTAGGCCAAACACCCAATGGTGAAGAATCCCTTTAGAAATTCTCTGATCTATATCCAGATCCAGATCATCCCATAAATCTATAAAATTCATCCAGATCTTCACCAAAATTGAACTAATTCTTCCTTGTTACACACCCAACCTGTCCACCAGGTTTTGTCTAAATCCATTCACAACATTTTAAGATATCCTGCTAAATATCGTTTTTGGCCCTATCTCTCAATGTTGAAGAATCACTTAAAATTCCAGTATCTGTATCCTAATCTTCACCAAAATCTAATCATTTCCTCCTTGTCACACACCCAACCTCTCCACCAAATTCCATCTGAATCTGTCCACAACATTTTGAGTTATCCTGTTCACAGACAAACAGACAGGAGTGAAAACATAGCCTCGGTCCACCTTCAGTGGGGGAGATAAGAAGAAATGGGATAAATCTATGCATAAGGAGAGCAGGTTTCAGTGGAATAATTTGCAAGCTAAGTTAATATCAGAAGTTCTCCTGGGATTTGGGAGGTGTAAGAGCAGTGCTCAGTGAGTGAGAAATGGGATTTTTGATGTACAGTGCGACTCTGTCATCAGGATGGGGTTCAGGTTGATAAATCCAGAGGGGGCAATAGCCATAAAGACACACAAAGGAGTCAGGGATGTCCTGTTTGAGAAAGGTTCTTGTTTAAACAGATGATGTCCGGTTTATCGGCAGCAGCCTGGATTGAGAGACATCAGGTTGGAGACCTTGGATGTTTGAGGTCCAAAAGTTAGGGACCAGGAGGGACCTGCTGATAGGGTGCTGGAATTTGGAAAGGAGCGAAGAGAGGGAACTGGGTGGGGGGGGGGAGCTGGGAGGGTGTGGAGCTGGGGAGAAAGCTGGGGGAGTGCATGGATGTGAAGTTGGGATGGGAAGGAGCAGGGCAGTAAAAGAGGTGAGGGGTGGGAATAAACTGTGAGGGTGAGGGATGGGGGAGCCAAGAGGGAGTGGGACAAAGGAGGAGTTGCAGAGGTTGCAAGGACGAGGGGAAGCAGATTGGGCAAGGGGGGGTGCTGAAATGGTGGGGTTTGACACCAGTAATGGATGTGAAAGGGAAGTTGTTATTGTGTGCACACAACCTCTGCAAAATGGATGTCTCAGGATTCCCAAACTGGAGATATGGCAACAGACTTCATAGGTAAAATGTTTTTGGTTGAAGACATAGAGGAAAATGGGGCTGCAGGTACAAGCGGTCGCTGGTTTAATTAAGTGTTTGGGAGTGAAGAGGTTTTGGAAATAAACCTTTTAAAAAAGAAATGGAGAAATATTGATGAAGAATAAAAATGAATGGTTAGTCCCTGAGTATGGAGAGTAAGGCATTTTAAAATACTATCGGACTCCGCTATTCGCGGCGGGATCGTTCCTGGAAAATGCTGCGAATGTCAAATCCACAAATGTGGGGGTTGTTTCAATGGGAAAAGGAGGATAGGTTCCCGACAGTTCGTGATTCATAAGGGAAAATCAAAAATCCTGCGTAAAACAGCAAACACGCTAGCGGAAAACCCTGAAAAAACGACGAATATGTTCGCTAAAAACTGCAATATGCCCGTGAAAACGCAAAAAAAACGACGAATTGTTCGCTAAAAACTGCGAATATGCCCGTGAAAACGCAAAAAAACGACGAATATGTTCGCTAAAAACTGCGGAATATGCCCGTGAAAACGCAAAAAAACGCGAATATGCAAAGCACAGAATTGCAAAAGTAGAAGCAGGTCACATTTTATCAACGCGAAGACGCTGGATCCACGAATAACGAGGTCCAGCAGTACTGTGCATTTTTAACCGCCGCACGAAGATGGATGGAGGTTACTGTTTCACCCCTTTGTTTTGTTTGTTACTTACGAAATCTAAGATTTCGTAAGTATATTGATGACTTCCGTTTCTGTTTGTTTGTTTGTTTGTTACTTACGAAATCTAAAGATTTCGTAAGTAATTTGATGCATTCCATTTCTGTTTGTTTGTTTGTTTGTTGTAGGCACGATAACTCGAGAACGGAAGAAGCTACCAATGTCAAATTACACCACGTGATTCAGGAGGGTGATGGCAAGTGCTGATTAGATTTGGTCGAATCGGTCAACGGTCAAGGTCACAGTGAGGTCAAATATTCGATTTTTGATGGTTGGTACAGATAACTCGAGAACGAAGAAGCTACAATGTCAAATTAGACACTTATTCAGGAGGGTGATGGCTAGTGCTGATTAGATTTTGGTCAAAATCGGTCAAAGGTCAAGGTCACAGTGAGGCTCAAATATTCGATTTTTGATGGTTTGGTACAGATAACTCCGAGAACGGAAGAAGCTACCAATGTTAAATTACACCACGTGATTCAGGAGGGTGATGGCTAGTGTGATTAGATTTTGGTCAACATCGGTCAACGGTCAAGGTCACGGGAGAGTCAAACATTCGATTTTTGATGGTTTGGTACAGAATCATCGTAGAAAACTTCTGGTTTGCGTCGCTACCGTCTCTAGAGACAGCTTTTATTAGACAATGTCAGAGGTTAATTTGCGATTTCGTAAGTACCAGTCTATGACTGCTTGTTTGTTTGTTTGTTGTTTTGTTTGTTTGTGAACAGTATTACGGAAAAACTCCTCGACGTATTCGACGAAACTTGGTGGGGGTTAGGTATGGTCCAAGGATCATGCCATTAGATTTTGGATTTGGTCCAAAATCCAATATTGCCGCTATGGCGGCCATTTTGAAGAAAAATTTGAATTTTTTTTTTTTTGCATTTCTACATGTTTTAAGTGATTTCCAAACCCCCCCCGCAAAAAAATTGTCACCCCCCCCCCAAAAAAAAGATTTTTTTTTTTGCATTTCTACATGTTTAAGTGATTTCCAAACCCCCCCCCCCCCCAAAAAAAATTTAGAGAAAAAAATTTTTTTTTTTTGCATTTTCTACATGTTTTAAGTGATTTCCAACCCCCCGCAAAAAAATTGTCACCCCCCCCCCCCCAAAAAAAAAGATTTTTTTTTTTTTTGTTCTACATGTTTTAAGTGATTTCCAACCCCCCCCCCAAAAAAAATTGTTAACCCCCCCCCCCCCAAAAGAAATTTAGAGAAAAAAAAAATTTTTTTTTGCATTTCTACATATTTTAAGTGATTTCCAAACCCCCCCCCCCCCCAAAAAAAAAATGTTGGAGAAAAGAACTATAACTGTCAGCACTGTTGACATATTTAATGAATAAGATATAAGGTTCACTTGAGTGACCCAGCAGTATTGGCGGCGGAGGTTTTGCACTCTCCCGAGTGCTCCCCCTCTAGTTTTTAAAGTGTTTTTAACCTCCGCCATCGAAGATGGACGGAGGTTACTGTTTTCACCCCTTGTTTGTTTTGTTTGTTTGTTTGGTGAACAGTATTACGGAAAAACTCCTGGACGATTTCGACGAAACTTGGTGGGGGATTAGGTATAGTCCAAGGATCATGCCATTCGATTTGGACTTGGTCCAAAGTCCAATATGGCCGCTATGGCGGCCATTTTGAAAAAAATATTTGATTTTTATTTTTGCATTTCTACATGTTTTAAGTGATTTCCAACCAAAAAAAAAAAATTGTTGAGAAAAAAAAAAAAATTTGCAACTTTTTTTCAAAATATTTCGATTTTATTTGAAAAATATTTGAATTTTTTTTTTTGCATTTCTACATGTTTAAGTGATTTCCAACCCCCCCCCCCCAAAAAAAAAATTTGTTAGAGGAAAAAAAAAATTTGGACCTTTTTTTTCAAAAATTCCGATTTTATTTTTGGGATTTCTACATGCGTGTCGATCTAGTTTAGTTTATTCAATCGTGGTTCAGTAGAGTCTGATCCGTTTTGACCTACAATGAATAGGATATCAGGTTCACTTAAGTGACCCAGCAGTATTGGCGGCGAGGTTTTGCACTCTACCGAGTGCTCCCCCTCTAGTTTGTTTGTGTTTTTGGAGTGAAGAAAGGTTTTTTTTTTGGAGCGAGGAGGGGAAAATAATTAACCTGAGGAAATAGGACTCAGAAGTAACGATATCTGGGTAAAAAGGAGCAAAAACGAAGCACGTGCGATCAAAAACAGAGGCACAAAAACTGTCGTTTAAAATGATTGGGGAGAGAGTGGGGGGGGGTGAAATGAAGAAGAATAGAAGTTGTAGTTGAAAGTGCCTGAAAAGTTTCAAAAATGTAGTGAAAACATTGACTGGAAATGTTAAGCCACCAAAATTAAGCTCCATTTTAGCTCAAAATCAGTTCACTTGATCGTAGAGGATGGCATCAACCAACATGCAATTCTCTGGTTTGCTTGCATGGTATGCCTGGGGGTGCCTTCTATTTCCAAATGTATTGTATAGCACTTGCCAAGTGGCTTAACCATTCAAGCAAGCATTCCATTCAAAACCATTGATAAGAAATGGCTGGCTTGACAAGGTCTAGTGAGTTGTTTGGTAACTGAATGCACCCCTGAGTGAGAACAATCTTTGGGCATTACCTGCTGATGGAAGATGAACTCTGGCTTGTCATCGTGCACTTCGTGGTCAATGGGGCACTCTACTCAGTCCTCATCATTCTTTTGCTGGTTATCACTTGGTTTTGTGACAGGTTTTCAGGGAAGTCTTCTCATCTCCACTCATTCGTTCCTCTTTTTCCTGCTTGTGCAACCAACTTCGATATTTTCTTCAATCTCATTGTTCCCTGCCAGGTTTTCAAGACAGCTGCACATCACAATCTCAAATCATCCCCTATCCAAAACCATTATCTTGTCTGCTCTTGTTAAGCCCACCTACTTCTGTCGAAATTTCCAGTTTCTGCTTTCTGAGAGTTTTCTTCTGTATCCACCTTGTCCATGAGTCCTCCCCTACGTATCATTCCTCCCCGCCACTCTTGTTTTTCCAAGCCTCCCTCTATTTGGTCCTTCAACTGTGGTTTTTGCTGTTCCCCACTCTATTTCTACTATTCCTTTTGTTCTGTTGTATCCTGATCCATTCTTTGTTCTAGTTCTTCCATGAGCATTGACTCTACCAAAAAAAATTCTACAATTCAGTGCTGTTAGGTGCTGAGATATACTGTCACCCACCATTTCTTCATATTAGCCTTACAGTGTTGAGATGTATGCTCCCTGCTGGTGATGCATCAGCTGCAGACATTTTACATCTTCAAGAGGTCCATAACATCTACAAAGGGGGTGTCTGGTCTCATGGAAGGGACAAAATGATGCTGGATCCTCTTTAGAATGTTGGGGTCTGGTGTTAATCATTTCTATAGGATGCTGATGTAATAACAGAGTTGAGCAGTGGTTGACTCAACAAGTAGGCTTTAATAACTGTGATGGTGGTGGGAACCTATTCAAGCCGGCTGGTGATCTTCTGCCTGCCCTTGGTGAGCACATGCCGCCCACCTCTGTGAGGCGCTTCATTCTTACCAGTTTCTCGCGTGAGACTTGCATTGTTGTTTATTCAGAAGTGTCTCCAAATGAAGATAATCAAACTAAAGACCAATTACTGCATTGGAGTCATCAGAAGAAACCTGAATAAGCAAAGAGCAAAGATAGTCATTAGGAGGAATCTGGGTGGGATTCAGGTTTCAGCTGTTACTCTTCTACCCTCAAACCCATTGACCCAGGTGCAGCCAAGTGAACCTCACCATTTTTTTTTTGGTCAGAATTCACTTCTCCCGAGACAGATAGATATAAAAGAGAGAAATTAAGAGTAAAATCAAGATAAAAGAGAGGAAAATGAACAAAAAGAAAAGAAAAATCAAGAATTAGAATGAATAAAGAGAAATGTGAAAAAGTCGAAAGAAGTGTAAAAGGAACAATGAACAAGGATGTCGGGAAGACCCAAGATCCATACATTTCAGCAGTTAATCCCAAGGCTCAAACACAGCAACTCAAGCAAGCACTCCATTCTTGGCGGGTTGGGCTCCATTCTTGGCGGGAAAAACCAGGCAGACCTGGGCTTCCCTTGCCTAACGCTCCCTATGGGATGCTGATTTGGCTTGCTTGTCCCGGCCCTGGCTGGCGGTGGCTGGCGCGGAGTGGAGGGCCATGAGAGAATACGACTCCGCTGATGGTTTCCCCCACTCCTATTTGATCAAGTGTCTGACCCGCACTCCCTTTGGTGGTTCAGTTCTATGCTTTCTGGAGACACCAGATGATCTTATAAATCGAATGACGACTTGCCGAGCCACGGACTACATCCTAATGATGGGTGCAGATCCTGTGAAGCGCTGGCGAATTTTGCCAGGCACTGTAGCTGAGCATGTCGCGAGGCAGCCACAGCGGCTATGGACCTGATGGAAATCAACAAGGGGAGTTGATCCCCAAGCGCCAATCCTCCGGATCCTGGAGCGCCTTCACAGCCTCGACACCCATGCATTGGTCTGGCCAAAGCCCTAAGTAGGTGCCAGTGTGTTGAGGAACAGGCAAGGAGTTCCCTGCCCCCATTCCCTTGTAGGAATGAAATGGGGGGGGGGGGAGGGGGTCGGCTCAGCACTGCCTTGCTGTGGCACTGGGGTAGACCTAATGATCTGGCTACAAGCTACCAGAGGTCCATCAGTGGGGAAGCCATGTCCACACAGCATCAGGATATGGTACAAATATAATCAAATGAAAGACCAACACTACATTGGAGTCATCAGAAGGAACCCGAATAAGTAAAGAGCAAAGATTGAGTCATCAGGAGCCAAGATTGAGTCATCTGCTGAAAGTAATGCATCCTATTCTTTTTCTCCAAAATAGTTAAATATATTCGAATGAAACAAAGGCGGATGCTAACATCAATCTTTATTCCACCATGGTACATATTTATTTCTCAACATAATCACCACTGCGGTCCACACATTTCTGCAAAAGTTCAAGTATTTTTGAGATGCCATCACGATTGAGTTGTGCATCCTCCTGACTTAACTAATGCTCAACAGCAGCCTTGCCATTATCATCATAAGAAAATCATTCTCCATTAAGGTGTTCCTTTGAGGAAGAGATGTAAATATGACAGAGGAAGTCAGGACTAGTGATTCTTTGTGGCAGGATCTACCTCATTGACCATCTCTTACTCTCGGGATCGTAATGGTGCACCCACCTCTCTTCTCCAGTCATCTCATCTCCAGTTAGTCATCTCAACTCTCATCTCCAGTGCTTCATGCTTCACAGCACTGACAACGTCATGCTGCCCACTGCCATCTTGACAAATATAACATTGAGACAACTATTGTCAGAATGACAAAATTTTACACTCAATGGCGGGAAGAGCTATTGCATTTTGCGGAGAGCGTTTTGTTTAATTTGAATATCTTTATGTGGTTTGAACAAAAAGAATAGGAGGCATTTCTTTTCAGCACACAGTCTTATGTATGTATGTGCAGTATGCATGTATGTGCGTATGTCTGCATGTATGTACAGACTGTGGACAAACAAATGGTAACACCAGGGTACACAGGCCGTACAAAATATGTGCAAAGTATGGAGCCACCACACATAGGTGTCTCTTTGAACTGGAGTGACATTGAATTGATTCACAGCCTTTGTAGCTCCTTATCATGCTGTTACGCTTCAGCTGTGGTGGTGAAATCAATGATGTGAGATACATACAGAGCATTTATGTCAACTCAGGAGAGTGCATCTGCTGCAGAGTTTGTTTTTTGCCACTGATGTGCCTCAAGTCTGTCGTGAACTGGAAGATGAAGTCAAAATGTCGTACTTCTCTTGGAGAGTGACAATCGGGTCTTGACTTTAGAGCATAGGTCAAAGGCTTGTGGTCCATATAGATAGAGAATGTCCTCCCATATAGCATATGCCGAAAGTGTTTGACACCCAGGTAAGCTGCTCAAAGTTCTTTCCCAAACATGCCATATCTGGTCTCTGCAGGTTGAAAACACTTTGAGAAAAAGGAGGGTGGTTGACAGATGTCATCTACATTTTGCTGCAAAATCCCTCCTACTCCGACATCCGATGCATTGACTAAGAGGCATAGTTGTGCTTCAGCCTAGGGATGACCAAGAAGTGTGGCCTCAGCCAACCTCACCTTCACCTCTTCGAAGGAAGACAAGTATTTTTCATTTAGAGTGATAGGCTTATTTTTATTCTACTTTTTACATCGTATGTCTGTCAATGGCTGAAATATGTCTGCATAGTTAGGGATGAAATGCCTGTAAAAATTCACAAGGCCAAGAAACTCCATCAACTTGCACAGTGATGTGGGTGCAGGAAAGGCTTGTGTGGTCTTGACTTTCTCCTCCAGTGGGCAGATACAGTGTTTGTGATGTGACCGAGGAAGGTGAGTGATGGCATGCCAAATGGGCACTTACTAGGATTAATGACAAGGCCATACTTACAAGGTGCTTGAAAAGTAATCAGAGGTGTGCCACATGTTCTTCTTCTGCAGGAGTTGCTTCTTGCAGATCGTCAAGGTAAGCATAGACAAAAGGGAGACCATGGATGCCATCATCGATCAACCTCTGAAACATCTGGGCAAGCATTACGCAAGCTGAATGACAAGTGAACAAACTCGTACAGCCCAAAAGGTTTTGGGATAGCTGCTTTGTGTACAGTTGGGATGGGGAGGATGAAAAATCCTGCAAATTTGGGAATCAGATAGCGATCAGGAATGGTGCATTCGTTAAGTGCACGGTAGCCACCACATGGCCGCCAGTTACCCGGTGATGTCTTTGGTAGCATATGCAAGAACGAGGACCAGTTGCTGTCAGATTATCGTATGATACCGAGTTCAAGCCTGTGCTTGAACTCTGACTTGGCAAGACACCATAGTCGTGCTGCCACTGGAGGTCCATAAGTTACTATATGGTGAGTGGTCGAGTGCTTGATCTCACAATCTCTGTATGCTCGACGAGCAATCTCTGGGTATTCATGAAGGAGGGTGTCTTCACGTGAAGGAGATGTAGATTTCATGAACATTGGGCTGACGGAGGGTGGATTATTGATGATTCCTTGCACAGTAAGGCTGGTTGTGGTATCAAGAAGCGTGTGATGTTTCACATCCACTATCAGCCCAAACTGGTGAAGAAAATCAGCCCCGATGATGGGTGTAGGCAACTCAGCAACAACGAATACATCTCTCCCTATATGTGGTGATGGGCGAGTGATTCACTGCCTGAAACTGAATTGATGGAGGTTGGCCTTTGTTTTTGTGTAAAGATGGTAAAACACACTTCAGCACCAGTATCCACAAAACTCCTGGTACCTGTTGCCTTGTTGGTTATATAGAATAGTGACTAGATATGCCACTGACAGGCTGACTTGTCACCGCTGGCTGACTTGTCAGTTGCTGCTCACTGGTATTGGAATTTCCCTGCTCCAAAGGGCTGGACTGGTTAGAGCATGGGCTGATGCATTTGTGAGTCTTTTCTCCATGCTTGCAATGGTACCAGCACATCTGTTTGGCAAGTTGTTGGGGGCTTGAGCTGGGATTGTGTCCTCTTGATCGACTTCAAGATGGACCACGCCCATGGCTTGTACTCCTCTCTCTTTCCACCTGTAGTTGTGTCATGAGAGTTTGTACCTGTCTGGTCAAGTTCTCAACCTGGGTGGAGAAGGCACAGATTTGATCTGGTTCAGATGCAAATTATTGTTGAGGTTTTGAAACAACACTGATATGCGTAGGGAGGACAAAGGAGAAGAGACCTCCATGATCTTGTCGGCGAGGTCTGCAAGTTGTTCGATGTTGACAGCCTCTTTAGTTGAGGACTTTAGTTGATCAGTCGGACGTTGGTGGGAAGTCTGTGGAGAAACAGCTGCTTTAAGATGGTATTCTCCAATGTATTTTCCCCCAAGCAGCTGTCTCATCCTTCGCAAAAGCTGAAAGGGGTTTCTGTTACCAAGCTCTTCAGAAATTAGTAGTTGGTGTAGTCTCTTTTGCTCTGAAACTGAGGTATGCCAGATGAGCTCAGGTTGCGTTTGGTATCACGTTCCGAGGCTGGAGGAGGAATTAGGAAGTCCCTCAGTTTTTTGCGCTATTTCTGACTGGAGATATCCAACAACATAGGCGAAGCAAGTATCCTGGGTAGTGACATGCCTGGTCAGGAAGTGCACTTCAACTTACGCAAACCACAATGTGGGATCGTTGGGCCCGAAGAAAGGGAGTTTTAAACTAATGGCCACCACCAGTGACAGGGGTACTTCAGCAGAAGCACCTTGGTGGATGACAGCGGTGGACGTCATCGTCAGACATAGCTTTGACAGACATGACCACAAGTAATCACGTCGGGGTTACCAATATAGAACATGGAGTTATCGACTTCTACTCACCGCTAAAGGTTGATAACTTTGTCCAATCTGAGCAGTGTCCCATAAGCTGTTAACACAGTCCCAAGTTCAATAATAAGCAAGAAACGGCGCATCATCAGTGGTCCAATTCGGCATTGTGAACATGAAATAATATGATCCACTCGGTGACTTGTGATACTCGGTGATACTCCATGAGTCAAGAGAGGGAATGTGTTGCTGACGATTGGGCTGCAAATGCGGTTTAACTCCAGTGAAACCCAAGTCAGTGAGTCATTTCCTTTTCCCCTTGTGTAAATAGCAAGCTGACTGGCAAGAAAGTGTCGTTACACTTCCGTTTAAGCCTTCCTCAAGCTCGTCCCCCGAGTGGGAGGTCCAAGTCATGGTGTGGGGGAAAATGATTGGTTAGAAACTAGATTTTTTTAAAAATACACCAACACCTCTGCCATTAGTTGGACAAGTAAATGGAACAAAGTTCATGATGGCACCAATGGTACTAACAAATTGGCACCGATGAAAAGTACACGACACTGCCTATATTCATCCTTCTATGACGTCAGCCCATTCCTCTATCGTCTTTTTTGGCAAAACGTTCGCCATGCATGATGATGTCATGGCGTTCCAGTGGACGTTGCTTCACACCAACCCTCCTTTCTTATAAAATCTCACACCATCCCAATACCCATCCTTGTCGTGCATAGCCTATAAGGTTATAAACACAGTATGGAGTGTAAATTGTGAAAAAATATCTCAATCAAATCATGAAAATATGACATGCACTAAAATATTTGTAATAATGTTTTCCTATCAGGATAATTGAAAATACTTTATACTGTTAAATAGTTTACATGGATTTGATAAGAACTGAACTAAATTTCTACTTGCTTTGTGCTATATGGTGGCCATATCATTATTTTAGCTCTTTTGATGTTTACTATTATCTCAGACTTTTTGTCCCACCTTTTTGCTTCAATACATGGTGTAATTAAGTTATTCGTAGGATCGAGATTATCCATAACTTGCGTTGTAACCGACAATCGGTGACAGCCCAAAATGAGTCTTTTTTTTTTGTGCGTTGGGAGAGTTAATTCCAACCTTAAACATGACCATCGACCATCTGATTGGTCTAAATAGCGACATGCGCCTTTGTGACGCCATTATTGACCCACGTCAGAGCGCGTTTGCAGAGGTTGGGTTGAACCTTGTGAGGTTTCTTGGAATCTGAAAATATTTTGACAATTCTGTGAAATATTGAGCCCGACATAACAGGCTGCTGTTCCTTTGAGGTTATAATCGAAATGCGCAAGGTTACAAGTCCCCTATCCCCCTTTTTTTTGCCCAGAGGAGGCACGTATGTGAATTGGAGAAAAACATATTTTTAACCAGAAAAATTTCAATCCCAGATCAGCACAGTTGTGGGAAGAGTACATTTCAAGATTATTTTGCTCTAATGATGATGTTTAGAAGGTGAAGGTGCTTCTGGGTTGTGGGAAGATTGGGGAAAGAATGGAATGAAGTTGTGGGGGAGAGATAGTAGAGGATTGGAATCGAGAGAGACACGTCAAATAATGTATCTCGCCATTTTCCTACATGTCAAAAATAAACGGTCTTTCTATGGATTTTACTGCAATTTAACACGAAAATATAATCCTCATCTGCTTTTAAAAATTTGAATGTCTCATTGAAAAATACAGATTTTATTGTTTCAAAAAATGATCAATCATGATGAAAAAAAATTTTTTTTTAAACGAGAAGGGCACTCTATAGTGTGAATACCGATGCCACGCAATGCTTGATCAAGTAGAACATATCGGGCAAAATAAAATATCATGTAATACATCGTTTTTGGCCCCATCTCGCAATGGTGAAGAATCACTTTGCAAATGAAAAAATTCTCGCATGTGGATCTGGATTTGGACCTTTACCAAAATCGAATTAATTCGTCAATGTTACTTACACACCTAACGTGTCCACCAAGTTTCGTCCGTCCGAATCCGTACACAACTTTTTGAGATATCGTGATATATAACGTTTTTTGCCCTATCTCTCAATTGTGAAGAATCACTAAAAAAATTATAGGATCCGGATCCAGGTCTTCACCAAAATAACATCACTTCTGCCTTGTCACACACCCAAACTGCCCACCACATTTCTTCCAAATCCGTCCTTAATTGTTAAGAATCATGCACACAAGCAGACAAACAAACAAATGAAATGGAAGACAAAGAAAGAACCCGAAGAAGTAAAGAGAAAGATGGAGTCATCAGGAGGAACCTGGATAGGATTCAGGTTTCAGCCGCACTCCACGACCATCAAACCCACCAGGTCCAGCCAAGTAGCCACAAGAAAAAATTCTGCCAGAATTCACTTCTCCTTGGAGAGATAGACAATGAAAGAGAGGATGGAGAAATAAGGAGAAGAAAAAACAAGAATTAGAATGAATGAAGCGAATTCAAAAAAATTAATCCATACTAATAAGTGTGTGTGTAGTGTGTGTGTGTGTGTGTGTGTGTGTGTGTGTGTGTGTGTGTGTGTGTGTGTGTACGTATGTGTGTTCAGTGTGTCTCCTCCGTAACTCCAAAACCATGAAACCCGCAGCCTGAAACTTTACATGCTTACTAAGGAAACTCAAGGAAGTGCAGAGTGAAAATTGGGTGTTTGAGTTAATTAAAAAAACTTTCCTCACTCATATTATCACTTTTCTTTTTTTCACTTTCCTCACTCATATATCAAATGCCTGTGTTCATCATAGCTACGAATCGCTGAATACATGGCTTTTCTCAGTGGTATAGTTTTCAAATTAGGAGCTTGGAGTGATTTCATGCATTGTATGATACGATTTTCCACGAAATACTCTCACAGAATAATTAAAGTATATCATCTAAATATTATTTCAGTTTTGTGGATCGGATATCATCCAGACTTACAAATGTGTCAAAATCTGTTGGGAAATATGATAATTTCAAGAAATAACGAGTCTTATGTCGAAGCCGATATACCTATTTACTTTAAGCAAGTAAGGTGATGTTCCATCCTCCATACATACACAAGAAAATGTGAAATTTCCAAAAAATTAAACATCTTTTTCTACTGTTTGAAGAATTATATTGAGTGACCAAAAAATTTCGGAACATGCCAAAATTAACCAACTTCATTGTGCAACATGACAATACATTCACTGCTCGACCTGATGTGCCCTGTCCCCCAGAGGGAATGCCTATCCATGGTGTCTGCCAGATCTGTGTCTATATTTTCGGAGGATTTGCATGTAATGGTGCTCTGCAGGAAATCAAAGCAAACCTGGTGAAAAACGGACGTTATAAAATAAGTTATAACGTATGCGTGAAACCTGAACCGATGTCCCACGTGACGCATACACAGAGGAACAGGCAACTTGGCAGATTTTCTACAATGTTTATTTCATGGGCGATTCAACTTTGCGATGTGTCCAGGGTTGTTCTGCATTAAGCACAACTCTTCTGTGGATAAAGCCATTGTGTGAACAAATTCATTTTATTTCATTAACTGCTGCATGCACGGTGAAGGCCGGCTGTAAAGTTAATGATATCCTTTATGGTACGGCAGTGAAAGCCTTGCCAGCCATTCCTTATCAACCATTTAATTGGATTGCTTGCTTGAGTGCTTAAGCCACTTGCCAAGGCACCCATTGTCGATAGTGGTAACACGCAACATCATTCTGAGTGAATCGTTCACTCACTGCGGACGCATTGCCACACCATGGCATTCAGAGCGAGTGGTTGTGTTCCCTCACCCTGAGCGAGTGGTTCGTACTCCGTCCCTGAGCAAGTGGTTCGTGCTCCGTCACCCTGAGCAAGTGGTTCTGCTCCGTCACCCTGAGCAAGTGGTTCGCGCTCTGCCACCTGAGCAAGTGGTTCCTGCTCCATCACCTGACTGAGTGGTCCTGCTCCGTCATCCTGAGTGAGTGGTTTGCTCTATCACCCTGAGCAAGTGGTTCATGCTCCATCACCCTGAGCGAGTTGATCGTGCCTCTCCCTGTACGAGTGCATTGTGCTCTGTCTCCCAGAGCAAGTGCTTCATGCTCCCTCACCATGAGTGAGTGCTTCATGCTCCATCATCCTGAATAGTGGTTCGCAGCATTACCCAGAGCAAGTGGTTCATGCTCCGTCTCCTGAGTATTGGTTAATTCGCCGTTACCCTGAGCGAGTAGTTCATGTTCCTCACCCTAAGCGAGTGGTTCATGCCCTCACCCTGAGTGCGTGGTTCGTACTCTGTTGCCCTGAGTGAGTGGTTTGCTCTTGGTGCCCTGAGTGATGTGTCGTACACCGTCACCTGAGCGAGGTCGTGCTCCGTCACCCTTTGGAATGGTTCGTGCTCCGGCATCCTACGAGTGTTCGTGCTCCATCATCCTCAGCGAGTGATTCATCTCTGTCATCCTCAGCGAGTTGGTTCATGCTACATCATTCTGAAAGAAATTTCGAAATAACACCCAATTTCTGAGCTGTTTGCCATTATGAATGTGTTTTCTAAATTACAGAGACAATCTTTTTTTTCCACCAGTCATACGCAGCTGTTTATAAAGATTATTGTTTGTGAACATATACCTGAAACATCTATATAAATGCAACGTTGTTTTTTTGTGAAAGCTACTCAAGGTTTTTGGGTTGTATACAGCAAGTTGTTAGTTGGTAAGCACACTGACTCCAACCTGCCGCTTCCTGAAAAATTGCCGACAATCAGCCAGGCACTATGTGTGTGTGTGTTGTGTGTGTGTGTGTGTGTGTATCTGTGTGTTGTTCATAAAGCATAACATGTTCTCTCTGCTAACTCCACGACCCCACCTTCTCTCTCTCTCTCTCTCTCTCTCTCTCTCTTTCTATCCCATCCTTGCTCAAACCCCTTCAATACAGTGCAGTACCCACCTCCCCAACCTCTTTCACTCTCCCATTACTCTCTCTCTCTCTCTCTCTCTCTCTCTCTCCTCTCTCTCTTCTCTCTCTCTCTCTCTCTCTCTCTTCTCGTGTGTGTGTGTGTTGTTCTCCCCTCTCCGTTTCTTCTCTCCGTCTCTCTTCTCTCTCCTCTCTCTCTCTCTCTTCTCTCGTCTCTCTCTCTCTCTCTCTCTTCTCTCTCTCTCTCTCTCTCTCTCCGTTCCTCTCTCTCTCTCTCTCTCTCTCTCCTTCTCTCTCTCTCTCTCTCTTCTCTCTCTCTCTCTCTCTCTCTCTCTCTTCTCTCTCTCTCTCTCTCTCTTCTCTCTCTCTCTCTCTCCTCTTCTCTCTCTCTTCTTTCTCTCCTCTCTCCTTGGACTATCTGGATGGTGTTTATGTCCGGATGGGAGTTTGTCTCCAGACGTGTCTGAGTGGTGTTATGTCCAGACAGGAGTTTGTGTCTGGCCAGCTTGGCTCCAACGCGTCCGGCAGTGTTTGTGTCCAGACGCGACTTTGTCGCCGGACGTGTCAGGACGGAGTTTGTCTCTGGACAGTTTGCTCCGGATTCGTCCAAGTGGTGTTTGTCTCCGAACTTTTTTTCAATGGAGGAAAAGACAAAAACGGAGGCTGGGTTCATTTCTAACAGGAACATTGATTTAACAAAGTGAGAAGAGTTATGTGGCACAGTATGGGATTTATTGCAAATGTACAGCAGGGGAAAGCAAATAATTTGTGGGTGTGGCAAAAGACATGCAATATTTACAAGAGAAGACAGTGCAGAGTTACCCCAAATATGCTTATACAGTCTTAACTTATGTTATGACAGGCGCCATCACACACACACAAACCCGAGGAAAGTTAGAGATAGCCATAGAGATAAGAAGCAGTGGAGGATTGGCGACCTCTCAATACCCGGCGTGGTTAGTGGACCTGCACAACCCAAATGCTTAGGAATGGGGGAAGGAGGGAGAAATACTGGAGGTGTCGATATTATGGGAGTGAGAGGTGCAAGTGTACTGCAACATGGGGTGCAGCATGGTTTGAGAGAAAGATGGGAGGAGTAAGTAAGGTTCACTCTGCAAAGAACGGTGACTTCACTGTCAAAAGAATGGTTGGTTCACTCTGAGAAGAATGGTTGGCTCACTCTGCAAAAAAACGGTTTTTCGAGACTTGCCCATGCCGATTGCTCTTGTGCATCCACAGTCGATGAGAGATAGATGGTAGAGAAAGATGTGTAAGAGAAAGAAACCCTAATGAAGTAGTGTGAGAATCTGTAAGTGTAACTGTTGCTGCTGAATGCAGCCAAACTGAGCATCGATGAAATGAGAAGAGCCCTGGCTTGTAGTAGTTACTCGTTCTGATTCCGCGCTTGACCATGCTGAGTCGTGGCGTTCTCGCTCAGTGCTCAAGCTTGCCTTCTTTGCGCCATCTTCCACTGTTTGCTCCCCTGGTGAGGTCTGGCATCTGGCAATATCTCACCCCCGTCGATGTCTCTCTAATCTGAGCTGAGTTCACTCCTTTTATGAGCCCTGGGTGAGGGAGGAGCTAAGAATCGGAAGAAATGGGTGATTTCAAGCTGCCCTATTGGTCCACAGTGGTAGTCCCACATCGTAGCCATGCCCTGCTCGGCCCCAAAACCGAAAAATGGTTTCAATCGCTCACTGACCTGGCCACGCATCGGAGCTCCAAGAGTAACATGGGGCCAGGGTTTATGGAAGCGCTCTCTGGCCCTGAACGTGTGTTGGTCTTCATTCAAATGTGGTAATTTAGGGGAAACCCCACGCGACCTGCAGGTCCTCAAACAAACTCCAGCACACTTTCATGTTTTGAGTTATGCCCTGAAACAACCTGACTCTCGTTCCCTCAGCGTCCTTCGAGGCTGTGGTGAGTGTTTGATGAATAGATGGCAGTTGCGGCGGTTGTAGTGAAGAGATTGTAATGTGGCGTTGCGGCTGAGAGGTAGGAGAATGTTCGTAATGGCGGCGTCTGTAGTGAGGACGTGAACATAAGTTGTTGGGGGGAGGGGATTTTTGGGAGATGTGTGGAGTGGTTGTGGTGAGCATGTAACATCATGGTGAGCAGAATAGAGGTCCGAAGTGCGATGGCAGTTGGAAATTGGCACTCAGTTTTGAATGAAATTGGCGCACGGATGCATATGAGGCGTTCGCTGCGGTTATTTTTGTGTTATTGTGCGTGCTTGCTTGCGTAGTTCGTGAGAGAGACAAAGCAGGACAAAGGGGTGGAAGAAGAGCAAGGATTGAAGATTGGAGACCGAGCTAAAAGAGCACTAGGCAACGCATCTTTCCCATTTACCTACTAGACACATGGAAAGGGCTAACCAATACACATACTAAAGAAAACACTGCCTTGTGATCGCTGTATGTTGTGTGCTATTGCCTCAGAGGAATGTGGTTTTACAGAACCGCAACAATAGCAATACTTCTCGAAGCATTAGAAAAATTTCGTAAAAGTGCATGGAAGGAGCACCCGGACAACAGCAACCATTGCAACAACAATTTATGTGTTATAACATATCTTTTTTGTGTGTTTTGCTTCATTTTACATCCTCATTGACACTCACAGATGGACATGCAATATGTTCGTGAAGTACAACATGCTGTCTTTTGATTAAATTTGTCAAGGAGGTGACAGGAGGCATGACTAGTGTGATTGAAATCTAAAGGTTAACTGGAAGTGTGGTTAATTATGTCAGCTTGTCGGGTACTTTTGTGTCCATCTATGAAAGTCTGTCACACTCGCCTCAAAGCCGTCTAGCCAGGATTTGAATCCTGCCCAACTATAAACTCTCATCATGGTGTTTCACAGGTAGGACTATTCATCAATGTGTGTGCCATCCCTTGGATGGACGTTAAACAGGCATCCCATCTGCCGGCATTAGTTGGTGGACGTTAAAGATCCGACGGTGTCCTTCGCGAAGAATAGCCAAGCTATCGCCAGCACCATGGCCAAATTCAAAATTCCTGTCCAACAACTGCTGGGAAGATAAGAGCAAACAACGCAGTATAACCCTTGTTCAGGAAGCTGTTTTGGTGGCACCAACACTCTGTGAAGAGGGGGGAGGGGGTGGAGAGAGAGAGAGAGAGAGAGAGAGAGAGAGAGAGAGAGAGAGAGAGAGAGAGAGAGAGAGAGAGAGAGAGAGAGAGAGAGAGAGAGAGAGAGAGAGAGAGAGAGAAGGCTGTGGAACTTATTGGTGAATAAGTAGAAGGCTTAAAAAAAAAATTCAACTTACACATCCCTGGTTTTCTTCGACACTTGTAAACTTGTATGAAAGGGCCAATGGGCTGGTTATTGTTAAAATCCCACTGGGTGTAATTCGTAATCATAGTCACAAGAAAGCAAAAACACCTTTGCTGTCCTTTCTGCTGGTCTGTGCTGAGCTAGTCCATCAAATCGTATGGGTTATGTTGTGAAGTCCCCAAGCTCATGACACTAATGAAACATCCTGTGTTCTTTGCAGTTGCTTTCCCAGTGGGGAATTAATTTGAACCTGCTATCATCAGGTTACAAGAGAGAAGGTCAGCTAGTTCAGTCATTTTGGAACCTGATAATGCAAAAATAAATGATTGATCTTTGAGCTGATTATTACCCGTACATTACACGATCATAGCAACAACAAATAAAATTTGATGAAGACGAGACTAAGGAAGATGTATTTGTTTGAGAGCTTGAGTTACAACCTCTGCTTTGGCAAAACCAGTAATTTCTGAAACTAGAGGGTTCATAGAACAAGATACCTCATGCAATGTTCAAGTGTAATACTTCAATTTTAATAAAATAGTGATTTTGAATATGGTTTTTAAAAATCTGAAAGTTTACAGCTGGTGAAGCAGTTTCAAATACGTCACACTTATACACTGAAATCAGACTATGTTGAGTCACAGTTTAGGAGATGGAGGCTTTATTGATCACCACAGAGTGCAGCGTCAATTGATATCTTCTTCATCCTGACCCTTTCACCTGTCACGTCCTCTCATGCTATATATCGATGTACAGCATGGTTCTTGGGAGAACGATGAAGGCGATTTGTATTCTATAGTGTTCAAGTGTATAATTCAATATAAATAAATGTCTGAAGAAGTTTAAAGGTGTATAAATAAATTAATTCCGGGTTATTTAATCGACCACGTTACATTAGTTAATCGTGCTTGTTGTTTGTGTCCTTTGTGACGTCCTTAAAACCAGTAAGTTTCCCGTTTGGAATGATTTTCAATTCCATTTGACTGCCAGGCAGGCAGACAGATTAAAAATATTATCTCACTCCTCTCTGCGCACGAATAAACACGAATTGTCTTCCGATTAATGTTCCGATTTGTGCTCAAAATATAACGTTCAATTGAAAAAAGTTGTTTTTTGATCATAAGCTGATAAGACAGTTGGACAGCCGGACATGAACCAATTGCTTAACCCCGCTTCTTGCTTTGTGTGTGAGGGGCAATACACGATCAAGGTTGCTATGGTCATGGTGGCCCTTCATAAATGAGGTCACGTACTTTTCCCAGCCAATCCAGGGACTTCAATAGCAATATATGGCGTCTCCCACAGAAATTTCTCGGAAATTCGAAATCAGAGCTAAATCTCTATAAATGCCTTTGGACAATTGCTGTCTGAAGAGTTATGTGAATTGATGGAAAATTATACTGGCTGCAGGAAAATTGGAGATTAATTTGAGAAAGTGTAAAGGAGATTGGCAAAATTGAAGAGAGTATAGGTTTGGGGAGGGAAGGTGATGTGGAGAGGAAGTGGGCTGGGTGGGGGTGGTTGAAACAATCACCAGCTTTGTATACTTGTTACTTAAATTCTGCCTTTGCTTACCTTCTGCAATCAAGAGTAATGGTTGTAGTCCTTGTCTTATAATGCCATGACACCAGGGTCTGGCAGTTTTTCTAATGCAGCGTAATCCCCCATCAGTTTGTCCACGGGATTGTATGGGGTGTCTCTTGAAGGGCGTCATGTTCAATGCAAAACTGCAATAATGTCCTATATGTCCTTGCTTGTAATGGACTGCATGTGCAAGCTCATCCATGATCAGGTAACTCCCCTAAAAGGTTTTAGTGCAAGTTACAGCCTGTGGGTCTAATGTACACCCTCATACTGATCCATTGTGTGAATTTTTTTGTTTGTTTACGAAGTCGAGGTTTGTGGAAGAGCTAGTTAGTAAACTGAATGGATCAAGACATAACAGGACAAAAGGAACAGGAGAGAGGGATGGGGATACCAGCAGCGGAGTTGAAGGACAAGATAAAGGGAGACTTGGACAAACAATGGGTGTGGGCAGGAATGGGGGGAGAAAATCAGGAAAGGATGCATGGAGTGGACAAGATGGAAAGAGAAGGAAACTCTCAGGAAGGAAAAACTGGAAATTTGGAAGGAGGACTTGGGGTGGGTGGGGTGTGGGTGTTTTAACAAGGGTAGTAAAGATCATTGTTGTGGATTGGGGAAGATCTGAGATGGTGGTGAACGGCCATATTGAAGACCTGGGGGCTAGAATGAGATTGAAGAGAATGTGGAAGTTGATTCCACAGGCAGGAAAAAGAGGAATGAATGAGTGAAGGTGAGCAGTAATTCTGAATTTAGGTAGAATCACCAGAAGGGGTTTTATATGGTGGACCATGTGTGACCTGCATAAACTTGGGGAGGGGGGGGGGCAAAGCAAGGAAAGAGCAGAGGGAGGGGGCAAGACCAGAAAGGAAGCATAAGAAAAAAGAAAACCACCGATCAGTCTCAGATAGTGAAGTGATAGTCCCATAGAATCAGCTTTATCGTGGAAGATTCCAATAATCTTGAAGGCCTTGGTTTCCATGTTGTCAAGCTCAGCAAGGTGTGAGGCAGGGGAACCAGCCCAGAGGGGACAGCAGTACTCCATCAAGTTGTGGATGAAGGCCTTGCAGGTGGACCGTAGCTCAGGTAAAGGGTGAAGTCATCATGAAATAGATAAATAGGATTTTCCAGAGATTCAGAGATCATTTATGAAGATCAAAAATAGGACTGGGCCCAGAACATCACCCTTGACAGGGAGATATAGACTAATGTCTCTGTACTGCATGTAATATGTGTACAACTCCCCCATGAGCCTTAGATTAATGCAGAACAAACAACAAAAAAGATGTTAGTTCATTGAGAAATTATTACTGAACATCCAAACAGCGAAACTTCAGGTCTGTGCGTCGTTAGTTGTTATTTCCATCTGCGGCTTTCCAAAAAGAGGAACGGAGCCCTCCCAGGTCTCAAAGTATCCCTGTCTGTTAGTGTGAGTGTGTGTGAGTGTGTGTGTGTGGTGAGTGTGTGTGTGTGTGTGTGCATGTGTGTGTGTGAGTGTTGTGTGGGTGTGTAATATGTGTGTGCATAATATATACACTAATAAAAGGCAGTGTATGTTGTGTGTGTGTGTGTGTGTGTGTGTGTGTGTGTGTGTGTGTGTGCGAGTGTGGTGTGTGTGTGTGTGTGTCATTGATTGGTATCTATCTACATATGCAGGTTTCAGGATGTAGAATGGAGTCCTCCCAGGGCGGGCTCACAGTATCCACTTCATTTCAGTAAGGGGTCACGAATCATGGACCAAGATGTGAAGTTTTCTGTTCTCAAAGTTTTGTGCCGAGGTCTCTCTTCAGGATCGCCGCTGAGTCCCGGGCAGTTTCCAAATGCCGTTCATTTGTTTGAATAATTTCCCAGGAATGGTTTTTAGCTCACCTGTGGAGTTGTTCCAGGGAGCTTATGAGATGGTGCAGCATCCGTCTGTCCATCCGTCCACAAATACTTGCAAGTTCTTCTCAGAAACTACACACACAATTTCAATGAATTTTGACCACAACCTTCATCACCCGTGATGGCATAAAAAGGGGTCTGAAGGGGTCTACAGAGGGAGTTTACATGGGGGGGGTGGGGAGGGAGTGGGTTGCCTCCCAAAGATGTATTTCTTTCTCCTGAAATGAGACACAATTCCGATTAAAACTTCACGACAACTTTCATCACGCATGATGTATCAAAGTTTGATCATGTCATTATAAAAATCTGCTCCAAGGGGATTTAAGGGGGTTTCCCCCCCCCCCCAAAATAAGGTGTTTGCTTTCTTTTCCAAAACTACAAATACAATTCGATGAAACTTGACCACCATCTTCACCACCCATGACGTACTAAAGTTTGTTCACGACATTGAAAAAAAATTGGAGGCTCGGAGGGTCTATGGGGAGAGAGGGTTTGCCCCCAAATATGCATTTGCCTTCTTCTCAGAAACTAAACATGCAATTCCACTGAAATTTGACCACCATCTTCACCACCCTCGATGTACCAAAGTTTGTTCATGACATTTAAAAAAGTTAGGGTAGAAGGGGTTCTATGGGGGGAGGGGGGCGGTGGCAACCCAAAACTAGTATTTGCGTTCTTCTCAGAAACTACATCCAATTCCCATGAAACTTGATGACCATCTTCACCACCCATGATGTGCCAAAGTTTGTACACATTGAAAAAAAATTGGGGTCTAAGGGGTTATACAGGGGGAATATACCAATGTTTAGTTGCCCCCCAAAATATATTTTTTTTAATCCAGAGGAATTTACTTTCTTCTCCATTATATATGTTGTGGGTCATCCATGCCTACCAGTGGTTGCCTGATTATCTTATCCAGCCACTAAAAGGTGAGTGCCTAGGGTTACTGCCCCTATGTTTAATATCTCTGTGAGGTTCTTCGTTATAATTCCTGTAGGTCCAGCTATCACTGGTACAACTTTGGCATTCTTCAGCTTCCAGGATCTTCTCACTTCATTCTTGAGGTCTTGGTGTTTGGTCATTTTCTTCATTTCTGCATCGTTTGGTCCAAAACCACTGCTATTAACACCTCAATAAGCAATGCCTTCTCTTTTTTTTGCACCTAAGTATGATATCTGGTTGTAATGCTTTGTTTTCGATGTTCATGCTCCATGGGATCATTAGTTTGTATGTGAGCGGTAGGTACTTCCATGTTTTCAGTGATTAGTTTTGGTTCATGTTCCCACAAATTTTCTTAAACTGGGACATCAAAGTTTTTGCAGATGTGCCAGCGGATTACATTATAAACCCTGTTGTGTTGTTGTGTGTAGAGCTGTTCTGACATGAGTTTGTTTTTGTGTGTGTGTTCGGTCATTAAGCACAATATATTATTCTCTTTACTCACCCCACCTCCACCCCTCATCTTTCTCTCTTCTTTTTTTTCATCTCTCTCTCTCTTAAAAATAAATGCAGGTGAGCGACCTGACACAATGCGGAAGCACGGTTCATTTTTGCTAACAACGTGTAAGGACTATATTATACATATTATACACACTATTAGTCCATGAGCCAGACCGAATTTCATTACCAAAAAGGGAACAAGACCCACATGATTTTTGGTTAGCTTGATACCTCAAGTGTCCGAAATCAGTTGATGGACTTGCAAGGAAGGTAGCTTAATGACCTTTTGGCGGCCATCTTTAAAAATGCCCTCGTTATTTCACCAAAAGGAGGAAATTGGAAAAATACCCACAACTCACCTCCGGAATGTCCTATGGACATGCGGTTTGGCTAAAATGATTGAAAACATTCTACATCTGCCAATATATAGTTTTGGATAGTTATTTGCTACGGTATGTTCCAAAATTCGAAATTTCTCCCCAAAAAGTGGCATTTTTAGTTTTTTTTGCTATATGTTATCAGAAGTTCTGCCAATTAATGTTCAAATATATCTAAGCTCACTTTTTACACTTGGTCACTAGAGTGGTTCATAAGGCATCTCGAAGAAAGTCAATAATCAAGTTATCTGAACTTTACAGGATTCTATAGATACCGTTTTGTACTGTCTATTGTCAGTTTTCGGCCTTTTTTGGGGTACCCGATCTCAAACCTTCTATACTATGCCAACCATTGGGGTTTCAAAATATCTAATAGGCATTTTTATAACTGAAATAAGATTTACATATGCTCATTATATACTAGACCCTCTGCTGAGTACCGGTTCGTAATAATTTCCCATGTATTAGTACACCAACTGGGGCCCTATTCCCGGTCCTATCATGGGAAGGACACAAAGCCCATCTATGGCAGATTGTGTTTTAATGCGAACAATACCTGAATGTCTATTCATCTATCTATAGCCCCAAAATGTACAGGGTACAACCAGGAGTTGACCGGTACTCAGCAGAGGGACCAGTAGTTTGCTATTGTTATAGTTTTTTCAAAATCAACAACATTATGTACCTTACCAGTTACTGTTATGGTTTTCACACAAAACTTTGTATTAAAAAGTAATTCACCAAATATTGCCCATATTTTTGGTGGTGAAGGCCATAAGGTGTCCAAGGTCTCCGAGAAATTATTGATATGTCCGCCAAAAAGCGTTGATCAAGTTCCTTTGGGTATATCTTGACTCTGTACATGTACCCTAACTGGAGGGTACGCGGCGAGAGCGCGGTTTGGTTGATCCAACAACTTCTGGCTATTTTCATACTTAGGTGATACAGTAATGCAGTCTGTGTTGAAACTGCATCCCAATGCCCCTGCTCGAATTAAACTCTACCGACAAATGAAATGATCATTTCATGTAATTGCTAACTAATATCCAGATGTTGTTTGACCGACCAAACCGGTTCTCGCGTAGACCACCCCAGTAATTTCCTGGCAAGGTTTCCCGACGTCTTGACTTATCACCGTCCCACAAATTAAAATACACTGTTTTCTCAATATGTACTCAACCACTTAAAATATACCTAATTTAGCTTCTCGGCCACTGTCACTATCATCCATGTCTTGCAATTGGTCTTCATCCTCCGTCTCATCACGCATATTGGCACAGTTTTGTAGTCTGCACGCTGGTGTGCAGCTGAAACCATTCACTACACAGGGGCAGTCATCATTGCAACTCTTGGGCACTTGCATGACATTAGTGCCAGAACAGCCTCTGGGCTGGGGCTATTGTAAGCCAATATATTCCAAGATTCCCTTTACCATTATCCAACCATGCCCTTCAGTGGGACTGGGTATCTCAGAAAGTTCTGGAGACTCACGCCTCCAAATGGCAGACTGGTAGTTCGCACGTTGCGTGTGTTGTTTTAATGCATCCTTGCACGGGGAATCTGT
>CM068954.1:157608618-157619655 GCA_035128595.1 Eptatretus atami
ATATATAGCACGATGTCTCAAAAAGTTGTGGACGGATTCGGACGAAATTGGTGGGCATGTTGGGTGTGTGGCAGGGACGAATTGATTCAATTCTGGTGAAGATCCGAATCCGGATCCGATAATTTCTTAAGTGATTTTTCTCCATTGAGAATTCGGGCTAAACCGATATATAGCACAATATCTCAAAAAGTTGTAGACGGATTTCGATGAAACTTGGTGGACAGTTTGGGAGCATGACACAGCTGAATCGATTCGATTTTGGTGAAGATCTGAGTCCGTATCCGGATACGAGATTTATTTAATTTTTAAAGTAATTCTTCACCATTGATGCGGCTAAAAACGATATCATTTATTGGACTAATACGTTCCTATTGGATCAGTCATTTTCGGCGGGACAGGTATTGCCCTTTACCAAGTGTTCTTCCAGTTTTTTTATATTTTCATTTATGGATGCTTTCCAACTGTTCTGTGATTTTTCCCGGTGTATCGGCTCTGATGTCTGTTGGCACACAAAATTACCACCGTGCTTCCCCATTGTTTCAGGTCGCTCACGTGCATTTTTTTTTCATTTATATATATTTGATTTACGGATGTTTTTTGACGGTTCTGCGAACTTTTCCCATCGTGTGCGGCTTTGATGTCCATCAAACGCAAAATTTCAGCTTTCTATGTCACCGGAAGTGTACCGATCTTTAATATCAGTCAGTGAGTCAGTGAGTTACAATGAGCTTTATATATATTTTTAGATGTATAATATGTGTATATCATAATCGTGCACGTGTGTGTAAATCGCGATTCATTATGTACATCTTTGTTCTTTGTTCCTTTCATACTTCTTTCTAATTTTTTCACAATTCTCTTTATTCTTCTGAATCGGACACCGCTCCTTCCCAATTCCATATTGAGGCGATGCTTGATGTCAACGCCGCTCGATCAAGGAAGGGAACACTCAGTTTTTACTTCGGGTTTTTTTCTTAGTTGTTTGGTTTCTTGTTTTTCTTTCTTGTTTGTCAGCCATCCTTTGAGCTAGGAAGCTGAAATTTAGTGACAAATGTGAAGATGTTCTTTGGCAAAAACGTATTTTTAATTTTTTGATTAATCAATTCTTTGATTAATTACTTAATTATTATCGATATATTAATTCCTTATATATTTTCGTTCTGATTTGGGCAATATACCAGCACCTCTTGAGTGAGGAAGCTAATATTTGACACGACAGTGAACAATGAATTGCTATAAAGATATTTTAGATCCTCGTGGAGGATCTCGTAAGTCTTACTTCCGTTGTTGTTCTTCATCTTCTTCTTGTGGACTTTTTTGTTTCACAGCCTACAGTTTTCATCGAAACTTCCTGAAACTTGGCATATATATGTAAAAATACCCTGCGCAGACAGTAACCATCTCCGATTTTTGAAAATTCCTCCTAGAAAAAAGTTATGACGTCAAAATATCTCCGCTAATGGAAATCGCCTAAAAATTATCTCCGAAACTAGGCAAGCTTTTTGAATTCTGTTTGAGGGAATCGAACTGGGCATTAGCAGAGATGAATTACCATACATATGGTACATCACTGTGACGTCATATCAATTTTTTATGACGTCATTCCTATTTTTTGACATTTTTTTTTCACAACCCAAAGTTTTCATCGGATCTTCGTGAAACTTGCCATGTATATGCAGAAAGCCCACGCGCAGCAGTAACCATCTCCGATTTTGGAAATTCTTCCTAGAAAAAAAGTTGACGTCATAATATCGCCCGCTAATGTGAAATCGCCATACCATTATCTCCTGAACTAGGCAAGCGTTTGATTTTGTTTGCGGGAATCAAGCCGGCATTAGCACAGATAATTTATCACAAACCTGATACATCACAAATGACGTCATATTCGTTTTTTTAGACGTCATCATTAAGAGGACGAGGATCTTAGCTCATTTGAGCTTGCTGATTTACTGATTAATCAATTCATTGATTAATTAATTCATTTTTTTGCATGATTTAACTTAATTTTCAAAAACTTGCAGATTCGGCTGAAATAGTGGTGGTTTAGGTATGATAATAGAAAAATTATGATGAATAAAATAATTATTTTACGGTTATTATTTATTTATTTTAATTATGCAATTAATCAATGAATTATTTACACCGCTCCCTCCAAATTCCATCAACATGTGCTACAAGGCGGCATCGCTGGGCGCCGAAGGTGCTCCGGCAATGTCGCATGCTGGAGGATTTGTTATTTATTTGTTTGTCATGTGGGTAGTGCACTTTGAATGCTCCTCTGCTTGTTCTTGCTTTTTCTTCTCTTTCATCTCTTGTACTCCATTTCTCTCTTTCATTAGCCATCTCTCTCAGGAGAAGTGAATTCTTACAGAATTTTTTTTCTGTAAGGCTCTTGGCTACGCCTGGATGGGTTGAAGGGTAGTGTGGTTGTGGCTGAAACCTGAATCCTATCAAGATTCCTCCTGATGATGCCATCTTTGCTCTTTACTTATTCGGGTTCCTTCTTGGTCTTCCATTTGATTATGTTTGTACCACATCCTGATGCTGTGTGGACTATGCTTCCCCACTGATGGACCTCTGGTAGCTTGTATCTGTTGCTGTTTGAGAATGGGGAGAAAGTGCTGAAATATATCTGTCTGGGTTCTTCCTGACATGTTTGTTCTTTGTTTCTTTTACATTTTTTTCAATTTTTTTTTCATAAATCTTTTTATTCATTCCAATTCTTACTTTTTATTCTCTTTCATCACTTTTACTCTCTATTCCTCTCTTTTTTATGTATCTCTCTAAGGAGAAGTGAATTATTGCAGAAAGTTTTCTGTAAGGATCACGAGGCTGCACCCAGATGGGTTTGAGAATTGTGGGATAGCAGCTGAAACATGAATCATTTCCAGGTTCCTCCTGATGACTCATTCTTTGCTCTTTACTTCTTTGGGTTCCTTCTTGGTCTTCTGTTTTGAGTATGTGTGTGAGTGTGTATGTGCTGCTGCCACTGGCCGTCATCTCCACTCGTGAGTGTCTAAGACTGAGTGGAGCCTTCCATGGTCCTGTAGCATCCATCTTCACTCCAGAAAGGAACCGCAACTCATGGACCAAGCCATCCCCTCATTCGTGCTCCATTTCCCCGTCCACCTCCAGGTGTTCGCCGATTCAACCGGTCACCATCTCCACACGCGGTCCCACCGAAGCTTGGTCCCATCCGTCCATGGCGGTATGGAGTTGCACCACAGGAGGGAGTTACCAAAAGGGAGTCATCCTCAGCGGGAGGGACAAAGTGCACCAAGCAGAGTGAGTCGACAAAGCGTACTAAGCTGCATGGCTAAGTCGCTTCCCAAATGCCTCAGCCTCACCAAAGCTGTTATATTCAGCACGGTTGTCGACCCCACCGAAGCTCCGTCCAACCAGCAACAGGATGGAGTCGAAAAAGCCCTCCAAGCTGCACAGCCAGGCCACGTCCCAAACGCATGTCGATCAGTGCTTTTGTGTGCGTGCGTGTGTTTTCTTTTTTGGTGTTTTTTCACCACCTCCACTGAAGGTGGACAGAGGTTAAGTTTTCACCTTGTTTCTCTGTGAGGAGGACATCTCAAAAAGTTATGGACGGGTTTTGACGGAACTTGTTGTACAGGTTGGGTGTGTGACAAGGATGAATTGATTCGATTTTGGTGAAGATTCAGAGACGAGATTTTTTTTTTAATTCAGAAATGATTCTTCACCATTGAGAGATTGAGCTAAAAACGATATATAGCATGGTACTTTATTTCAAAAAGTTGCAGACAGTTTATGACAACTTGGTGGATGAGCTTGTTCTGTGTCAAGAACAAGCCGATTAGATTTTGGTTAAGGTACAGATGGAGATCTGGCCTTTTAGTGGGAAATAAAAGACAAACTGTTCAGTCTAACAAGGGTATGCGCTTTACTGAGTGTCATTCTTGTTTGTAAAGCATTTTCAAAGAAGTTAGAGATTTTTCTTTCCAATATAACTTTGCATTAATGTCCTAAATAAATATATGGGTGGACTTTGTCAAGTGCCTGGGAGAATTTTCAAGTGCCCAGACTGTGCAATTGTTGCGGCGCGATGATTTGAACTGATGTGCTGCTGTTCCAAAAGTCGTTTTCTTCAAACCCATCTAACCCCTTCCCTTTCTTTACATATATCCAGAATTGTCAATGTTTTATTCAAACTGTGGAAAGGAAGGGAACGCTGAAATAACAGCAATTTTGCAAAAAAAAATTGCCTGCGATGTTATTATGTATAATAGCATCTAGGATATTTTTGGTGCCATTCCAAATTTGAAGTTTAAACGGACGTAAAATATAGGAACCGAATCAAAGATTGTTAAAGAGCTTTCTTTCCTCAAACTACACATGGTTTTGAAACTGTTTTTGAGTTTATTGATATTCTTATTGTTTAGACCTCAAAGTCGTTCGTCTGTCCAGATACAGTGAGGGTTTAGCTTCTCCAGGTGTAGCTCACTGTATTTACGAAATATTGAAATAAGTTACGAGGTCTTCTGCGTTAAACCACTCCTATGCACTGCATTCCTCAAAAATGTACATCTGAGCAATCAGGAGATCCTCAACATCATCTGGAGGCTGCGTGTGACCGATCGCTTCATACAGACCGAAGCACTCCACTGCCTGAGGGTGATCCATCGTTCCTGCCTGGGAGCAAGCTGGCTGAAAGCATTCATTATGGCTTTTGCTTGCACCCTCAGGCTAACCCTCCACTTCCCTCTCCCAACAGTCCAAGCTACCTTTGACAGCTGTTCTTTTTTTTCTGCTTTGCTGTTTGCTTATCTTGCAGTTTAATATATTGAGAATCTGCAGGGTTTCTAAAATAGTCATAATTCTCTTCAAAGAGAAGACTGGAACGCATGAGGCAATATGTTTGACAAACTGTGGCTTGAAGAGAAAATATAACAGAGCAGGATTTTCATATTGATTTTTATCTTATATTTGGGTGGTGCAGGGTGGAGGGAAGTACATCGAGTGTCCGATAATGATGTTCTTTATGCTTTTGGAGGTTACAGACTTGAATAAGATGTCGCTGATTCCAGGGTAAATCACTGCATCACAATTTAGAGAGGTGGCAGAGGCCGTATTACACCACAGCAGAAGTTTATAATACCCAGGAGGCAGCAGGTTTCTCCATTGCCTACTTGTAAGATATGGATTCATTAGAACTGAGCTGCTTTCCACCCCCACCCCCCAATCCTCCCTTGTTAATTGCATGTTCATCATGCGAGCCATGCTTGTTGGCTAAAACACAAAAAGGAAGCATAATACTTTCCCATTATTTCTTGAATATGAGGCAGCTTACTGTTTGCTTGGCTATGAGTTATGACACGACATTGTTAGGGTTTCTCTAAAGAAGGAACAATTCACCGAGCTAATGGCTCATTCATCAGGTCACTTTAAACAGAGAATTTTTGAAATACTTCTCAAAATTGCAATCACTGCTTGCAAAGCTCATTATTTTTTTCTCCAGAATTCTTCTCTCACTCTTAAAATAACTCCAAATTGCACAATAATGTAGTAGAACAATTATTCATTTGGTGTTACACTTGGTGTCGGACTGGATAACTATTTCAAGCATTATTAGATGGCATGTGATCTTTTCCTTTTTCTGACTCATTACGTCTACACATCCATCCATCCATTTGGAACAGACTCTGTGCAGAGCGTTCGTGCTGCCTAAGCAGTCTCCTTGGCTGTTGGGCACAATCCTGGATGGGTAGCCACTCCAAAACAGGATACCAGTAAGCTGGCACTCATTTTAGAGTAAGTAAGCTGGATGACAGGCAGAGTCAACCCCACCTGGTATTCATTCAACAGCCGAGGGACATAAGAACTCAGGATCTGAGGACCCCAAACCCACCACCCGAACCATTAAGCCAACACCAGGCATATATGTCTACACAGACGGTACCAGAAGATACCTGGCATTTAGAGAAAGTAAACATATCTTCTGGTTAAACTGTCGTTGACATTTATTCTTTTCCTTTGTCACAGGAGATCATTCTGAATGATTATGTGGCTGATAAAAAAAACATGCCAGCAGTGCAAATATTTTGTTTTTCCATGAGGATTAAAGTCTTGACATACGAATAGGATGCAGTCCGTCATATGGTTTGGTCAGGAGTTGTGCCAGCAGGAATTAATATGCTGTTCCAAGAGGGCAGGGTTCTGCAGTCATCCAATCGGCTGCAAGAGACAATAAACCGCTTTCAGATGATCTCAAGTTTGTTGTGCTTTTGTGGGCTAACCTTATTTGCTTCACTTGCGGGCCCGTTGGTCCATGGGGCCAAATTTTCATTGGTCTTCACAGACTTGTAGCATACCTGCCTGCTGTACCGCTGGAGCATTCGCAGCCTTGCACCAAGCCCAGATGTGCTTGGGCCAGGGTGGAAATTATACATTCGTTATTAGTATTGCCAAATGATACTACTATTGTTGTTGTTGTTGTTACTATTATTAGTATTATTTAATGTTTGCTTTGTTACATTGTTGTCATTGATATTTATTTTGTAATTAGAAAGCCATCCTGTGGAAGGACCTAGTATGCTGCCCTGCACACCTAAACATGACATGAGTTTTAAACACAGGAATTCTTCCAGATTCTTTGTAGTTAATTAGCCTAATCAACTCAGGAGATCATGATGATCATTTTGGTGCATCACCCTCCACATCAGAAAGCTCCAGTAGATCTCCACAAAAACATGGCACACACACACACACACACACACTTCGTCCATTTATAGTAGATTAATGATGAGCCTCTTGATGAGAGATCGAATGATAAATTTATGATCATCCTGAACTTCTGGAAGAATTTCATTTTCATGAACTCCTGGGTTTCACCATCATGCCTGACCTCGTTTAACAACCAGAATTTTACAAGCAGGACATCAAAGCTGGACACACCATCAAAGCTTGACAATCTCCTCCTCACCAACCATTTCCTCAGCACCCATGGAGTTTCTTGCAACCTCTGTTGCATTTGTAATGTCGTGTCCAGGGGGCAGGGGGATTGCCCATACCTGGACGGATGGCCAAACTATTTGCCTTGGAGGCTTACAGCTGAGATTCTCAGAGATTAAGGCACGCACGGGAGGGAAACAGCTAGGCGCTTCACCAGGACGGTGCAGATGGAAACACAGCACAAGGGGGGTTATCTCGAACCCACGACAGATAGACACAAGCAACTTAAATAAATACGGGGTTTAATGAAAATAAATCGAAATATTTACAATGGGATAATTCAAAACGGATTATAATGAAATGTGAGAAAATTCAATCTAATGTTGAGGCGCCTCCACACAGAATTTAATACAGACAAGTCTGGAGACGGCGATGGTTCACGAGCAATGTACAGTTCGCCTTTTTTATTTTTTGACCTTCGAGGGGACGCCACGGGCAAACTGGCGGGAATCGGAGGAAAACGTAAATGATGAAAGTTGTAGTACTCGAAGAGCCCTACTTGCATACCAACTTTCATTCGAAACAGTTGAAAACCCTAGGAGCTCGATGCCCAATTTATTGATTTTTTGACATTTTCTAAGTTCGTGACCTTGTGACCTTGACCTTGGACGAAAATGAAAAATCGAGCTCCGTGGGCTATGCAGGTGCCATTGGGCTAACCAAATACCGAAACCCCTGCCAGATTCGACAAAACCCCCTCGGAGAAGATGTGATTTGAAACCGGCTACCCCCTCAAACCCATGTTTTTTGGGGCGTGGCTCTGCCGATAATGGGCGCAGCACGCCCATTCTCCGGAAAACACAACTACATCATGATACAAACCGCGCACCCTAATTTTATCAAGATCGGATCAAAACCCACGGAGCTATGCTCGGGACAGACAGACAGACAGACACACACCCGTAACGAATATAGTGGTCACTTACTGACTCGTGAACCAACACTTACTGACTCGTGAACCAACTTACTGACTCGTGAACCAAAACTTACTGACTCGTGAACCAACACTTACTGACTCATGAACCAACACTTACTGACTCGTGAACCAACACTTACTGACTCGTGAACCAACACTTACTGACTCGTGAACCAACACATACTGACTCGTGAACCAACACTTACTGACTCGTGAACCAACACTTACTGACTCGTGAACCAACAAGGGGACAGAATAAATAAAGGAAAAATCCTCCCTTTCTCCTGTAACTTAGCTTCAGGTCCAGAAGAGACTTTCGATAGCTTGAAGGTCACCAAACTGCTTGGTCACTGCATGGGAAAATGCGCACAAAATGGCGTGCAGCCGCTCTCTGGGTGGGCAACTGTAAAGGAGGAATTCTGGCAGCGATACTCGACACCTGGGCTCAGGAACTGCCGTACAACTTATTTAGTCAATCGTGCTTGCCAACGCCTCTGCCTTGCAAAATTGTGCCGTTTCTTTCTCCGATGGCACAACATGAGGCTTTGAGGCTGGTCTCACATGATCCAGCCAACAGTCAATGGCCAGCGTCTTGCTCCACCATGGGAGCCAATTCGGCTCGGCACGAACACGAGAATTGCGCAGCCTTCTTCACCACGTCGAGGGAAAGCCAGCCGTAATGCCCTTCTCTTCCAATCGCCATGCCTGCCTCTCCTGCTCCAAGCCTTTATCTTGACTGTCTTCTTGTCACCAACCGAGACTCTCTGCCCGCCATCCTCACTTCTTCCTCTTCTCTCTCCCTCCTGCTTGGACGTGCAACTTGATTGTTGTTTTAAGGATGTGATCCCATTTTATCACCGGTCTTGAAATGCAAAAACATAGGAAAATGTCACGGGGGCAATCACATACGGGGAGAAATTATCCTGAACCCCCTTTCAAATTAACAGCACCACCCCCTGTGTGGTGACATGTAACACTTAAGCTCACAGTTTCCCTACTTAATTTACATTGACATGTCTCTTACATATCCATGGACCAAGCAACTCGATACAATCCTATCGTTCCTATGAAATTCCTCCATCGACCCCACAAACATAACAGTACAAAGTACAATGGAGTATAGTTGTTGTTGTCTGTTACCCCCACATCCCCTCATTGGATGCTGCAGAGACAAAAAGTGTTATAATCTACATTATCCATTCAAAGGCTGGGTAGTAGGGCTTGATATGCACTCATCACCGATATTGGGATGCCCTCTGGAGGATTCTTGGTCTTCATGTGGTGCCACCAAAACTGATCGATCTGATGTCTGAACTCTACTCTGGAACTGAGGTGCTGTGAGATGTGTGGTACATCTCTGACTTATTTCCAGTTGTTACTGGAGTTTTCAGGGTGTGTACTGGCCCCACACTTTTCAACAATTGTATGGACTGGATTCTAGGAGGATGTCAGAGAGATCAAGCTGTTGCATCATTTGGGAATGTCAAGATCTCTGACCTTGATTTCGTTGATGATGCAGGCATCTTTGCAGAGACTTTAGATATCCTTTTGGGAGCCCTCGAGGTGGTGAATGAGGAGTCAGAGCCACTAAGATTTCGGGTTTCCTGGGTCAAAACTAAGATCCAGGCTTTCAATGACATCTTGGATGCTGCTATTCTGTCTGTGCCTGTTTGTGTGAGGATGTTGAGTCGTGGAGAGATTCACTTACCTTGCAGTGATATTCATGTCTCTGCTGGCGTGAGTCAGAGGTCAATAGACATCTGGGTCGGACCTGGGGAGTCATAGATTCACTGGATAATGGGGTGTGGCACTGCCGGAACCTGTGCGGGAGGACAAAAGTCCGAGTCTTCGGGTCCTTGGTGCTTCCAGTCTTGCTCTATGGATGTGAGACTTGGACGCTGATCAAGAAAAAGAGAGAGATCATCGACCCCACAAACATAACAGTACAAAGTACAATGGAGTATAGTTGTTGTGCTGTTACCCCCACATCCCTCATTGGATGCTGCAGAGACAAAAAGTGTTATAATCTACATTATCCATTCAAAGGCTGGGTAGTAGGGCTTGATATGCACTCATCACCGATATTGGGATGCCCTCTGGAGGATTCTTGGTCTTCATGTGGTGCCACCAAAAACTGATCGATCTGATGTCTGAACTCTACTCTGGACTGAGAGTGCTGTGAGATGTGTGGTACCATCTCTGACTTATTTCCAGTTGTTACTGGAGTTTTCAGGGGTGTGTACTGCCCCCACACTTTTCAACAATTGTATGGACTGGATTCTAGAAGGATGTCAGAGAGATCAAGCTGTGGTGCATCATTTGGGAATGTCAAGATCTCTGACCTTGATTTCGTAGATGATGCAGGCATCTTTGCAGAGACTTTAGATATCCTTTTGGGGCCCTCGAGGTGGTGAATGAGGAGTCAGAGCCACTAAGATTTCGGGTTTCCTGGGTCAAAACTAAGATCCAGGCTTTCAATGACATCTTGGATGCTGCTATTCTGTCTGTGCCTGTTTGTGGTGAGGATGTTGAGGTGTGGAGAGATTCACTTACCTTGGCAGTGATATTCATGTCTCTGCTGGCTGTGAGTCAGAGAGTCAAGTACATCTGGGTCGGACCTGGGGAGTCATAGTTCACTGGATAATGGGGTGTGGCACTGCGGAACCTGTGCGGGAGGACAAAAGTCCGAGTCTTCGGGTCCTTGGTGCTTCCAGTCTTGCTCTATGGATGTGAGACTTGGACGCTGATCACGGATTTGAGACGGAGACTTAATTCCTTTGGTACCAGGTCTCTTTGGAGAATCCTTGGCTATCGCTGGTCGGACTTTGTGTCCAGCGAGCGTTGCTGAGAGAGACTCAAATGAGATTTTTACCTGCATAGTCCGTGAGCATCAGCTGCGGCTGTATGGACATGGCTCGTTTTCCTGATGCTAATCCTGCTCACCAGATTCTCTCAGCGAGGGAGTCTTGTGAGTGGAGGAGGCCAATGGGCCGACCACGTGCCTCGTGGTTGTAGCAGGTTGATCGGCATCTCAAGGAGATGGGGATGGGCAAGGATCTGCCTGGAGCGATGGCCAGACGGACGCCCCTGGAGTACTGGCGGAAAGTGGACGCAGCGACGCGCTGCTCTGGCGCAATGCTCGC
>CM068954.1:157619680-157632025 GCA_035128595.1 Eptatretus atami
ATACCTGACCTGACTGACATCTGGATTTGCACCGTCTGCTTTTTAGCTCTCCTCTCCTTCCTAACCCTATTTCATACAGTAGGCCCTCTAAAGTCCAGGTTCATGACACCCACAATCCGCTGTCCCTCTTCTGCCGTCTGTGGAATTGATCACAAGGCCTGTCTGTGCCTCTCCAATAATTTACCTGCCGTCTACCCAATACTCACAATTTGGGCATATATGTTTCATGTCTACAAGTTTCCTTAAGGTAACCTTTTATTATTTGTTCTGTTGTTCTTTCTTGTGCCTTGATTTTTGAAAGGATTACAATGAACAGCAGAATGTGTAGTGATCCCATTGGATATTTTTTAGCTTCCTCACTATAATTCACGGACCGTGTGTGTGTGTGTGTGTGTGTGTGTGAGAGAGAGAGAGAGAGACCCTGACCCAGGGTATGGGGTCAAAATGACATTGCTCTTGTACCTTCTTGCCATGTGGTGATCATAACTACCAAGTATGGTGAATTTCTGCATAACCGTTTAGGAGGAAATAACATGAGAGACAGACAGTCTGACAGACAGACAGACAGACAGACAGAGCCACATTTTGTTTTTGTTGTTTTGTTTTTAAGTGTGGGGATAACAACAATAGTGTTTGTTATTTCAGGAATAGTTGGCAATTTTAATAATCTTTATGATTTGATGCTATATTGTTGTGGTTGGCCTATTTTGTCACATCTGAATGCATTATTGTTCTTGGGATCCTAGGTGGTACTCGGGAGTTAATAAAATGGAGATGTTGAAGGAACGACCCAAACCTACTTTTGAACATCGGTTGCTCCAAATGTGTCATGTTCACATCGTTTGGTAATTTTACGAGGCTGCTTTCAAATTTTGAAAACCGATCAAGATGTGGCCAAGTAACATAAGCCACCAAGAAACACAATATAAATGTGACCAATTAACATAACATAATTCCTCTGCAACCTCATTGTAATTTGTTGATGATTAATCTTGTTCCAATCTGTAAACACCAAAAACACTATTATTTGCATGTTTTGTTATATTTAAAATTGCATGAAGACCAGCTGATTTTATGCTCGGCTTACTGTGACACGAGCTTTGATCTGTGTGCTCTCTCACAGTAACCCCAATTTTTAGCTCACCTGGAACGTAGTTCCGGGGAGCTTATGGGATGGTGCGTCATCCTTCCGTCCATCCATCCGTCCAAAAACACTTGCAACTTCTTCTCTGAAAGCACACATGCAATTTCTATGAAACTTGACCACAACCTTCATCACCCGGTATGTACCAAAGTTTGTTCATGGTATTAGAAGGTGGGCTACTGTGGGGTTCCCCTCCAAAATATGTATTTTCTCTCTTCTCAGAAACTACACACAATTTTGATTAAACTTGACCACAACCTTCATCACCTGTGATGTACCGAAGTTTGTTCATACCGTTAAAAAAGAAAATCCATCAGAATTTACTTTCTTCTCCGTTATATATTTTGTGAGTCATCCATGCCTACCCAGAGAGTGGTTCCCTGGTTTACTTATCCAGCCGCTACCAGGTGAGCACCCAGGAGTGTTGCTCCTACTTTTGACCTTGCTCTGGCACATTTCCACCAAAATTCCCTGAAAGATTTTTCCAGCAAAGAAACAAAACATTCACAGGTACACAGCCTTCTAAGTTAGCTTGCTTTGTAAATGTTAAATCCAGCTTCATCACTTTTCCAAATAATGAATCAACCTCGTTGATCGTAATGTTTTCAAACTTGTCACCGACTCTCATTGGAATGAAACAATACACAAAGCTTGATCTTTTCCACCCCCATCCCCCTAGTACATGCTACTCTCCAGATCCACGCATTTCAATCACCTACACTCCTTTGTCCCCATTGTTTTCTCATTGTGGAATTGCTTCACTGCCTCCATCCAATCTCACTTTTCCCTTCAAACGTAAGGCTGTGACTCTGCCATTTTCTGTTGACCCTCATACATACTCATACTTAAAACCAGTCTACATCCCATGTTCCTCAAAGTTCCACTGTCACTATACTAACCTTCTCCTTTTGATGTTTTTGTTCTATCTTTTTGTTTATCTCGTCCATGAGTCTTGGCATTCTTGTGTAGAAAACATTCCGACAGAGCTGGACATAGTTTAAACTGTTTGATGTGGAATATTGGCTTCCGTCTGTCAGAAGCAAACATATGGATTCCTTTCCTTAAATAAATAAATAAATAAATAAGGTCTACTTAGGGTAACATACTAACTAAATGTGTTACAAGATTATAACGATATGGCACAGCGAGCATTAGCACGTATAAACTTCAGTTAGGATTAAAGGATTTTGAAATGTGTCTTACAATACTTTTTCAGAGCATATTGTGTACTATGAACTGAAGCATTCCTTTCGAGGGGCCAGCAGGTTTCCATTAAGTGGTGGGTTTTGCAATATGGAGCACACAGGTTGTTATGAACAAGCAGGAGGAAGGAGATGAGTTTTGAAAGGTGAATTGCAGGCAGGAAGATAATAAAGTTAGATTTCCACTGCGAACGGAATCTTGTCGAAAAGTAGGCGTGCATCAGGGTTTGCATCAGTAGGAAGAGACACAATTTCAATATTGTGATAACTTGGTGAGAAAAACGACATGAAGGAAGTTCTTGAAAATATTTCAGAGGGACTTTGGATGTATTTGTCTGATGAGAGACTAGTTTTCATTTTATTTTATTTCCTTTGTTTGCTGGACATTTTGAACAAAATAATAAGAACAAGAGCGAAGTCGATAGCGCGCCATTGCAAATCCCCACGCTTCCCACCTTAAGGAAAGTTTAAAGATGGCCGAAAGTTCCACCATGAATGACCCAATATCAAATTTTGAGTTAAAAATTTTCCCCGTTTTGACCCTTGTGACCGTAAGTCCAAATCCCGTGAGACGTGAACCGGAGGTCAAATCAAAAAACTCATTAGATATTTCATGCATCCCCCAATGTTGATTGCAGATACAAAGTTTCATTAAAAAACGTTTTAAAGTGTGCCTGTAATTGCATTTTTAGGTATTTGACCTTTTTACCCCACCCCCCAAGAAGATACTGCTCTTGCACCTTCGAGCCATGTGGTGATCATAACTACCAAGTTTGGTGAATTTCTGCACAACTGTCTGCACAACCAGAGCCGATTAAAATATATATATATATCTTCTTCTTCTTCCTTAGGCTGCTCCCGTTAGGGGTCGCCACAGCGGATCATCCGTTATGATCCGCATTAAGATTGATCGGTTTTACGCCGGATGCCCTTCGTGACACAACCCTGGTCGCCTCTTACGACACAGGGATATGGTACACCTATTTTAACCGGGGCATACACCGGGCGCAGTACACTGGTCTCACTTCGCCGACCTCGGAAGGATGACAGGCTGAGTCAACCTCCGGTGTGTATTAATTCAAGCGGAAAACGGGGCTTGAACTCAGGACCTTTTGGATCCAAGCCGCTACACTAACCACTACGCCAACGCCAGGCATATATATATATATATATATATATATATATATATATATATATATATATATATATAATATATATATATATAGATACAAACAAACACGACATAAGTCCGGTCGTCCGAAAACGGCAACGAATGTAGCTAGGCTGAAGAAGCCATCAGAAGACTGGAAGAAAGTCCACAAAAGTCAACTCGCCGTTTATGTACAGAGTTGGAATTGAGCCAATCAAGTGTTATGCATATCCTCCACCAGAAAAAATGGAAACCTTTCATTCCATGCTTACTGCATGCCCTTCATGATGGAGATGACGACCGCCGTCTTCAATTTTGCGAAAAGTTCTTAGCTAAACTCACGAAGAGGACACAATGCCAGACAACATCTGGTGATCAGATGAGGCATGTTTTAAGCTTAATGGGCAATTAACAGACACAATTGTGTCTACTGGGCTGTGAATAACCCAAGAATGACAGTTGAGAAGGAGGTAAGTTTACCTGGAGTGAAAGTTTGGGCAGCCATATCTCCATTAGGGATAATTGGACCCTTTTTTTTTGAGGATCTGTCACTGCAGAAATTTACCTGGATATGCTCTCCCTCTCTCACTATCGAGTGCAGCCTGTGGCTGCTGGTTGCATCATTGGTTGGGACTCAGCTATGCCGCGTGATGCAGTGTCCTCCTTACCAGTGCACTGTTACTCATTTTGCCGACCTCGGAAGGATGACAGGCTGAGTCAACCTCCTGGTGTATTAATTCACCGGCCCAACGGGGCATGAACTCAGGACCCTAGGATCCCAAGCCACACCCTAACCACTAAGCAACACCAGGGTATACCTGAATATGCTGCAAACCTTCTTTTGGCCAAGTGTACAAGATCAGGACTGTTATTTCCAGCATGATGGAGCTCCACCTCATTATGGACGTTATGTTTGTCAGTGGCTTGATGAAAACTTCCCCAGAAAGTGGATCGGCCGCCACGGTCCCATCGAGTGGCCGGCACGCTCCCCAGACCTTAAACTCCAGATTTCTTTCTTTGGGGCTCATGAAAGACCTTGTTTATCGTGAAAAGCTCGTACCAATCAGGAATTGAAGGCTCAAATCACTGCAAAGTTTGAGGAATTGATATCGAACTCTGCAGACGTGTGTGCCGCTCTGTGACTGCTCAGCTGCAATTGTGCATCGATCACGAGGGAGGGCACTTTGAAAATTGCAAGTAAAACAGCTTGGTACAGTTCTGTAATAATTTTTCTTGAATAAATGTTAGATAAACATGTCATTCATTTATTTCTACCTTCTTGTGCACTGTATATCAAATGGCAAACAAACAATCAACTGACAGAAATCGGGCGCTACTTCTGACTCACCTGTGTGTATATATATATATATATACATATTATATATATATATAATATATATCTACATATATATACATATATACATATATATATACATATATATATATATATATCTATTATATATATACATATATATATATATAATATATATATATACAGCGGTAGAGAGTGGCCCGTATATGTACATATATGTATATAGATAGATAGATATATATATATATATATATATATATATATATATATATATATATATAATATGTATATATTATTATTAGTTTCTTTCTTCTCTTTTTTTTGCAACACACTCTAGCAATTACGTCCCACTAACTAATTCGTGCTAACCGTCATCCCTTACTCAAATGCACGTTCCTTTTAACTCTACGTAGCTAATCTACGTCCCCACTACATGCTCCATGTCTGCCATGTCTCAATCCATTTCTAAATTCTAACTAAAGTCCCTCTAACTGATTTTACCAGGCCCCATGGAGGACTGCTCATACCCCATGAGGCTGGTCTATCTAACGCTAAACCCTACCCCTAAACTAGTGCTCCTTTGCCCCACACGAGGATGTTTGCTACATCCTGGCTGGGATCGTTTACTCGGGGCAAGGCTCTATGAACCTTGTGTCTCCATGGAGCGGTGGTCCTAGCTCCCGCTCCTTCAGTCTAGTCCATCCATGAGGGCGTAAGGTCGCCTTATAGGTGTCTCAGGCGGTCCGCATGAACGATACGGGGAATGGCCCGTGGCCCCATTTTAATTTTGATGACGTCACCAATTTGCACCAGGATGACTCCCAGGTCCTGCCAGGGTGAAGTGAGCTTCGGGCATTTGCCCTTCCCCTCCGCGGGGTTGAAAAACCAAATCTTCATCCCCAGGGAGTACTCACTCACCTGGCTCTGATGGTCGTACCTGCATTCATTTTCACACCCACTGTTGGAGTTGGCGGCGGGCGAAGGCATGGACTCGTTCCATGCCTTCTTCCTCCAACTGACGTGCGTAGCCCTTCCCTGGGGGTCCATCGGGATGCTCAGGCGTTGGGCGCACAGCAAATCGACGGGGGCTCGCAGGTCCCGTCCATACATGAGCAGCCGCCAGGCTGAAAGCGGTGGCCCCATGCTGACTCGTTCGCTAGGCCATTAATAAATACGGGAGATGTTCGTCCCAGTCATCCTGACGGGTGGTGGTAAGAGTGCCAATTGCTGTATCAGGGTTCTATTGAACCTCTCCACCATCCCGTCAGATTGTGGCCTTTAGGGCGTTGTCCGGGTTTTTCGAATTGACAGGAGACTGCACACTTCTTTCAGCAATTCACTTTCAAAATTTCGCCCCTGGTTGGTGTGCAGCTCCTCCGAATCCCGTGCGGACATACAAAACCTTCTATGAAGGCCTGTGCCACAACCCGGCTTCCTGGTAGGGAAGGCATTGGTCTACGGCCATTTAGTGAAGTAGTCCATCATTACGAGGATGTACCGGTTACCTTGGCGAGTGGGGGCAGTGGTCCAAAATGTCCATGGCACTCGCTCAAGGGGGGCCCAACCTGATGCAGTTGAAGCAGGGCCCTATCCTCCATGCCGGTCCTTTTTGGCAGTGCAGGCGTCACACGATCGACACCAGTTCTGAACATCGCACCCATGTTGACCCAATAAAACGCCGGCGGACCTGAGATGTTGTTTTGGTTTGCCCAAATGGCCGCTGGGCGGGTACCGTGCACCTGATCCAAATTTTGGTTTTAAATTGGTCAGGGACTATCACTAACCAGGAAGCTCTTTCCAAGGGGATCTCCACCCATTTACGGTACAAGATGTTATCCATCATTGCCAGAGTTTTTCCAATGAGCCCAGTACGCCTTTGTTCGCACTCCAAATGGGGTGACCTCCTCCCCGCTGGGTCTCTTAGTTACCCAGACCTACTCATACACGGGCCTAACACAGGGTGTTCCCGCTGGCCATGCTCCACGCCAAATCGCCAAATTCCTCATCCGCGGTTAGTGGCAAAATTGGGCTGACCACCCAGGCTGCACAGACTAGGAGCTTCTGGGAGGTGTCTGCCAATTGGTCGCTCTCCTTGTGCCTCATGCAATATGGACAGTTTTCTCCCAGACAGGGGCGTTGAGAGAGCGCATCGGCATTCCCATGAGCCTTACCGGCTCTATGGGCCACATTAAAATCGTACTGCTGCAACTTTTCCAAACCTTGCAATTTGGCCTTCCGGTTCCTTGAACCGTAAGAGCCATTGCAAGGAGGAATGGTCAGTTCGAACCAAAAATTTCCTCCCGTACAGGTACGGGTGGAAATGGCTCACGGCAGACAGCATGGCCAATAGCTCCTTGCGAGTGATGGAGTAATTTCGTTCGGGCCGACTCATGGCCCGACTGTAATACGCGATCACTCTTTCCACGCCCCCTGTGTCTGAGACAAGACTGCACCCAATCCTTCCTGGCTTGCATCCGTGTCCAGGGTATACATCCCGTCATCGGTGGGTACGCTAAAACGGGTGTGGATGTCAAACACCCTTTAATTTGAGGAAGGCCTGATGGCATTCCTCTGTCCAATTAAATTGCGACACTTCTCCGTAAACCGGTGAAGGGGTCTGGCTATGGCCGCAAATTTGGCCACAAAGCGCCAGTAGTCAGAGCAGAGACCAAACCCCATACCTGTTTGACATTACGGGTACAGGCCACTCCTCTACCGCTGTAATTTTTCCTGGGTCGGTTTTCACCCCATCACAGCCTATCACGTGTCGAGATAGGCCACCTCTTTTGCGAACAAAGTACATATCCCCGGGCTCAACTTCAACCCTGCCTGCCTGAGGCACCCAAACACCTGGTCCAAATTGGCTATGGCCTGGGAAAATGTTTTAGCGTGTACCAGGACATCATCGAGGTACACCAGGCATGATTGCCATGGCATGCCGCCCAGCACACGCTCCATCAATCACTCAAAGGTGGCGGGGGCATTGCACAAACCGAACGGCATCACAGTGAACTGATACAGTCCCTTCCTGTAGAGAATGCCGTTTTTCTCCTTCCCGTCTTATCCATCTCCACCTGCCAATACCACTCTTAAGGTCTAAAGTTGAGAACCATTTAGAGCCTGAATCGGCGTCAAGGGTATCGTCAATTCTAGCAGGGGATAGGAGTCTTTGAGTGTCACGTTGTTAAGCTGGCGATGGTCCACGCAGAAACGCGTGGTCCCATCTTTCTTTTTGAACAACACAACCGGTGACATCCACGGACTTCCTGAGGGCTCAATGAACCTGCATCGAGCATCTTTTCTACCTGTTCATCAGCCTCCTCTCTCTGCTCCAAGGGAGCCGTTTACCAGGGTGTGGCCCACGACTAAGCCCGGGGTCGATTGCCCCGCAGTAGTTCTGCCAGGCCACAGGAGCCCTGCCAGGTTGGGTGAGCCCGCCACCATGCCGGAATTATTGCTTCGGCACCCGGGGGAATGATCACGGAGTTGGGAGCCTCCAGCTCTACCTTCTCATCCGTGCTCATACCCCAACGGAAACTCATTACCACCCATCTGCATGACCCCCCGGCCAAAGTCGATTTTGCAACCACCGGCGGTCAGCACATCCAACCCTATTAAACATGCGTCGCACACCTCCGCCACCCAAACCTCTTTCCTTCTTTTAGGCGAGCCCAATTTAAGGGTCACGAAACCACGCCCATGATGGGGGCCGTTGCCCTGGTAGCTAGCTGCAAACTATGATTTTGCAGACGGTGGATTTCATCCCAACCGTCTACACTCAAATTTAGGACCACAGGGCTGATGATTGTGGCGCTTTCTCCTGTGTCACACAACAGCATCTACCCCCACGCGGCAATTTTGCACCTAATTGTCAAACTGCCAGTGCCAATTTGGCCACAATAAATGACCTGTTCCAGCGCTGAGGGCTCTTCCCATCTGGTGCTGCGAACACGGCCCTATATGCTCAGCACTCGTTAGTTTCCCTGGGACTGGCGTGGGGGGGGGGGGGGGATGTTGGGAGCCTGCTGGTCAGGTCTGTTCGGGCGGAGTTGGTGGTCTGGTGGGCCGGGGCCTCTCCTGTGCGGGCCCTACACTCTGCGACAGGTGGCCCACCTGATCACAGTTAAAGCACTTAACCAGGTATGGTGCATGCCTCCGGTATTCCAAATTATACCCCCCCCCCCCACCGTTCCGAATTGAGGTATTGTCCAATGACCCACCACGTGTCCTCCTGTGAGCCGCTTGCCATGGTCCAGATCCTGCCAACCGGCGGTCGATCATGTCTCGGACCATTCGCTCCAGCTCCGCTCGGGTGCCAAGACCAGCCCGGCTCACTTACGGCTGTCCATGGGCCCATCTGCCGGACAGCTATCTCATGTCGCTCGGACCCTCCAGCCGGCGGCTTCGCTGCCTCCCATCGGGCTGCAGCGTCAGCCGCCTTCTGGAGGTTTTGTGGCCGAAATGTCGTCAGCAGAGCCCTGGTGTCGGTGCCCGCAAAGCCTGGATGAAATAATCCAGGGCAAGGTCTTCCTGGTCGGGGCAAGGTCTTTATATACATATATACATATATACATATATATATATATATATAATATATATGCAAAATAACTTTTCCTGAACCTAAACCTACCATCTCTGAGGTCATCAACTTTGTAACTCTTTAACTGATTCTAATATACAAGACCACATTTGAATCGTATTCGCTGGAATCTTTTACGGTTGCATGATTTTCTTTAAGTTGTGAAATGTGAAATTATTTCGTGTATTTCTGTCAAATTATGAACTGCTTTATTCCGATTTATTTCGTAATTTGAGCTTACAATTTACCCAAGCTCATCACAACCCTTTCTGCACTACAAAGTGAACCGTGACATGCTTCAAGAGCCTTCTGTTGGTGAACCGTGCTGTGCACGGGAGATTGTTTTGGTTTTTCATCTGCTTGCATCCTAAACATTGCACCTTTTTCATTGTTTCTCTCCCTGTCATCATTATTGTAATCTTTGCTCCATTCAGTGGGATTTGAAAAAGAGCACGATTCACTTTTCTGCGGCAAAATGCATGTTGAAGAGTGTTCAAAAGAACAAGAAGTCTTTGTGACCTATTTTATTCATTTTTGTGGTCAGCTTATCATCATTATTATTTATTATTTTCACTGCCTCACATCTCAAGGTGCTTTGTAGGTAGCAACAGGTATCCATTGGAGAAGGTTGCTTGAAAATAAGGAAGACAGCTATAGGGATTAGGGAGTGTTGTTCGCTTCCTAATGTATAATGAACGGGATTCAATTATGTATTTGGCCGACTGTTCGCGTCATCTTTGAAGTCCTGATGTGTTCCCTGTATGTTTGGGCAGAATTTGGAATTTGTTTACGGGACTGATGATACCACCTACCTCACATACTCTGTAAAAAGACAGCTTGATCTGTAATGTCCCAGCAACTATTGCTGGAGGCAGAGAGGATCAGGGAGTGATATCTGGGAGGGGGTAGGGAATTTTGAGATGGAATTGAAGGTGAAGGAACTATTTTGAATGTTTTTCCAGAGGTACGAGGCACAAACAGAGAAGGCGTGCATAAGTGTGAACAAAGTTGAGTGAGATATGACAAGGAGATGTGCAGTGGCAAACCAGACATGGTGATGTGGGAGATTTGGTAGGAGGGTGGAGGGTAATAAAAAAAATGTAATGCAGAATTTGAAGGTTAGAGTCAGTATTCTTTTTGTAGTATGTGAAACATATTGTGAGCAAGTGGAAGTGAAGAGTTGAAGCTGGAGGTTTGGAAAACAGCCTTGTCGGGTGTTTTGAGTTGACGGTACGGGGCTCAAGGTGGGATTGTGGGAGACCATCGAGCAGATGATTGCAGTAGACTAGCCAAGAGAGATGAGCACTTGAATGAGAGTGGCAGCTGTGACTCAGAACAGCATGGCGTAGATTCTGCGAATGTGGGGAAGCGGCGCAGAATGTGGTCAGGTATTGAATGTGGGAAATGAAGAAGTGAGAGGTGTCAAGGTAATGCAATGTTACTTGCTTTAAAGGTCAGGTTGGTGTTGTTGAATGTAACTTTGAAAGGAGGATGGAGGCTGCAGTCTGACCGCAGGATTACCAGTTCACTTTTGTCAGCATGGAGTTTGTGAAATGTCGCTATACTACATGCAGCATTGTAATTTTTCAAGTTTGTGTGTGTTACCAGCTGGGATTCACATTTGCAAAGCACGTGGCATGTTAGATAAGACCGGCTTCTAGATTGCTGAATCAATCTTCTCCGAAACGACAAAGGACTTTGCACTCGGACCACATGACAAATGGGAGCTGAGGTCACATGTGCATGGATGTTGGTTCATAAGTTCACCTGCTAGTTTGCTTCCGTGACAATATATTATCAGCCATTGCCACAATGTCAAGGAGCTCCATTAATTTGGATCAGCATTGGAATTTCGATAATGGAAAAGCCACTTAGTTTATGAATCAGCCCTTTGTGATCAACAACCTGAGAGAATTCCGTCTCGCATGTCCGGAAATTGTGTCTGAAAACAGCAAGTTGGAACTATCTGATTTCTTTACTCGTTCAGCATATATGGACTTTATACACATGCAGCCGTGTCATAACCCGTACTTTATGCGCAGACATTTTAAGAATGGTGCTCAAAGGACAGGGTATGTTCATTCACTGCATAAACCGACCATTATATTTGCATAAACTTGACGTGATAAAGGTCCAGCTTTCTGCCAGATGTCCTCTGTTGGAAAGATGTTTCAATTTTTTTGGAAAACTTCAGAAAGCAGCCAATAGCACAGGGACCTGCATCTCTGGCCTGATCTTGGTCTTGTGAACATGTTTTGTCGTTTTATTTTAGTAAATTGTTGAACATCTCCATGACTTGCATAAATGTTAAATGGCTAATCTTCAGTCACGAACTTCATGGGCCTCTCTCTGTCAGTAATATTTTTCTGTTTGTACTCAGAGCTCTGAGAGTCTGTCGTAGTGGACACCTTATTAGCTTAATCATACCCTTTAGCTCCTTGGCCCCCACCTTGCTTGATCATGCACTTGCCCCTGTTGTAATGACATCATGTAGCTCCTCGTTAGTTACCCACCTCATGATGTTGGAACGTGACATGACCACTGTCATTTGCCAACACCGTACAAGGATCAGTAAATTGTTAAAACTATTTTGGCTCTTGACCATGTGCTATATCTCATTAAGCTCCGAAATGAAGGTATTTTTCAAACCATATTTTGTAGCATCTTTTATTTTTTATATTTTTTAATTTAATGGCAAATTATGGCTGAAGTGTTTGGATATTTTGCATATTTTGATTTTGAAAGCAATCTGTCAATTTCATCACTTTCTATAACGAAGTTATTGTGTTTGGGATTTGCTTTCATTAATTTGTCCGTGTGAACTGTTGGTTGATAATGATATGAAAAAACAAAGACTGAAAAAAGCTTTCCAAATATTTTGAAGGATGCTCAAATTCTACCGTGAAGGTTTTTTTTTGAGGTGTCACGTGTCATCTTGTGAACTACTTTACCCAGGAT
>CM068954.1:157640747-157651195 GCA_035128595.1 Eptatretus atami
TGCAGACGGTGGATCTCATCCCAACCGTCTACACTCAAATTTAGGACCACAGGGCTGATGATTGTGGCGCTTTCTCCTGTGTCCACAACAGCATCTACCCCCACGCCGGCAATTTTGCACCTAATTGTCAAACTGCCAGTGCCAATTTGGCCACAATAAATGACCTGTTCCAGCGCTGAGGGCTCTTTCCCATCTGGTGCTGCCGAACACGGCCCTATATGCTCAGCACTCGTTAGTTTCCCTGGGACTGGCGGTGGGGGGGGGGGGGCGGGATGTTGGGAGCCTGCTGGTCAGGTCTGTTCGGGCGGAGTTGGTGGTCTGGTGGGCGGGGCCTCTCCCTGTGCGGGGCCCTACACTCTGCGACAGGTGGCCCACCTGATCACAGTTAAAGCACTTAACCAGGTATGGTGCATGCCTCCGGTATTCCAAATTATTACCCCCCCCCCCCCCACCGTTCCGAATTGAGGTATTGTCCAATGACCCACCACGTGTCCTCCTGTGAGCCGCTTGCCATGGTCCAGATCCTGCCAACCGGCGGTCGATCATGTCTCGGACCATTCGCTCCAGCTCCGCTCGGGTGCCAAGACCAGCCCCGGCTCCAGGCTTACGGCTGTCCATGGGGCCCATCTGCCGGACAGCTATCTCATGTCGCTCGGACCCTCCAGCCGGCGGCTTCGCTGCCTCCCATCGGGCTGCAGCGTCAGCCGCCTTCTGGAGGTTTTGTGGCCGAAATGTCGTCAGCAGAGCCCTGGTGTCGGTGCCCGCAAGAGCCTGGATGAAATAATCCAGGGCAAGGTCTTCCTGGTCGGGGCAAGGTCTTTATATACATATATACATATATACATATATATATATATATATATAATATATATGCAAAATAACTTTTCCTGAACCTAAACCTACCATCTCTGAGGTCATCAACTTTGTAACTCTTTAACTGATTCTAATATACAAGACCACATTTGAATCGTATTCGCTGGAATCTTTTACGGTTGCATGATTTTCTTTAAGTTGTGAAAATGTGAAATTATTTCGTGTATTTCTGTCAAATTATGAACTGCTTTATTCCGATTTATTTCGTAATTTGAGCTTACAATTTACCCAAGCTCATCACAACCCTTTCTGCACTACAAAGTGAACCGTGACATGCTTCAAAGCCTTCTGTGGTGAACCGTGCTGTGCACGGGAGATTGTTTTGGTTTTTCATCTGCTTGCATCCCTAAACATTGCACCTTTTTCATTGTTTTCTCTCCCTGTCATCATTATTGTAATCTTTGCTCCATTCAGTGGGATTTGAAAAAGAGGCACGATTCACTTTTCTGCGGCAAAATGCCATGTTGAAGAGTGTTCAAAGACAAAAGAAGGTCTTTGTGACCTATTTTATTCATTTTTGTGGTCAGCTTTATCATCATTATTATTTATTATTTTCACTGCCTCACATCTCAAGGTGCTTTGTAGGTAGCAACAGGTATCCATTGGAGAAGGTTGCTTGAAAATAAGGAAGACAGCTATAGGGATTAGGGAGTGTTGTTCGCTTCCTAATGTATAATGAACGGGGATTCAATTATGTATTTGGCCGACTGTTCGCGTCATCTTTGAAGTCCTGATGTGTTCCCTGTATGTTTGGGCAGGAATTTGGAATTTGTTTACGGGACTGATGATACCACCTACCTCACATACTCTGTAAAAAGACAGCTTGATCTGTAATGTCCCCAGCAACTATTGCTGGGAGGCAGAGAGGATCAGGGAGTGATATCTGGGAGGGGGTAGGGAATTTTGAGATGGGAATTGAAGGTGAAGGAACTATTTTGGATGTTTTTCCAGAGGTACGAGGCACAAACAGAGAAGGCCGTGCATAAGTGTGAACAAAGTTGAGTGAGATATGACAAGGAGATGTGCAGTGGCAAACCAGACATGGTGATGTGGGGAGATTTGGTAGGAGGGTGGAGGGTATAAAAAAAAATGTAATGCAGAATTTGAAGGTTAGAGTCAGTATTTCTTTTTGTAGTATGTGGAAACATATTGTGAGCAAGTGGAGAGTGAAGAGTTGAAGCTGGAGGTTTGGAAAACCAGCCTTGTCGGGGTGTTTTGAGTTGACGGTACGGGGCTCAAGGTGGGATTGTGGGAGACCATCGAGCAGATGATTGCAGTAGACTAGCCAAGAGAGATGAGCACTTGAATGAGAGTGGCAGCTGTGACTCAGAACAGCATGGCGTAGATTCTGCGAATGTGGGGGAAGCGGCGGCAGAATGTGGTCAGGTATTGAATGTGGGAAATGAAGAAGTGAGAGGTGTCAAGGGTAATGCCAATGTTACTTGCTTTAAAGGTCAGGTTGGTGTTGTTGAATGTAACTTTGAAAGGAGGATGGAGGCTGCAGTCTGACCGCAGGATTACCAGTTCACTTTTGTCAGCATGGAGTTTGTGAAATGTCGCTATACTACATGCAGCATTGTAATTTTTCAAGTTTGTGTGTGTTACCAGCTGGGACTTCACATTTGCAAAGCACGTGGCATGTTAGATAAGACCGGCTTCTAGATTGCTGAATCAATCTTCTCCGAAACGACAAAGGACTTTGCACTCTGACCACATGACAAATGGGAGCTGAGGTCACATGTGCATGGATGTTGGTTCATAAGTTCACCTGCTAGTTTGCTTCCGTGACAATATATTATCAGCCATTGCCACAATGTCAAGGAGCTCCATTAATTTGGATCAGCATTGGAATTTCGATAATGGAAAAGCCACTTAGTTTATGAATCAGCCCTTTGTGATCAACAACCTGAGAGAATTCCGTCTCGCATGTCCGGAAATTGTGTCTGAAAACAGCAAGTTGGAACTATCTGATTTCTTTACTCGTTCAGCATATATGGACTTTATACACATGCAGCCGTGTCATAACCCGTACTTTATGCGCAGACATTTTAAGAATGGTTGCTCAAAGGACAGGGTATGTTCATTCACTGCATAAACCGACCATTATATTTGCATAAACTTGACGTGATAAAGGTCCAGCTTTCTGCCAGATGTCCTCTGTTGGAAAGATGTTTCAATTTTTTGGAAAACTTCAGAAAGCAGCCAATAGCACAGGGACCTGCATCTCTGGCCTGATCTTGGTCTTGTGAACATGTTTGTCGTTTTATTTTAGTAAATTGTTGAACATCTCCATGACTTGCATAAATGTTAAATGGCTAATCTTCAGTCACGAACTTCATGGGCCTCTCTCTGTCAGTAATATTTTTTCTGTTTGTACTCAGAGCTCTGAGAGTCTGTCGTAGTGGACACCTTATTAGCTTAATCATACCCTTTAGCTCCTTGGCCCCCACCTTGCTTGGATCATGCACTTGCCCCTGTTGTAATGACATCATGTAGCTCCTCGTTAGTTACCCACCTCATGATGTGTGGAACGTGACATGACCCACTGTCATTTGCCAACACCGTACAAGGATCAGTAAATTGTTTAAAACTATTTTGGCTCTTGACCATGTGCTATATCTCATTAAGCTCCGAAATGAAGGTATTTTTCCAAACCATATTTTTGTAGCATCTTTTATTTTTTATATTTTTTAATTTAATGGCAAATTATGGCTGAAGTGTTTGGATATTTTGCATATTTTGATTTTGAAAGCAATCTGTCAATTTCATCACTTTCTATAACGAAGTTATTGTGTTTGGGATTTGCTTTCATTAATTTGTCCGTGTGAACTGTTGGTTGATAATGATATGAAAAAACAAAGACTGAAAAAAGCTTTCCAAATATTTTGAAGGATGCTCAAATTCTACCGTGAAGGTTTTTTTTTGAGGTGTCACGTGTCATCTTGTGAACTACTTTACCCAGGATGCTGACAGGGAGACGATATTATGTTGTGGTGCAGAGTTTTCCTCCAACCAAACCATCAGAAATGATGAAAAATGCCAAAGCTGCCCAATCGGAGAAGCTTCACGGGCAGCAATGTATCGGTTGTGTCGAAGCCTCCTTGGGGAACAATGAAGGACAAAGCCGAGCAGTCAGACAAACTCTGCCGAACGATGTTCTCTACAATCTGTTTGAGCTCATTGTTAAATATATTCCATGCTTTTGGCAACTCTTGGAAACATCCGAGATAAGTTTCTGGAATTGCTGAAAGCATTTTTATTCAGGGTGGAATGCTTGGGAATGGATAAATGATCACTGTTTGAGTATCACTATATATTCCACCATTTCCTTGATTGAAATAGAAATAATTTAGTTGATTTTGGCTGCCTTTTCTTCCAGAAAGAGAAGCCCTGTCAGATATAAGCACACTCGCCTCTAAGCTGTCTAGTCTGGGTTTGAATCCTGATCCAGCTATATATTGTCATCCCGGTGTTTCACAGGCAGGGTTATGCATCAATGCGTGTGTCGTCCCTCGGATGGGTGTTATATGGGAATCTCATCTGTCGGCATTCCTTGGTGGACATTAAATATCACACAGTGTCCTTCACGAAGAGTAGGCAAGCTATCACCGGCGCCCTGAACAAATTCAAAATTCCTGCCCAAACTTACAGAGAGCAGCACAGCCATGCCCTCAGCTCATGATGCTACCCACAGCGCTGTGCTGCATACGAAAGAAGAAGAACAAGAAGAAGATATATGCAAGTTTACAAAAAAAGAAACACTGATGTCATTAGGTCGTTGCTAGCTAAATCCATCAAAGGATTAGCTGTGTGTGTTGGTGCCAAAAAAATATGCAAAAGTCCTGATGTTTCGGTCATCGCCCTTCTTTCCTCACTTCAAGGAAGGGCTATCCCCAAAACGCCAACACTTCCACAATTTTCTTCATGGTAGATAACCGACTGATTTATACTGAAACAATTAGCTGCAGTATCAGAGGAAGAAGTAATTTGGCCAGAAACATCTCCACTTTATCAGAAAAGAATCTAGTTGCTGTGCCAGAAAGCAATGGCTGATGAATATATATATGTATATATATATATATATATATATATATATATATATATATATATATATATATATATATATATATATATATATATATATATATATATATATATATATATATATATATATGATTGAACTTTGGGAGTAAAGTCAGAGAAGAAGCACTCTTACTTGTCATTATCATTCTAAATTATATTATAAAGACCAACTCTTTCATCTCCAGTATTCTCTTACAGTTTTTTCAGCCCTTGACTTGTGCTGGAACCTATACGCAGCATTATTCCCCTCCCCCATTCTTCAAAGTGTCCCTCTGTCATGTTCCTTAATCCTGCTGGTGATATGTTTACCCACTTTCCCCTGTGTTCTAGCTCTTCCCCGAGCCTCAACTTTTTAAACAAAATTAAAAAACCACAATGGTGTTGAGCACGATGCTGGCAAGCACCGCAGTAAATAAACACACTCACTCTCATGTGCAACCTATGGCTGCTGGTTGCATCATTGGTTAGGGACACAGCTATACTGCTGACACAGTGCCCTTATTACCAGGACACCAGTGCTCATTTCACCAACCTCAGAAGGATGACAGGCTGAGTCAACCTTACTTGGTGTTAATTCAGTGGCCAACAAGGCTCAAACTCAGGACCCTAGGATCCCAAGCCAGCCATCCGAACCGCTAAACCAACACCAGGCTTGACATAGCAAATAGTTATTCCTTTGGTTACTGTATTCCACAGCCACAAGAAGAAAAATGACTTTGATGATAAATATTCCTCAATATGTAATCTAAAAGATGAAGCTGAGATATAGTTGTAATTACATTATATGAGTATGATTGTCCATATTGCATTATCGTTTTTGTATTTACACCTTCTGATATTAAAATGTGGATCCTGCATAAGCACAGCTTTCATTTCCTTTACCTGGTGCTCGAAACATGCACACAAGGTATCATTTTTGCATTATGTGTAAAATATTCATTAAGACGCTGGATAAACGTTTCGGTGTAATATCATACCATTACATTGACTTGAGGCACTTCATCTTGCTTTCAGTGATGCACTGTTGAAGTTACTTGTGAATTGACATTCTTGAAGGCAAAATGTCCACTTCTTAACATAGTTTCAATTATTATCAATTTAAAAATAATTTTGCTGTCACACACTCTCTCCTTTTCATTGAGATATCCACATTTTAGTGGATTTCATTAAAGGCACATCTGTTTGTATCTTTTTTTCTTCACATTTGCTGACAGGCTAAAATAATTTGTGACATCATGTGGCGAGTTTCCATCACTTAGTTAAACAAAATTTGTATTGCTAGTGGCAAGGAAATTGAAGACATTTTCCTTTTGCATGTGGCAGGACTTTTGCGTCCAGACATGGTTTTAGAGTCTGTCTCATCTTTTTCAGTCGTGCCACCTGGCAGCTTGCTCCTTTCAATTTCTGATGTTCATTTCTCCAAACGACATTCTCTCATGAGCATTGCAGAACTCAACTGCGTGAAGAACGCCGAATATCATATTCCATAAAATATCTTTCCACTCGAGCCAGTCTGTCATCGGGATGTCTTCAGCAGGAGAAGATTTGCTCCGCTTGTCTCCTCCTGTTTTTTTTCGATTAAGGTTATTCCAGATGAAATGTTAACCACTTGTGAAGGACATTGTTCTCTCCAAACGGGGGACATGGAGAATAGACTCCTGGAATCTATGGTCACTCAATGCCATATGATGCAAAGGTTCAAATAAATAACATGAAAAGGTTCAAATTTATTATTTATAACAAGAATAATTTTTTTTATCCACATCATTACATCTTTATGGGTTTTTTTTTAATATAAAAATTATCAGAATGAATCCAGAGCAATTTGAATGAATATTTAAACTCAGAACAAAATCAGAAATAATTCCGATATTTAATGCTAGTAATTCGGTTTTTTAATGCATATTTTTTCAAAGTTATGAATTTATTGTAAATACTGTATACGTGTTAAAAGCTGGGATAAGAAACTATGGCTTTTGTCATGTAGCAGGGCCATTGTGACCGTTTCATGCACTTTCTCAATGTTGATGTGAATGTGGTGGAGATATATCTGAACCCCTGTTAACTCTCTTGTAAAGATCGTGTTTAACCACAAATGGCATCATTGCTTCCAAACTGTAAGATTGGGCCTTACATGAGCTTTTGAAGACATCTGAAACACCAACCTTCGAGTGAAGCTAATGCATTTTGGGTTGTTTTTCTTTATATTATGATAATACAACAACCACTGATTTGATATATGGCCACATTTGTTGCAATACTTGTCGTATAATTGGTGTGACATCAAACCAATGCAGTTTGATGTAAAATATGAAATATTAATCCACAGAATAGTATTCATTTGTCACTGTACAGGAACTGGCTGTTTGGTCGAGTGGTTAAATCTAGACTTGTTTCTTTCTCCCCTGGCTTGTGTATGTTTGATTCCCTTGACTGCATCCGAGCTTGGCAAGTGCAACGAGTTTTCCAAAACACCTCTCGACATGACTTGAGGGAGGTCTTCATGCTGCAGTGGACTGCTCGAAGCTGGCTACCGGATTTTGTTTAACAATCTTCCATAACTAGCTACTTCCAAAAGAATTTCAAAAGCGGTTCCTCTTAATAAACGTAATACCGTATTGCACACTTGAACAAATTATATAATTTTGAGGGCCAGATGATATCTCACTTGGGAGCACATTTACCACGCATCTGTCTGGTTAGGGGAAAAGATGAGAGAGAAGGGGAGGTAAAACAGCAACCTGCAATCAAGAGGGATGGGCCAGGTAGGGTCAATGTGTGTAAAGACAAAAACAAAATTGTGGGTAAGATGTGGGATGACATGGAACGGCATTGCACTGCCTGCTTGAAGTTCTGGTGGGGAGGAAAAAGAAAATCCTTTTTGGTGTTTGCCAGAGCATGCAGTCCTTCAGAAGCATTGCTATCCCATCTGCATTTAGATTGTGTGACATTAAAGATACCATGCTGTATTTTAAAAAGAGCAAGCACATCATGTGCTTGATCTTTCCCTAAATCTCCTGCTTGGGATTCGTTGGGTAGCTCATAGTACTAATGCAGCAAGTGAAAGTCACCCACCCCTCTAACCCGTCTCTGTCTCTGACTGTATAAGGAAGATATATTAGCGAATGCAAAAGGATGTGCTTTAATGAGCTCCTTACCAATCAAATACCAGCACATTGTCTTGTACATATGGTAAATAACCTTTTGCCCCACCTCCCCCATAACTCCACCCCTTTAGCCCTTTTTCCCCTCTCGCCATTTACCATGTTACAGTTCGCATTTACTTTGAGCAATGCATTACCATTATGAGGCAGGAAGGCATTATTCTTTCAAGAAACACTCCAAAGGTCATTGACAAGACTTGCAGGCTTTTAATTTATCCTCTGTGAATAGCTTAAAGTTAAAAGGAAAGAGATAACTTGTTTCTGTTGGGTTTAAATTTCCTCGCCATTCAAAAGGTATGAATCAGATTTTTGAAAGGACTCTAATTAAGGCTGGTGTAGAATTATTGTAAAGTGTGGAATCTATCACGAACATGACAATGGGCAGATTTCCGACATTATTCCCTCCTTTAAATGAAGGCAGAAATGAACGGCTCTCGAACAAAACGTGAATTATCGGGAGCGCAGTTTGTCATTAAACACGCGTGTCAGAGGCTAATTATGACGTAGCTTAGCGCTTTCCGTGTGTGCAATTGTGACGCGGATGATGAGATGTGAAACTGCGTAATTCGATTACACAAAGTGATGTGAGCGACGTGCCAGCAAGCATCATGGTTCTGTCGTGGAATGAATGCTCCAGGTTGGTGGAGATTCCACCTGAGTCATGGATGTCATGATAATTGCTTTCAATTTTCAGATTATTGGAAAGGAGGCCGACATGCATATCTGCAAAAAAAAACGAATGCCCTTATAATTATCTCTTTTTCTCCTTACAGTACTGCTGCAAACATTTCTTTTATTCCTTCAAACTCTGGAAAGGCTGCATTGACCCTGATTAAATTTGAGGATGATGGAGTGTTTGGGTCTCTATATAAAATGGATCAGTGGTAATATTGAGGTGCTCCTTCTTGACTGTATACTGTATTAAACAGATTCTTTTTCCCAGGTGTATCTCAGGAATGGTTCTATAAATTTTAATGTTAAGAGTGATTAATCCTTCAAAGTGGAAAAGGAAAATGAAAATGAGTTAATGTAATGAAGCTATACTAACACTTTGAAATACTGTTCCTGGCTTTCAGTAATTTTGTTTCTTTATAATTCTTTCATTCAAAGTGGCGACACTGAGTTCCTTGGTTAATTTCTTCAATCCGATCTGCAGCTCATGATGTAATAATTGCAGGGATGGATCCCATATACTCTGTTATTGTGTCCATTGTCGACTAATTACCATCGCCAGAGGAGAGGGTATTGCACTTGGGTGCTTTTGTTTGTCTGCTTGTTTGTGTGTCCGTCCACGTAGAATGTGAGTATGTGTATTAATAATGTACAATTGAAATGTGATTACTTCTATTCATTACATAGCATTAGAATGTGAGTTTGTCCACTAATTATGTACTGAGTCCTCTAATTCCACTAATTATGGAACTGAGTACTCAATTAATACGGGACTTTCAAAATGACGTAATCTGCCCCCAGAATGCTCGGCGTGCACGTGCAGAAATCCCTAGCAATAGCTGTCATTGGGGCATGTCAGCAAACATTGTGCATGCAAGATAAGGATTGTTCCCTAAATGGCTCACAAAGCTTCTAAAAGAAGCTGAAAGTACTTGGAAAAGTACTTGAGAGAAAGGGGTTTGGCTCTGCACAACGAACAAATTGGAGAACTTTCTCAGCTTTCCCAAAGGACTGAGATTGTGCAGCTGCCCGTACTGCAGACTCCCAATGATGTTGAACAGGTGTGTGCTACCCAAAACGGGTGTGTATGCTACCCAAACCCTCAACCATTGCTGCCAGTGAGGAGACTTTGAACACTCCTGCGGGAGTGCATCCTCAGACTTAGTGATTTATTTGAAGGATGTCTGCAAATTGGAAAGACGATACTGTGCTTAAATATCAACACAGTAATAGCTACCATCTGTTCGACAAATTACATTTCATGACGTGAAAATACATTAAGTTTCTGCCAGCTATATTTACATGGGACCCTCCCCCCAACCCCCCAACCCCCCAACCCATAGAGCCCTTTAATGAGCGCAGATTTTGATGTTGGCGATATACTTTGGTCCATCACAGGTGATGAATGTTGTGGTCAAATTTCATCTAAATTGTTTGTGGAGTTTCGGAGGAGACAGCAAATACCTATTTGGGGGGGTCAAACCCTCCCCCACCCCATAAACCTCCTCAATGAGCACAGATTTTGACGTGGTTAATAAACTTTGGTAGTTCCCTTGTGATGATGGTTGTGGTCAAGTTTCATCAAAATTGCTTGTGTAGTTTCAGAGAAGAGAGGTTTTTCCTATTTTGGGGAGTTCAACCCCCTGCCCCCCATCT
>CM068954.1:157660670-157695841 GCA_035128595.1 Eptatretus atami
TATATATATATTATATAATGTCTGCATCCGAAAAATGTTTTTCTCGTCAATTACCGAACTATCAAAACTTGCAAGGACACATCAATTTGAAAGGGATTTAATAAACTCATCCAAAAGGACGTCAAAGTTTATTCTTTCAAGTTTGCCGTTCCCATCTGTGCACACGATTTGTGTTCTATAGCCTCAGCTTCAAGTCCCGTATACTGCGTTGATAAATCCACTTCAAATTTGCATATCATGCAAGTACAATAATCCATGACAAAGGAGAAGCGTCCCTCCGTCACCCAAACAAGAAGCAGGGCATCAAGCTTCAATATCACAGTTCCTTATGTCATCTACATATGACTAAAACTCTCATCTTGATTGCATGTATGTATGTATGTATGTAATGTTCCCGAAATACACCCAAAACTGTAAAGGATAGCACAAAAAATTTCAGCCCACCTTACTCACCATTCTCCTGCGGTGTGCAGTATCAAGTTTCGTTCAAATCGAGCAACGAAAAAATTATTAAAAAATCAATTCCTGATTCAGTCAAGTACTCTGGTCGGAGTATTTGATCAATGCAAACAACCTCAGCGGTACAGTTCGCTGGAGCTATCTTTTTTTTTTTTCTTGAAATGTAATTTTTTTCATCAACCGCTGTCACAACGAGAGCCCAACCGGTTCACGGGTCGTCTAGTAGAAAAATAAAAATGATTCCACAGAAAGCTAATATAATCTATTCAGTAGGTTGGAAAGCTAATAATCGATTTACCTGGAACAGCAATTTGACAGTTTAATCAGAAGAATGCTTGTTTTAAAAGGCAAAAAAAGCGGGAATGGGAGCGTAATGCAGCAGTTCCATTGGTAACATCTATTATTCGATGACAGCAGGAACCATTTCGAAGGACACGGAAGGAGCACACAAAATTATATTTAGTAATACCCCTCGAAGAAATGTAAATAAATAAATAAAAAGTAGAATGAATGAGTACACAAACAACAATCACAGCTCCCACGACAACAGAAACAACTACGTGTTATAAAATATCCCTTTTCGTGTGTTTCACTTCATTTTACATCCTGATTGAGATTTACATATAGACATGCAATGTGTTTGTGAAGTACAACATGCTGTCTTTTGATGAAACCCGTTAGCGAAATGATAGTTAGGCATGAATGGTATTTCCTGCATGTGATCTACATGTAAAGTGTCTTACCTGGACCTTCAAGACCACTTCAGAAACAAAAGTCAGTTTGAAATAAGAATAAATTCCGAAGAACTAAAATTACTTAATTGTTCATTACCCCGCACGTGTGAAGCGGAAAGCAGGGTTAAGCAATTGGTTCGCTTTGTCTCTGTCTGTCTGTCTGTCTGTCTACAGATGTAGTTTTTGACCGAGGAACAACTTCATTTAAATTGAATGTTATATCCTGAACACAAATCGGAACATGAACATGGATTGGAAACAAAAGTGTAGTTTAGCAGTACTTTGGCGCTCAAATCCTTCTGGTCACACATGCACATAGAGGAGTGAGACAATTTTGTTTACTATCGCTACCTGTCGTGCAGTCAAACAAAAATGAAAATCATTCCAAACAGGAAACTTACTGTTTTTAGGACTATCATAAAGAACACAAACAACAGGCATGGAAAACTAATGTCACATGTTAAATAAGGTGGTGTAATAGATGCTGAATTAACGGTGGTGAACTTCCGAAAAAAAAAATTCTACAACCTTTAACATCCTTAGGCCTACTTTATTTCAATTGAATTATATCCTTGAACATTGTAGAACACAAATCACCTTATTGGCACTTTCAAAATCCTTCCATTTAGCACTACTTCGACAAAATATGGCATTTTACATCATCTCGACCAATCAACTTTGCTGCTCAGAGACTCCGCCCACGTCCCTTTTTCTCAAGACTGCATGTGGTATGGTGTTCCATGAACTCTTGAGTTGGTATAATTTTTTTTCTTTCTCTTACTACACATGGATGAGGTGTATGTGTGTGTGTGTGTGTGTGTGTGTGTGTGTGTCATGTTTTTTGTGGAGTTTTACTGGAGCTTTCTAAAGTGGAGTGTCATACAACAAAATTATTGTCATGATCGTCTGAGTTAATTGGACTAATTAACTATAAAGAACCTGTAAAAATTCCCAAGTTTTAAACACATGCCATGTTAAAGTGTATAGAGCAGCTTAATAGGTCCTTCCAAGGCATGGCATTCTATTTGCAAAATATATAACAAAAACAATAACATTGTAACAATGCATATATTAATTAATACTAATGATATTAGCAATAATAATAGTAGTATAATTTGGCAATAATAATAAACAACGTATAATCTCCGCCCTGCCCCAAGCACTGCTTGGCTTGGTGAAAGGCAAATCAATGCTCAAGCAGTCCAGTCGGTGGGTTTGCTACAAGGCTTTGACGACGAATGAAAATTTGGTCCAATGGACCAATGGGCCCAATAGTTAGACAAAATGAGCAGATTGTGCATACTACAGCATATTGAAATCACAGTACAAATGATAATAGTACCATTATGAAACCATGCAATTGGTGGTTTATCTTATAAATGATAAGATGATACAGACACTTGGAAGAAGCCATTTGAAAGCCATGTATGGGCTACAAATGAAAAATGAACCTAAAAATGGAACGGAAAATCCATTTAATTGATTGTGTCACAAAATGTTTATATAAATTGATCAATCTTCGAGTGTCACTGTGATACGCACGTGCACTCAAAGGTTCCGCAGACAAAGTGTCCATTGATCTCCACAAGATGGGTAGTGAAAGCGTTGAGCTGGCCAAATCTGCTAGCTTTTGAAGTCGGGTGGCAACCACCTTGCCCTGCATAAGAACACACACCCAATTAACTCCTGTGACAGAGTGCATAGCATAGCCACATGCATCCATATCATTTATTAATGCAGCATTTTCTGACCTTTTATTCCAACCAAAGATGAGGCTTTTATGTTCAAGAGAGCTCAGTAAGTATGTAGCTTGTTACCTCCGCCACCGAAGGTGGACGGAGGTTATGTTTTCAACCGTCTGTCTGTTTCTTTGTTTGTGAGCAGGTTATCTCAACAAGTTGCGAACATAGTCAGTCAAAATTTGGTGGACAGGTTGGGTGTGTGACAAAGATGAATTGTTTCAATTTTGGTGAAGATCCGAATCTGGATATGAGATTTTTAAAAATTTTTAAGTGATTCGTCACTATTGAAAGATGGGGTCATAAACAATACATAGCATGGCATTTCAAAAAGTTGTGGACAAACCGATAAAACTGGGTGGATGAGTTGGTTAGGTGACAAGAACAAGCCGATTAGATTTTGGTTCATGTCTGGATCTAGATCTGCCGGTCCATCAGTGGGATACAAAACGTAAACTGTTCAGCCTGGCAAAGGTACTTGCTCTACCAAGTACCATTCTAGTTCTCTCTGCATTTGGTGAAAGACAGTTTTTATTTCTCTTACAGTCTTTGTAAGTAGTGTTTTCATGTGGATGGTATAGAACAATGGAATGTAAATTTGTTTCAAGTTAAGTGTGGATTTGAGACTTTGATTTACATGGAGTTGGCTTGACCATGCTGTTTCAGTCATGAAGACTGGTGTCTCTATCTGTTAAAGCTTCTTGTTCATTCAAACTATAAATTGCCACATTTTTCTGGATTTATTTTGTGAACCATCCTGCGAGGCCATTGAATGAATTGCTTCTGTCGAGTTTTCCATTGTCCGACAGTAGTCGTGACAGTTGGGAGAGGGAGGAGTTTTGCTGTGTCTCCTGATGCTGCTAAAGGGCACATTAAGAAAATTGCATTCGAGAGGAAGGGACTTAAATTTCAAAGCTGTTGTTTTTGCCACCCAGTTGCCATAGCATAGATGTGGGAAGAAAAGATTGATGTTTTTAGAACTGCCATCATGTGCATGGAAGCACAATAATGGAGTGTTTGGTAAACAAGGTGTCATGATTAAAGCACCCATGAGAGTCAGTGTTATAAATAAAGCACTATGAGCAGTTGCATAACAACAGGTCCACTTCTGGATGAAGCCATTTCCCAGGCAAATGCAGACTTGATTGACAATGCCACTGATTGACTTGCACTTGGATGAGATGATTATCAGACTTTCTAATTTATTTGAGGACTTGGAAAGTTTTAAAAGTGGGAGCATCTTGATGTAAAAAGTGGCATCGTGAAGTGCTTGTGTTAGTTGGAGAGAGAGAAAGAGAGGAGTGTCCCCAGTGAACAGTCATTCACTGTACATTGTGCTGAGTTGAGGTGGTGTTCTTGTTGAGTGGATCACTTTAAGAGGGAAGGATAGCTGAGTTCAGGTTTTGCTCAAGCTATGCTGTACATTGAGCTCATGGTTCAAGATTGATGCATTCATGGTGTGGGCTATGCTGGGTGTGCAGTGATGCCTTACGATTCACCGGATGCTGCACTGCTGCTGGGTGCAAACTGGGGGTAGTCTCTCATCTGCAACCCCTGCAGGCATGCCTGGCACCAAAGCATCTCAAAGGGATTGGAGCGTACACGATGTTTTTTTCTGACACTTGCTTATCTGGATTCGCTATACAAATTATGAGATGGAAACCAAACACTTGGTCCCTTTTTGCCCCAAAAAGACTTTGACAACAGGAAAACATTTTCATACCTTATATTGCCAGTTAAGTAGACTCGATGACATAATGGTTAGATTGTCTGCTTTGAGTCTGGGAGGCTGGCAGTTTGGTTCTGATCCTGGCTGAGTCATACCAAAAACTTCAAAAATTGTATGTGCTGCCTCCTTACTTAACACTCAACATTTAAATAATAGAGCATGGACAATCCCCAAAGGTTGGTTTCCATGGGGATGAGCAAATTCCACCTTAATTGCCTCTCTGACTGCAGAGAGAAAGGCAAAGTCATAAAGATGGCATTGTCAGTACCCAGAGTGCCCCATTAAGTTGCCTCTTTTCCCAAAGCACAGGAAAGGTAGAGGCTGCCAGACCATAAAGGAGGTGGTGGAAGATAGAGAGGCCACTGACCTGCTTGTGAGGTGGGAGTAACAGGGACAGGAGTAACACGATTCAGCTTCATTGTGGGCGATTCTAATGATTTTAGAAGGCCTTGGTCTGCACAACATCAAGGCGTGAGGCAGGGGTGCCAGCCCAAATGGGAGAGCAGTACTCCAATGAGCTGTGAATGCTATAATCTGTTTCGATACATCCCCATATCATGCTTCATCATCATCATCATCATCATCATCGTCATCATAATCCACTTCATTCAGCATAGGTGTGTGGACGCGAACTTCCATAACAGAGTAAAGATCACAGCAACAGAACCTGATATGCTGTTCGATGTTTGGATTTGCCAAGGAAAGAGTTGTCACAGCAGAGGATGTCCAGTTGGTGGCTGGCTTTGGAGACCATCTTCGATAGCTGGTTTGGCAAAGAGAGTGTTGGTTATGGTGAGGTGTGATATTCTAACCTTGATAGATAGAGGAGATGAGACGATCATGTTGAAAGCCACTCACTGACTGCTAGTATGGAGCTTGTCAGCAAGCCTGTATTATGAGGAGTAAAATTTATGACCATGCTGCAGTTTTATAATATTTTCTCCATTTCCATCAAGTCGTGTCCGACTTATGGTGACATTTATGATTAGATCTCTTCAGACATCTCTATCCATCACTGCTTCCCGAAGCTCTGGCAGAGACAGCTTGATTGCAGCCTTTACCCCATCCATCCAGCATGTATCATGTCCGCCTCTTCCTCTTCTTCCCTCAAACATAACCAGCATGGTTGACTTCTCCAGACTCGTTCTCTGCACGCATGATGTGTCCAAAGCATGACAATTTCTGTTTTATCATCAGTGTTTCTAATGTACACGGTGTTCTGATATCTTCAAGCACTGATTTGTTTGTTCTTCTTGCAGTCAATGGATTTTTTAACGTTCATTTCCAACACCACATTTCAAACCTGTCAATCTTCTTCCTTCCTTTTTCACTGTCAATGACTCGTGTCCACACATTACAACAAGAACACCAGACCATTCACGAACCTCCTCCTGGTTTGAATTGTGACATCTTTGTCTTTCCAGATCTTTGTCAATCCAGACATTGCTGCTCTTCCCAATGATAACCATCTATTAATTTCTCCTCTAGAATCTCCACAAACTTCAATCTTAGAACCGAGGAAGATGAAACTTCCACGATTTCCACATGGTCGTCTCCCAATCTGAACACACCGATCTTCCCAGTTGACAAGATTTAAGTCTTTTTTTAGGTTTAAATAAAGACAATTAGCTTTTCACCTTCCTTCTTCATTTTCTGCAGCAGCTTCAACAAGTCCTCTTTACTTTCTGCCAACAGAGTGGAATCATCAACATACTTTAGATTGTTGTTACATCTTCTGACAATCCTGACTCCACCTCAATGTCATCCCAGATTGATGTCCTCATGATGTACTCACTATACAGATTGAACAAGTACAGCAAGAGAATGCATCCCCATCTGACCCCTTTTCCAATTCTAAACCATTCTGTCTCTCCATGCTTTGTTCTTCCTGGTGATTCTTGGTTAGTGTACAGGCTTCTTATCAGACATATCCGGTGCTCCAACATCTCCATTTATCTCAGCATAATTCACATCAATTAATGATCAACACAATAAAAAGCTTTGCTATAATCTATAAAACAGACATATACCTTCCTTTGATATTTACTTTATTTTTCCATGAACCACCTCAGATTTGCGATTTAATATCTAGTAGCTCTTCCTTCTCTGCAACGTGGTTGCTCAATGGGCATTTCTCACTCAATTATGTTTTATTTTCTGTGTTGAATCATATTTACTAATATTATGCTCCCATGTGAAATCAAGGCAATGATTTGGATATTTGAACATTCTCTTGCATCCCCTTTCTTTGGCAATCTTTGGCCACTGACTGCTTACACTTTATAGGCCATAAAATCCTTCTCCAGATATGTGTATGGATAGCTGTTAAAATTTTGAACTGCTTCCTTTTTCTGGATTTTAACCCACAACCTCTGGTATGCCAAGAGAGTTCCCTCAAGAGTAGGACGTACATACAAATTGCAACCGTTGGTGCAAATCAATAGTGCTTCAGCCTTTCTGGCATTAATTAATAGCAGGGACTTTGAAACAGGTGAAAAGCAAGGTGTAAGCCATTACTTTTCCAAATAAATTAATATCAGTCGTTTTCCTTTTTTAAAAATAGTTGGCGTAATTGCATGCATTTGCATTTGCCTGCAATTACACAATTAGAAGCCATCTTTATTATGTACACAAATGTGGTGGAATTTTGACCCCTGCTCCCTCTCCTTCCATTTGCAATATGCATTGGAACTTTGTCTCTGTCTCAGTAATATAATGGCATTGCCAGAACAGTGTCTGGAGATTTAAGGTTTTAAAAAGGAAAACTCCCTGAAATTGCTGCACCGTTGAGGTATGTGGACAATGCTTCATTAAGATGTATCTTAGTATGTCTTGAGTTAATCAATAGCAATTTTATTCATGTAGATGTGCCAAAAATATATGCATGGAATTTTTATTACCTCGTGCGTGCGGAGCGAAAAGTGGGGTTAAGCAATTGGCTCACTTTGTCTGTGTGTGTCTGTCTGTCTACAAATGTCAGTTTCTGATTAAGGAACAACTTACTTTTAATTGAACTTTATATTTTGATGACTGTAGTGCATGATTCGGAACATGAATTGCATCACGAACCTGCAGTTTTGCTGTACTTTGGCTCTGAATTTTTTTGGTCCTGAATTTGTCCTGATTGTGCATGCGCAAGGGAGTAAGGTAATTTTTTTTAGTCATTATGCCTGTCTGGCATTCAAACAAAATTGAAAATCATTCCAAACAGGAAACTTACTGTTTTTAGCAACGTCATAAAGGACACAAACAAGAGGTATGAAGAACTGATTTAATGTGTCAAATAAATAGGTGTAAAACACAGTTCATCAATGGCGGTAAACTTCCGAAAAAAGTTTTTCTTTTTCTGTGGACAACTAAAACTTTTATTTTATTTCATTTTAATTATATACAGTACTTGAACACTCTAAAACACAAAATTGCCTTCTCGGAACTTTCAAAATCCTTCCATTTAACAGTGCTTGGACAAAGCATTACGACATCTCAACAAATCAAATTTGCCGCTGGCTCTTTCAGTGTTGGAGATGATTGAGATTCAGAGGAAATGGTGGCTTGTAGGAAGTACAGATCGTGCTCGGAAATGCAAATCAAGAGCTTAAAAGATCCATCCCATGTCCTTTTTCTCACGACTGCATGGGGTGACGTGTTCTATGAACTCTCTCGTAGTTTTTATGTATTTGCGCTTTTTCCTGCCATGAGGACGGAATTAAAAGGGACACGATTTTTGAGCAAAAGTACTTTTATGCATTCGATACAAAACTATTTGAGCTCATTGGGTCTACATCTTGAACATCAAATTATATGCTTCAGGATAGCTATTACTTGTACAAAGTGTTCATGATGGGGATGATGGTTGTTTCCACATCCTGAAAACATATTTTTGAAATGAAAATTCCCATTAATAAAAGTTAAGCACGTTTTGATTGGCAAAGATTCGATTGAACGTTTCCATAAAAAACAATCAGTATAAATAAATAATGATGATTGTTTGCCGTGAGGAAATATTAAGAAAAAATGCACAAATATTAAAATTTATTTATTTATTCAATTTGATTGTCACAATTACTCCCAAGATGTTCTTGCTTCCGAGGGCATTTTGATGAATTGATCTGATTTTGTGCTGAACATGTAATAAAATACCCATTTGATAAATACCTCTTGTTGTATTGAGGTGGGAAGATAAGAAAGCTGGAAAGGGTGTGGGAGGACTGTTAAACGTGTTACTTACACTGCTAAATAGTTATAGTGACTAAATATTTTTTGGTACAATGACTGTTGCAACTAAATGTTTGAAAAAAATTGCTGAAAAACTCCAAATAAAATATTAATGTGGCAATTGTAATTTGTGCATACAGTTACTGTGAAACACCACCTTTTTTCCACCCTGTACACACACGTCGTCCCAGACACACAGCTGCAACCCACACCTGACCACTCATAATATATAGATGGCCTAATCTACCCTTAATTGATCATCTTTGATCACGAGTTCAATATTCAGTTGAGCTGTGGAATGCAGGGCTAAATGAAAGTGTGTTTCAGTAAGGAAAACAAATGATGATAGTTACTTTTATTTATGGTATTGTAACATTAAATGACCCTTTCTCCTTACAAAGAAGTATTGTGTGGTATTTTGCTCCAGATCGCTCTGTCCTCTCTCTCTCCCCCTCCAGCCCCCTTCCCTCATAAAATGGTGAAACGAGTGTATGAAATATACACATGCTTTAGGCCCTGTGCTGATGAAATGTGTGTCACTGATTCTGCCGACTATTCTCAAACAATGTACGCCGCAGGCCTTCGGAACTGAAATCTTCAGAAGGAAATCCTTGCTGTTCCTTCAAGGCATCATCCATCACAAAGCAGCCAGTAGTGAAGAATGAAGTTTTTAATAGTGTTGAGGCGTGAGGCTTTTGTTGGCCTGCTGACGGAATTTGGTTCTGATAACCCTCTGGCTACTACTTCAACCTTTAACTCTTTTCAAAGTTATTTTCAGAGACAGACGAGTCGCTAAATCTTTAACCAACTGACTCAAATGTGTTTCTATGTTTCTGGATATTTGGATGGTTTGCATTCAAACTCGCTTATCAATTATATTGTTTTGCAATTTGTTTTGTTGGCCTGTTGGTGTTCCCCTTTTGAAGCCCCTGCTCATAATGCAAGGAACACACGTTAAAATCCCTGATATCATCTGTTAGTTCTCCATCTACTATTGTCCTTGTGTACAATCCAGATGTAAAAGTATGACAATTAATGTCTTTATTTTCCATGGATTATACTATACATACCAGCTTCTCCAGACCCATAGATCAATCTAAAAGTAGAAATTATAAACCTATTTAATGCATGACATGCCACTTGTGGTTTTCAAAGTTCATTTTATCACGAAAAATTTGGGAGATCATCTGATTGCCTAATGCACTCAAGGCCATGGAAATTGGATTCTAATTATTGCACAGGTAATGCTCTCCATCGACACAAAACTCACTATGGATCAGTTGCTCAGACCAGAACGTCTAGATACAGATCCAAGCTCAAGCTCGGATGCTAAGGAATGGGTACACTGGTTTAAGACTTTTCAGAACTTTCTTGCTGCACTTCCCCCTGAAGAACTGAGCTAACTATGTGTTCTGACAAATTTTGTCACACCAAGGATCTATGAGAGTATTGCAGACTGTATTACTGACGAGAACGCCAATGGGATATTGGAGTCTTTGTACATAAAGCCGACTAATGAGATTTTCACCCGCCATCTCCATGCGACTCGTCACCAACAAGCTGGCAAATCCTTGGACAAATATCTACAGGCTTTAAAGACTTTAAGTAAAGACTGCAACTTCAAGGCCATGACCGCCACTCAACACCAAGAAAAATCCATCAAAGACTCATTCATCAGTGGCCTACAATCCTCAATGATCCGTCAACGTCTCTTGCAAAATAAGAAATTAGAGTTGGCAACTATGTATGATCAGGCCAGGGCTTTAGATTTGGCACAAAAGAGCTCCGAGCTCTACAGTGTGCCATTGGGGTCATTGTTCAGTACAACTGGTTCTGTGCCGAAAAGTGCTATTGAGGACTCGCCTGACTGTTCATCTATATCTGCTGCTGTCGACAGTAAATGCTTCTTTTGTGGTTACTCAAAGCATCCACATTCAAGATGTCCTGCACACGAGGCCACAGGTAACCAGTGCCGGAAGAAGGGACATTGTGTGAAAGTCAGCCACTCATCACCAGCTTCCACAGGTTCTGGTGCTACCTCATCTTCAGTGAGTTGCCTGACCCTTTCCTCTGTGACATCCGCAGCCACTCCTCCAGCGTTATCGAAAGCAGCATCTAAAGTTGTCATTGATGGGACTTAAGCTGATGGCCTCATCGACAGTGGAAGCACTGAAAGCTTCATTCATCCGGAGCTCATTGGACGACATTCCCGAAAGATTTCCCATTCGGGCAATGCTGTTTCGATGGCCTCGGCCTCGGCCTCTTTTTCAACAAAAACGCTTGGGTTTTGCATTGTCAATCTAACTTTAAAGGGACGGAACAGTCAAGATGTGCAATTGTCCACACTTCACAAACTTTGTGTAGATGTTATCTTCGGGCAAGATTTTCAGCAAGAGCACGGCAGTGTTACATTCAAATATGGTGGTATTCTGCCTCCTCTCGTCAATTGTGGACTGACCACCCTGCGTGTTGACCTTCCGGAACTGTTTGCTAATCTCATTGCCGAATGTCATCCTCTTACTACCAGGTACAGCTTCGATGATCGCTAATTTATCGAGAACGAAACCCAGCGGTTGTTACATTAAGGAATCATCGAACAGAGTAATGCGCCATAGTGGGTGCAGGTTATTGTCAGGAATAATGAAAACTACAAGAAACGGCTCATGATTGATTATTCTAAGACTATCAACAGATTTACATTACTTGATGGGTCCCCGCTCCCTTGTATCGATGACACAGTCAATAAGATTGCTCAGTATCGCATCTTCAGCACCATCAATCTGCATAGCGCCAACCATCATGTGCCCATAAAGAAGAAATACAAGCCATATATGGCCTTCAAATCCAGCGGAGGCCTCTACCAGTTCATTCGAATCCCATTTGTTTCCAACATATTATGGATTTATTCATTAAGGAGGAGAAACTTGCTGGAACATTTGCTTACCTAAACAATCTGACTCTCTGTGGCATGACAAAAGCTGAGAATGATGCCAACCGGAAGCAATTTCTTGAAGCAGCCAAAAGGAAAATCATCAGCTATAATGAAGATAAATGTGTGTTTTCGACCACAAGGCTCAGCATCCTGGGCTATACAGTAGAAGATGGTCAAATGCATCCTATCATGAATGTCTCCGCCCCCTGTGAGAGATACCTGTGCCTCAGAACATGAATTCTCTCCACCAGATCCTTTGGTTCTTCACCAACTTTTCTCAGTGGATTCATGATTATTCGAGCAATATTCACCCCCTGAGTGCCACAAAAACCTTCCCCATCTTGAAGCTGGCTGAAAAAGCATTCCAGCAACTCAAACGAGACATTGAAGAATCAGTGGTAAATGCAATCAATGAGTCAATACCTTTTGAAATCGAGACTGATGCATCGGACTTTGCTACAGCTGCAACACTCAATCAGGCTGGGCATCCCGTAGCCTTCTTCTCTCGCACCCTTCAGGGGTCTGAGATGTGTTTTGCATCGGTTGAAAAGGAAGTTCAGGCAATCATCAAAACTGTCTGTTGTCGGAGGACATCAAAACTGTACACCATCTGACTGGGAAACATTTTACACTGAAGACGAATCAGTGATCTGTTCGTTGCATGTTTGACAAACGACAGAAAAGTAAGATAAAGAACGACAAGATCATGCGTTGGCACAAGGAGTTATCTTGCTTCGATTTTGACATCATATATCGTCCGGGGAAGTAGAACATACCTCCTGACGCCTTCTCGGGGTCATACTGTTCACCGACATGCCAGGATCATTGGTCACTACTTGATCTTCATGACTCACTATGCCATCCAGGAGTCACATGTATGTACCACTTCGTGAAATCTAGAAACTTCCTTCACTCAGTGGAAGATATGCGAAGGATGACCAGCTCATGCAAAATCTGTGCAGAGTGCAAACTCAGATTCCATCAGCCAAAATGGGCTCATCTCATTAAAGACACTCCATTTGAACGCCTTAAGATGGATTTTAAGGGACCTCACCCAAGCATTGACAAAAAACAGTACTTCCTCACTATCTTAGATAGGTAGCGTATTTTCCGGTTTATAACCCCCTCTTTTTTTCTTGGCAAAAAAGGTAAAAGTTGGGGGTGCGGTAAATACATGGGTACAGACAAAATCGGTCTTAAGAATGATCAATGCTGAATTTCAATTATAGTCCAGATGAGATGAACACCTTTTTTTTTTTTTTAGAAGTTGGAACTGCTGTTAAGCTCAATTCCACCGTTAAAATTTTGAAAATCGGTTCAGGTTAAGAGTTTGTACAGTGTTTTATTAACCACTAGACGACCCGTGAACCCGTTGGGTTCCTGTTGTGACAGCGGTTGATAAAAAAAATCATTTCAAAAAAGAAAACAAGAAAGAAAAAAAACAATATAGCTCCAGCGAACTATACCGCTGAAGTTGTTTGCATTGATCAAATTCTCCTGAAGAGTACTTGACTGAATCGGGAATTGATTTTTAAATAATTTTTTCGTTGCCTAATTTTAACGAAACTTGATACTGCATACCGCAGGAGAATTGTGAGTAAGGTGAGCTGAAAATGTTTGCGCTATCATGTACCGTTTTGGCTGTATTTCGGGAACATACATACATATATACAAGATGAGAGTTTTAGTAATATATAGATGTGCAGAAATTAAATAAAGGTCAGGTCAGGTGTGGAAGCATGCACTGGAGCAGTGCATCACTGCATCCACCTTCCTCGAGTACTCCAGGGGCCTCCGTCTGGCCATCCCCCAGGCAGACGCCTGGCCCATCCCCATCTCCTGGAGAGGCTCATCAAATAGCTGCAACCACAAGGCACGTAGTTGGCCCATTGGCCTCCTCCACTCATGAGGCTCCCTCATTGAGAGAATCTGGTGAGCAGGATTAGTGTCAGGAAAATGACACGCATGTCCATACAGCTGCAGCTGATGCTCACGGTCTATGCAGATAACAAATCTCATTTGAGTCTCTCTCAGTAACCGCTCGTTGGATGCCAAGTCTGACCAGCGATAGCCAAGGATTCTCTGAAGAGAGCTCATACCAAAGGAATTAAGTCTCCATCTCAGATCCCTGGTCATAGTCCAAGTCTCACAACCATAGAGCAAGACTGGAAGCACCAAGTACATGAAGACTCGGACATTCGTCCTGCACAGGTACCAACATAACCACACCCCATGATCCAGTGGATCCATGACTTCCCAGGCCTGACCCAGATGTCAATTGACCTCTGGCTCACAGCCGGCAGAGACATGAATATCACTGCCAAAGTAAGTGAATCTCTCTATGACCTCAACATCCTCACCACAGACAAGATAGCAGCATCCAAGACGTCATTGAAAGCCGGGATCTTAGTTTTGACTCAGGAAACCTGAAACCCAGTGGCTCCGACTCCTCATTCAGCACGCCGAGGGCCCTCAAAAGGATATCTAAAGTCTCTGCAAAAATGACTGCCTCATCTGTGAAATCAAGGTCAGAGATCTTCACATTCCTAAATAATGCAACACAGCTTGATCTCTCTGGCATCCTCCCCAGAATCCAGTCCATACAAGCACTGAAATGTGAGGGTGCCAGTACACACCCCTGAGGAACTCCAGTAACAACAGGAAATAAGTCGGAGATGGTATCACCACATCTCACAGAACTCTCATTACCAGAGTATAGTTCAGACATCAGATTGATCAGTTTTGGTGGCACCTCACAAAGACCAAGAATCCTCCAAAGGGCATCCCAATTCACTGAATCAAACACTTTGCAGGGAGTAACATAACCTGCAAGCAGCCCCTGCCGAAACTCTCGTCTGTGTTCAGTGAGGACCCGAAGAGCAAGGATACGGTCAATGCAATGACATGAGTACAGCATTTCCACCAGCCTTGAGAAGTTCAGCATGGATGCCACAGACCCCCGAAGCTGTACCCCATTTCAACCGGTTCACCGCAGTCTGTATTTCCACAAACAAAAGGTAGATCACGGTTGATTGGTGGGTCAGAAATCGGGATTTGTAACACCCCTGACATCCAACTCGACAGCTGGTGGATCAGCCTGGTACAGCTGCTCAAAGTAACCGGCCCAGTGGGCCTTTACTTTGGACTCCTCTGTGAAGGGCCCATCACCCTCCGCTCTAACTGCAGTACACTGAGAGATGGGCTTGGATGAACGCAATGCATGAATTCCCCTGTAAGCAGGACAAGAATCACTTGACCATAGGTGATGCCCTACCCCCTCACAGATTCCTCACACAGAGGCCTCCTTGTCCACCCTTAGCTCACGTACAGTTTTACGCCTCAGCTCCCTGAACAGCTCAGCTCTGCCATTAAGCCTCGCTCTGGAACTCTGGTCAATGGTATCCAGTTTCCTTTGAGAGACAACATTCTGCTTCGCCCGACGGCGAATTCCAAGACATCCACTGGCAATATCAAGGACGGTGATCTTGAAGACGCTCCACTACTCTTCAGGATTCCCCAAAGCACTAAGACCCCCCCCAAATCCCCATTCAGCCTGTTCACAAACTCCTCAGCTACCCTCTCATCATTGAGCTTGCCACCATCCAGCATAGGCTGGGATTGTACCATTCTCCTGGATTTAAGCTGCAGCTTTTGAGTGGCTACAACAAGCATGTGGTCGGTATTGAGGAACTGAGCACTCCCGTAGACCCTGCAGTTCTGGATCATCCTCCAGTGACCATCAACGAGCACATGATCAATCTCCTTTGCCAGACCACCAGCATTGGAATATCAAGTCCAGTGATGAGCCTGTGGGTGCTGAAACCATGAAGCAGCCACCCTGATTCCATAAGTTCTTGCAAAGTCAAGGAACTGTCTGCTATTCTGGTTTACAGTTCACAGTTTCAGCCCCATGGGGACAAACACACATCTCATGACCAACCCTATCAGTTCCATTCAATGGTTTAAAATCCCCCAAGACTAGAAGAGTATCTCACCTGAGGCGCTGATCAACCACAGACTTTAATGTGGCATAGAATGGGTACTTCACAGTGAGATCACTCACCGTAGATGGAGTATATACAGAGACCAGGGAAACGACACCGAGGGTGTGACGAATCCTAAGTTCCATAATACACTCGTTGACCGGTGTTACCTCAGTTATCATTTGAGTCAGCTGATTGAACACAGCTTCAGCAACTCCTTGGGCATGGTAACCATCAGAGTGAAAAGACCAATAGTAGGTGTAACCACCCGCCATAATCTGGCCACTATCCGTTCTCCGAACCTCAGAGAGTACTGCAAAACTGATGTTCAAACGCTTGAGCTCAGACGATAACAGAGACAGATGATCATCCTCTCTTAGGGATAGGACATTCCAGGCATCCGCCCAAAGGGACCGCCTCAGGTTAACCCAAAGAGACCGCCATCTGGTTGACGACACGTCAACACTAACCTGGCACACACTACCGCAATCCAATGCAGGAAGGTTACCCTGTGTTTTTCCTCCCATCATCAAAGAGTGGGGGGTCCCGATGGCTTTGCCTCAATCCTGTCATCTGGTGAGCTGCCTTGCGAAGGCAGCTGCAGAGGACGTACTCCCACAGAGTGGGTTTTCAGTTTTCTTTGCGCTTTTAGTATGTTTTGAGGAATGAAGGGTTTTACGGTGACTGGAGTGCAAATCCTGCCACCAACCTCCTTAAAAAACGTAAACCAACTGCAGAAGGATGTCCGCTGACACAGTTGGGCACGAGAAATGGATGGCCGTTAGCTTACAAGGATCTCATCCGCCCTTTGATCAACCCCCCCCCCCCACCCCCGTATTCCTGCATAAACACAAATTAAATAAAGCCACACTCGAAAACGTATGGGAATATCCAAAGACGCCCAGACACCGGGAGTTTAGGTGCGTTGTGTGAATAGAGCCTCGCGGCTCTGAAAATGCCATTAAACACAAAAGAAGAACACCTACTCTCACATTAAAAGGAATTTATTTATTCACAATAGCTATAGTCTAATAACAGAGCACCCACCTCAAATAAGCTTGCGTGCAATGTGACGATCAACACTACAGGTCACGAGAAGGACGGATTCACTGTCATGCTTCCCTGCACTGCAGATGGTGGCAAGCTTTTCAGGTATGTCATGTTGAAGAGGAAGACAATGCCCAAAGACAATTTTCCAGGCAGCGTCATTGTTTGTGCGCAACATAAGGGGTGAATAGATGAGGGACTGGTCCAGGACTGGGTGTGCACTGTCTGAAATAGTAAGCCTCTCCCGATGATGAAGCATACTAGTCCTGGATGCGTTCAGTTGTCACAAAACCGACGATACCAAAGTTTGCTCCATCAGACCAACACTGATCTTATCATCATCCCAGACGGGATGACATCGCTCCTGCAATCCTGCAATCTTTGTCGTTCAACAAGCCATGCAAGGACAGGCTACGTCGCTACTGGTCCGACTGGATAATGAGTGGGGAGACGACCTACACCAAGAGTGGGAGGATGAGAAAGGTCGACCTTCTGATGATCCGCGGCTGGATCGTCAAGGTGTAGGAGTAGATATCATTGGACATCATCAAGGGAGAATTTCTGAAATGCTGCATTTCAAACAAGGATGGCAGAGAGGATGGCATCATTTGTGAGGAGGAGGCTGCAAATGATGGTGACAGTGACGTGGACAGTGACGGGGACTTGCTCCACCCCTATTCGGAACAGGAGTTATGTGCAGTCTCTGACACGGAAAACATTGACAAGGATTTCTTCGGGTTCAGCGGAAAAGCTTCAACAAACCCAAACGGCCCTTTTCAGGGCCACAAATCCACAAGAAATATGTATGATACCGGTGTAAATCCCTTTTCTTCCTTTTTCTGGTAACACAAAAAATCCTCTTTATAATATTAAAAAATAAGAAAGAAAAATAAAAACTTCTTGGTAATACTCTCCTCTCTCTTCAACTTCTTGAAAATGAGAATAAGACTGTTTGACAAAATTAAGCGGACATGGGAGTAAACATGTTGATACCTCCGTTACTTTGTTCAATAAAAAGTTAATGTACAAACGTATGTAGATCTCGATCAGAAAATAAAATGATCAATATGTTCATTTATTTTGAGCTTGAAAAACATGGGTGTGGTTAATCCACAGCCGCGGTTTATACACCGGAAAATATGGTACTCGAGATTCTCTTTTTGTTTTCCCTTGTGCATACATGACAACTCCTGCCATCAGCGACTACCTTTGCCAACTTTTGCTCTCTTTGGAATGCCCGCCTACATTCATTCAGACCGTGGGCCCTCAAGTCGCACTTCATGAGCAGAGAGCTCCATGAATTCCTTACACGTAAAGGCATTGCTCGCAGCAGAACTACCAGTTATAATCCTCAAGGTAACGGACAAGCAGAACATTACACTGGAGCAGTCTGGAAGGCGATCACTATGGCTCTGAGGTCACGTAAATTAACTACCGATGGTTGGCAAATGGTCTTGCCTGATGTGTTGCACTCAGTGTGTTCTCTCTTGTCAACAGCAACAAACACTACTCCCCATGAAAGACTGTTAAATTTTGCTCGTCGTTATGTGACTGGTAGTTCAGTACTGACTTGGCCTGGACACCTGGACCTATCTTACTGAAAAGACATGCTCCAGAGTAAGATGGAACCACTCATCGACGAAGTGGAACTTTTTCAAGCGAATACACAGTACGCTCATGTCTGCTACCCGGATAGCAGGGAACCCACCCTATCCATCCGACACTTTGCCCTGACAGGAGACACGAAGAAATGTGAACAACAAAATGATGCACCTCCTGATTCGGAGAGTGGGTGTGGTTGAGTTTTGCCAGAAACGAATGATCCGAGGTCCATGCCCACTCAAGTTCTTGAGCAAAAGGCTGAGAATAATGTTGATTTGCAACCTTTGCGATGATCAGAACGTGTCCGTCGAACCGCAATCCTTCTCGACTTCTGAGTAGTGTCCTTTCTGAGCAAGGGGAGAATGACATAGCTGTGTGTTAGATTGTTCCTGAGTTTTGTGATTGTGACAGTATGATTGTGTGACAGTTTTTGATGACTTTTGCGCTCTTTTTTTATTCTTCCCTTTTATAATTGTTGCAGATGCCACTCGCCATTTTTGTGTTGATTAAAGCCGACTGAAAGGTCCACTCCTTCTTAAACATTTGGACAAAAATAACGTTTCATTCACATCACGTGATGCAAAGAGGGAGTGAGGAATGTACCAAGGAGGCAATGGATGGGTATTAGATTATAACTATTCATGTCCACTGTACAGGCTGGCTGGTTAGACAGTTATATTCCATTATATGGAAAGGGGAGGTGATCCATAGCAAGATTAACTAGTGTAGAATTACTCCTGTATTCGGGATCTGTCAGGTTTATGTCATCTACTGTATACTAATAAAAGGCTGTGTGTGTGTGTGTGTCAGTGTGTCTCCTCCATAACTCCAAAACTATAAAACCTAGCAGCATGAAACTTTGCATGCATCCTATGACAACTCCATAGAAGTGTAAGAGTGAAAATTGGGTGTTTGGGTTAATTAAAACACCCCTTTTGAAGATAATTTAGGGGGTACTCATCACAAAAAAAAAAAATCCTTACCAAGATGGCGGTACGCCAGCTTGGTCAGCCCTCTGTGGTTCCTGGAGTCTTTAGCCACCATTTTGTTCGGCCTATTCAAGCATGCCGTGATTTGGAAGCACGATCTACTCTCACGGACTAATTAAAGTACATCATCAAAATATTATGTCCGATTTGAGAATCGAATCTGGTGAACAAAATAAGTGTCAAAATCTGGAGTGAAATACCAAAATATTAACAAATTACTGATTTTTATAACTTAGTGTATTTATTGAAGCAAAGCATTAAACTTAACTTTCTCTACTGTTCGGACGATTATATTGAGTGAAGAAAAAATTAATGAATGTGCAGAAAGTGTAATTTAATTGAGTGAAACGCCGTTCTTCATAACCTGTGTTTGCAATACGTGACGGCACAGGCCACAGGGGTCCCTTTTTTTTCTTTCGGTAATTTACATACGCAGTTTGGGGTCTTAAGGCGATTCCTAGGTAACCTCGCTGGGGTCTGAAGCCGCCATGTTTTTTGGCCTGGAAGTAAACTCCAGATGTGAAAGTATCAGTAGTTCCTTCTCCCCCAAAAGGTGTTGATTTGTCCAATTCGGACATTGCAAGGGCGTTTCCGGGTTCATGGTTGTATCGAGGGCAATTGGTAATCGCTTGCCAAGCCAGACGTTCCGTTTGGAGTGGTTGAGTGCTTAAGCCACTTACTGAGCTATGCAGTCCAGTTCGTGTCCTGATCGGAATGAACAGTCGACAGTTACTACAAGGTAGAGGTACGTTTACAGCACACACGGACGTGGTAAACATGGGTAGATTTGGATTTGTACGGACTCTCCGCGGATGTGTGGACATGCCATGCCATGCCTGTGCCGTGGAGGTAAAGTTGCATCCCGTATCTTATGGAGGTTCTATCAGGTTTTCCTTTGTCCTCGTGCCTGTTTATAAAGCAATTGGTTATCGGATTTGCTTTACAAAGGTTATATGGTTTCTCTTTGTGAGTTTCAAGGCAAAATATATTTGATAACACCCAATTTCCAAGCCGTTTTCCGTATTAACATGTTTTCTAAATTACTGAGCCAATGTTTTTTCCACCCATCACAGGCAGCTGTTTATAACGAATAATGTTTGTCATCGTATCTCTAAAACGTCCATATTAATGTAACATTGTTTTTCGGTGAAAGCTACTCAAGGTTTCTGGGTTGTATAAGTCCGTACTGTCGTCGGTAATCAAACTGACCCCCCAACCTGCCGATTTTCGAAAAATTGCCAATAAAGGCCAAGAACGTGTGTGTGTGTGTGTGTGTGTGTGTATGTGCGTGTGTGTTCTGTCATCAAACATAGCATATTCTCTTTACTCACCCCACCCCACCTCACCTCTCCTCTCTCTTCTCTCTCTCTCTCTCTCTCTCTCTCTCTCTCCTCTCTTCTCTCTCTTCGTATCTTAAATGGATATCTCTCCGTATTTACACTCAGGGGTTCATTGTGGCTTTGTTTTTCTTATGCCCCGAGGGCAGTTTGCGTTTTTGTAAGAATCGGTATTTGACCTGTTTAAGGATACTGGGAAAGATCCATGTTCATGATGATGATCCATGCCCATCGAATGTTGGAGATGGATATCAGAGAATTTCTTCAATGTCAAACTCAGGATTCTGATCCAATTCCCAGCAAAAACCTCATCCCCTGCACAGCCTGCAGCTACTGATAGTGAGTGACAAACCACGACTCTGGTAAGGGCCTGTTGATACTGTACATACTGTACTTGTAGATCTACATGCAATATACATATAACATGATCAGCTTGATGATGAGCGATATGAAGTTCTCATTTAAGGGATGAGCAAATGGCGCACACGCGCGCGCGCGCACACACATGCACAAAAACACACACACACACACACACACACACACAATTTCACGTTCTCTACACTTATTGAACGGATTATAATCTATTATAACTTATTGTCAGACAGAGAACAAGATGATACAGTTAGACATCTCTTTTAAGAGCTACATGATGTTACTGAAGTGTGGTGATGTTGCCGAGGTGGTCAGGACCACATAGTCTTCCATAATGTTGTTGTTGTTGTTGTTGTTGTAGAATAACCCCAGTCAGAACTGCACAAACTGTCTCACAGCATGGCTACAGCCAACTTATCCTAGAGAAGTCGTCCAAAGATCACCAACAACTAAGATGCCATGCTGCTGCCCGTGTAGAGCCAAGACCATGCAGCTTTAGACTGAGACAGAAGAGACCGCGCACGCTACCCTCTCCTGCACCCTCCCCTTGCTCTGCACACAATGGGCCATGTAGCCTGCAGACACACCTCAATGGCTTAACCTTTCAGTTTGGCTGCTTCACAGCCTCAACTGACATTCATAACGGTTCAACCACATCATTTTTTATTACTACCCCACTGCATTTACACTTAACTAAGGTCTATGATAATGACATTATGATGTGACACTGGACTTGACACTTCCCCTCAAGGACTTGAGATGGCTCAGGTGACTTGATGACACATCTGCCTGGCACAGCCATTTAAATGGATATCCCAACAGGCCATGTTGATCAAAAACTGTATGCCATGGTGGCAAAGTAGGCTGTAGAGCCCTGGAGAGAGGCAAAGCACTTTTGCGAAGAGTTGTCCCAAAGGGATGGATGGCCTGGAAGATGGCGCTGCCCACAGATAGCGGACGGCCAATGGCGGGACCCGCTGCCCATGAAGGTGGTCCCAAAGTTAGTAGAGGCCATGTCCGTGCATGCACATGGCAGTTCAGCTTTTGGTATAGAGGAGAAGACATCTTTCTCTGTTTCAGCGTTCACCATGAAAGGACTGTTTTGGGGAGTTGCAGAGACACCGCTCCTCATCCCCATCCCCTCATCTCCTGACCTCCTGATCACCATCGCTCCCCGAACCTACAATTTGCCCTGTGCCCCACCAGTTCTGTACAACACCAGCCCAAGGCCAGCTCGTGCCTGCCTCAAACCTGTACATTTAGTCTGCTAAACCCTATTGTCAATTTGAATCTGATACATTATCACCTTAGCGGGGTATATTTTTATTTCCTTTGTTTGATAAGTTTGTGTCTTTCCTTCCCTATTTGCCTGTCTTTGTGCACCAGATCTGCCTGGGGTTTGTTATCTTGTCCATCCTCATATCTGTATCATTTTATAATAAAGTCTTTATTTGCTAAGAAACGTCTTTCCGCCTTTTTCCTTCCCATGCACGAACAGGACCATAATAATCAAAACGACTCAGTAAATTCTGAAAAAACATTGTTTCTGCATTCGCGGAGGACTCTGTCAGACCTCCTGCTTAGACAGTCTGTGTTAGCGGGCCCTCTGATGTGGCAATGCAATAAGGTGGAAGGAAATCTATGGCAAGCCATTAGTGATGTCTTCTCTATGGGGAGAAACTCTCATACCTGATGTCCACTAGATATCACATTGTCAGGTAAAAGTTCCAAGCAAACGTTACAACCTCTGCCTGTGGAGCATTAGGAGTGGAGGGGGGTTGTGAGAGTGGTCTAAGCATGCAGGTTCTTTAAAAGTGCTTGAAGTTTCCTTCCTCTCCCTTCTCTTTTCCTGTTTGTTTATTCCTTTGCTTATTGTGTCCAATAATTGCCCCGCTGCTCTTCTGTCAGTTCATACCCTCTGTCACTTTGCTCGTCCATGAGTCTCGATCTTGTCAAGAAAAATACATACATAAATAAAGGAAGAGGATGTGTGTGCTCTTTGGTGAGACATCGTATTGTCACAAAATTATAGGCGTTTCCTTTTGTCTCTTAATTTATTTCAATTAACCTTTTGTGGCTGTGGGAATGATGGAAGGATGGTCGAACTGTGGAATGCCATAAAGAACAAGGCAGGAAAGGTTGGTCAAACAAGCATCAATACGTGGAGCTTATCTGAGTAAAACGACCTCGGTACAGATTAAAAGAACTCAAACGATGGAGCAACAAGAAAGTAATAAATTGGTATAACATTCTTGCAGGAAAAAAAAAAAGAAGTTTATAAACCGTGTATTTTAGAGATTTTATGTTGTGGAACAATTGAGTGTAATTACTGTGCATTTGATTGATATGTCTTATGATATATTTCTAAATCACGATGTTAAAGAAAATAGCCGAACAAAGACCAAAAGGCATTGCTCTTGCCACACTTTGTGTTTTTTTTTCTTCCCAAAAATGGTGTTTCTTGCCATTTTCATTCAGTGAAGACATTGTGGTCTTTATTGGCTTTGCTATAGTGAATGTGTCTGCATTGTAATTCTTAATTATAACCTTTAAACGTGTCATTGTGCAGAACCCCACAACGTAAACAGCCACAACCTCATGTGTAAACTCTATCCTGGTGCGATTGTGTTAATTGCCGCCTCTTTCGACAAATGAGAGCAGCATTTCGGAAAGGTTCGCCAATAATGAACCGGTGTGTCTGAAATCACACATGTCAGGAATCGCCAGGTTTAATGATTTGAATCGAAATATTGCGAATTATCATAACTTTGATATGAAATGCATAGTAATTGGTATATAAATTGTACTGCCTAAATATGCATAATAATTACTTGGGCAGAGATTTTCTGCACTAATTGTGCATAAATGTGGAGCGCATACAGAGTGATGGAAATTTGGTCTTTAAGAAAGAAAAAAAAAACTTTTGTTTGGATGAAGGAGGTGGATGGGAGGTTGCCTCGTGAGATTTAGTTTCTGGGCAAAGTGGATTTGGCTTGATGAAAAGTGCACGGTCTAATACAACTGGATCATGCCAAATAAATGTACCATAGTCTGAAATTTCTACATTTATTCCAGAACTGCAATCCCCTTGGCCCTCGAATCTCTCTCTCCCGTTTTTCATGGTTTAACATAAATAAACCCACCTCCTTCAAATTCCCTGCTTTCCTTCCTGAAAGTCCCTGTAATGTCCATCTTGTATACCCCGTGTTCCCTGCCCCATCCCTCTCCCTTCCACAGATCTCCTAGTATATCTGTTCCCCACTGCTTTGTCCTTCCCTCTCCCGCCCCTCTTGTCTCATGCCCCCCCCCCTTGCTGTGCGTTGTGTGTTAGCTCTCATACGAGCCTCAACAATGTATACAAAAATAAATAAATGGTGCAAGTGAGGTTTGTGAACAAATTTGCACGCACCTCACATCACCTCTAGTAGCCGTGAGCTGTTAAAGCACATACAAGAAGGTGCATTATTCTAGGCTGGATTAAACTAACAAGATGGGAAAGCGTAGCGCAGTTTGACTACGCCTTGATTACCCGCTGCTGTCAGGCCCTTTTCATGACTTGCACAAAGGGTTAATCACGAAAGCGACCAGGGGGTATACAGTTGATTTCCACAAAGCCGAGCGATCTTAATTGGTGCTTATTAGGGCAATCTTGCGATCCTGCCAAGTGACCCTATTTTATGTGTCAAAATAATGATGCGGCGTCTGTCGAGGTGGGTAATGTAGGTCTGATGAGGTGTTCTTGGCCACTGGTACAACACCCTTCTCCACGGTGCGTTTTTGTGAAACTCCAATTGGCAAGAAAATGCATTCTTTTAAGCATGTTTGCCTATTATCCATAGCCGTGGCGCCGCTTTTGTTCAGCCCTGGGTGTGAAATGGTTCTCGGAAGGTAGAACGGCTCAGGTGCTGTGATTTAATGGAAGCGTTACATCGGAATTGTACTAATAACTTGAGACGTGTGTTTTTGCAACCTAACCGTAGCCGAGCTTGCAATGGTGCTGTGACTTAACGACTCAGACATTTTACCCAGTTCTTTGCATGAATATAAAAAAAGCTGTTAAGGAGAAATGTTCCCCGAAATATTTTGCAGTTCATGGGTGACGATATCACAGGTGTACCAGCACTCTGAATTTTAATTTGATGCTTCACTCTCAGAACCAGCCAAATGTCTGTCTGTGTGTAATTTATTTAAATTAATACTTATTTACACAAGCAATATGATATGCATCTGTTTTGCAATGGGGTTGGAGGGATGGTTTGGGTGGTAGGGGGGGATCTGTTGAGCGTTACAAACAGGAAAAGCTTTGTTCCCAGCATTCCTCAATCAGATTGCGATTTTTGAAGTTTAAAAGTAAAGTTTTTCTTCCAAGGGAGATTCAAAAGATATTCTTCTTTAACAGCCACTAAATTTCAGCATTGTGTGGTCAGCCAGGGGAAGCTTGGCCCAAGAATTTATGAACCAGCTGGCCAGGCCTGACGTTCAACTAGTTCGAGCAGGAATTTGGCCATGGTGCCAGCAATGGCTTGTCTACTCTTTGCAAAGGACACAATGGGATCGTCAACATCCACCAACGAATGCTGGTAGACATTTAACATTCATCCAAGGGACAGCACACACATTGATGAATCACCCTGCGTGTAGCTGGCTTTACCGGGATGACAGTTTATAGCTGGCTCGGGAATCAAACCTTCGAGGTGAGTGTGCATACCTCTAGGCCATCCTGCCAGCCAGGAGATGCAAACGATATTTGGTGATAAATTGTAGATTCCATTTTTAATGAAAAAAATAGGGTTTTAAAATTTGTTGGGTTTGTTGGTGGATTTGTTTTATAACTTGGTGATCGAGTCCTGACATCAAAGGTGCCAAACATTCCCGTGATCCCATGAAGGTGAGCCATTTATCTGACAGGTGTCTCACGATTGTTGTTCATCGCGCCCGATTGTTGTGCATTAGGATAAAATAATGGTGAAGAGTCTGGGAGAAGCTTAATCAACTTTCTAACTGACAAAAGGTGGCATTGTGGATTGTCCCATGATGCAAAAACGCAAGGCTTGGAAGCCCATCAAAACAAGTTTGTGTTCCATTTATTTTGAGCACAGAGCCTAATGCAATTGACCCAGCACTACTCGAGTTTAACCGGCAACGTAACGGTAAGACGTGTTCCATGCAGCCTTGCTGTGTGCACTTGCCACACCTAAAGTATTCAAGTTGCATTGTTGTATCACTTGTGATTCAACTGGAGGCTCAAGATGCTGAAGTCTCATGCACAGCACATGAGATGCAAACTTTTTGACTCGTATCTTTGAATCTGTTACATGATTGAGTTAAGTCTTTTATTTGACTACTTGCATTTAGTAAAATGTTTTTTCTACATATCGGAGTGTAAAGAGAGTAAAGCAAAAGAGTAGGGTGCAGAAGACACCAGTTGGAATGTGCAGGTAACACGGAATCGGCATCGGACATCCAATCAAAAAGTGCATGTCGTATCATCATGTATACAAATTGAGAGAGTGTAGCCTTTTCTCCTCCATAAGTTAACTTTTGCCGATTGGATTTGTTTTGTCCACTGGGTTATTATTCGTTATATCTTTGTAAAATACTTGGTTACTATTTGTCGTGTCCAACACTGTACCAATAACTCCTGTATGTCTTTGCATCTCCCCTTTTGTGTGACTAATTTGGGAGATACATGAGTACAATTCTGCCTGTACTACCTGTCTGCTTTCTTGTGTTCTTATTAATAAAAAAATCCCTTTCACCCTCAGCATTTCATCTTTCCGATCGTTTTCCCGCACCCACCACTTCATGCAACGTGCACCCATTCTGCCCTCTATGTGCTGCTCATTGGGTAACTTTTTCATCCTTGAATTAATCCATTAATTTAATTCCCTCTTCATTAACTTGCATCTTCATTGTGGCCATGCTACCTGTGCACACAAGCAATGTTATAGTTACCTCCGTCAACGAAAGTGGACATAGGTTATGTTTTCACCTCTGTCTGTCTGTTTGTCTGTCTGCAAGCAGTATATCTCAAAAAGTTGTGGACGTATTCGGACAAAACTTGGTGGAGAGGTTGGAAGTGTGACAAGGAAGAAATGATTCGATTTTGGTGAAGATCCGGATGCGTATCCGAGAATTTTTTTCAATGATTCTTCACCATGGAGTGATCGGGCTAAAAATGATATACAACATGATATCTCCAAAAGTTACGGATGAGTTTTGCCAAATTGGTGAATGAGTTAACAGCTTGGTTAGGTGACAAGAACAATCCAATTTGGTTTTGGTTCAGGTCCGAATCTATATCCGGTCTATCGGTGGTATACAAAACGTAACTTGTTCAGCCTGGTGGAGGTATGCGTTCGACCGAATGCCATTCTAGTCTTCTCTGTTATTCATCCCCTAATTTTCTTCTCTTCCCTCTTGCATTGCTCCCCCTACCACTCACCTTGCTATGCCACCACGCAACCATTTTCATCTGTTGAAATGAACATCAGAAGCCCACTCTACATTCTGTTGGATTTCTCCCTTCAGGTTGCCAGTTCATTTACAGATGTCATCGGTCTAACAGAAACCCTTCATTCACTGGATATCACAAACTCTTCCATCTCCTTCCGTGGCTCCATCTTGAATAGCTTTGATGACCCAATCCTTGTGCTGTTGGCAGTGCTACAATCTATACCAGGAGCTCCCTGTCCTATATTCCCCTCCACTCTCCCCACCTCCCAATACCTATTGAAAATCTCTTTGTCCTTTGTCCCTCTTTGCAGATATGTCTTGTTTATATGCATGATGTACTATCCTCCCAACTGTTGACTCTCTGTACGAGGCTTTCTCAGCCAACTTTGACTCCTTCCTTTCACCCCAGCTGTCTTTTACTAATCTCTAGCGACTTCAATTGCCACCATTCTGTCTGGCTTGGCATCAGTCCTTATACTGCTGTCCATGATATTTGCAACCAACGCTTTATGTGACACTTTAGGCCTTACCCAATCTGTTGGATTCCCAACCCATATTTTGGATATCTCCCCAAATGGCTCACACTCTCTTCTCAACTTGATCATGTCAAACTTTTGCTCAAACTTCCTGCTCTTCCTCAGCTCCCTTTGGTACATCAGACCATGTACTCTTGAAAGTGTCTTTCTCACGTGGTCATATGAGAAACGACCAAGGTGCAGATTGGTCGAGCCTGCAGTCCAATATTTCTTCCATTCACTGGAAGATTGGTCAACTTTCTCCTCTATTTTGAACAGCACATATTACCAGACTACTCTCTTCTTCATCAGTTCATACCTTCACACTTCCAGCTATCCTTCCTAGCATATTGCCTTGGTATACCAGTTCACATGGTGAGGAGAATTTTAGAAAGTTTTTTTTTTTTCCTTCCTGGAAAGCTAATTCTGCCAGTGTTAGCCAATGTTATTTAGATAAATCTCACAACCATTGTGTTTGTGTCATGGTGGTAATTTGTTGTAGTTGTTTATGGTGAATGTACCTGTTTTGTTTTTTTACTTTTGAAGAATGGGGTCACAATGAATGCTGCTCATGCTTGGGCTGACTGCCTCAAATCTGTATTTGCATAAAAGGACGACATTCTTCCTGTACACATCATGCCCCTCCAACCCCCAGCTACTGAAAACTCCCTCCAGCAGTTTATTTTCCTTCTGCAAAGACGTAGAAATTCTGAGTCACGATTGACTCCTCCACTGTGACTTGAACTGAGAATATTGTTGCAGTTCTGTAAAACCGCATGCCTCCAAAACAATGGCACACAACATACAGCGATCCCAAGGCAGTTATTTCAAAGTAATCTTAGATAGTCCCTTCCATAGGTCCAGTGGGTAAAAATGGGAAAGATGCGTTGCATGGGACTCTCGTAGTTAGTTTTAAAAACATATTTCTTACATCTTCCACTTTAACCTTTGACCTTTTCCTTTTCGTGACACGAACAATGCAATCAAGCACACATGCTATGCAAATAAGAATAGCCAACATGCTACGAGTGTCTCCAGCATGCTCGTGCTGCGAGCGCATCCAGCCAACAGTGCACCGGAACATCATTTTGTTGGAGTTTGCGAGCCCATTCCCCATTCAAATGTGCGCTCCATTTCCCAACTGCCACCTCACCGAAGACTTCACTCCGCTCACCAAACCTCACCATGTTCACCGCAACCACTTCTTACAACTAGGAAAAATACCCCTGCAACAACCCATGCTAACAAGCAGCTTTTATTCGTCCATTTCACTATGAACACCACGTGGCACTCAGACCTCACCATGGATGCCACGTGGAAATCAACACTCATTGCAGATGCTGCATTGCCACCACCTCTCACGAAGAATATCAAGACCAGAGTGTCCTGTACGAAAACTACCATAACTGTTCCATGGTCGCCAAATCCACACCGAGATGTCAAAGGGCCCGGAGGAGATGCGGTTCGAGTTGTTCCAGGGCATAAAGCAAGGCATGAATGTGGGCTGCAACTTATGAGGGGACCGGCGGGTAGCACAACAATTTCGCTCCGATTCCTTATGAGAATGAAGAGCAGTGCACGTTTGGGGCTAGAGCATGCGTCCAAAGACCACGGCCCCATGCAAAGCTCAGAGCTCCAATCCGTGCCAAGGTCGGCAAGTGACTAACCCAGTTTCCAGCTCCGAGGCCTGGCGGGGCATTTCTACGGCCACTGTGGCCTACTCGGGGAGCGGGATTTTGCCTGTGGCTCGTCGAGATCCAGTCCTTGGCCCCTCCCTTTGTGCGGGCCCATAAATAGGGTAGTGCAGGGCTAATTCCTTCTTCGCCCTCCGCTCTTTTGGGTCACGCTCTTTGAGGGTCAGTCGCTCTTCCAGTCAGCCTGCTTGTGGGTCGTTCAGTCAGCCTGCTCGCCTGCATGACTCCATCCTGTTCGCCCTGCTCGCTGGTCACTGCTGCTGCTCACCTTTGTGTTCGGGCTGTTGGTGCTGCCGCCAAAGAAATGCAGAGCCAAACAGGATCGACAAGCAGGCAGTTAGCGAGCTGGTCGGCGTGGAGTGAAAGGTGCCATGAGTCCCAAAACCAAGCGGGGAGAGGAGATCTCACACTACTGCTGCGAGGTGGGGCCGCTGCGTTGGAGCGATCTCCAATAGGTGCAGACATTTACACAGATAAGATAGGGACTTTCTCCTTATGGATCTTTTTCTTCCATCTTTCTTTCCATTTACCTCGTCTACTGTGGACACATAAAAGAGCATTAAAGCGGGCGAAGCCCGGATGTTCTTTTATGAGCCGAACCGAAGGAGCGAACGTACTGACTCATTCATATTTTCCTCTTGCACGACGCAGCACCCCCATGTTGCACTGCACCACACATCACACCCACACTCGAGATACAACCAGTGTTCCTCCCACCTACCTCTCGCTAAGCATTCAGGGTTGCGTTGATCTACCGACCGCACCAGGTATTGAGAGATTGTTTACCCTCACCTGCTTTCTTTCTCTCTGGGCTATATCTAATCTTCCGTGTGTGTGTGTGTGTGTGTGTGTGTGTGCGTGCGTGTGTGTGTGTGTGATCCTAGCATAAATTAAGATTGTCGAAGATATACGGGATAACTCTGCACTATCTGCTTTTGTTAAATTGTTTGTCTTTTGCCGCACCCCAAAAATTCCTTGCTTTCCCTGCTGTACTTGCCAATAAATCCCATCCTCTATGCCACATATCTTTCCTCACTTTGGTTTTCATGTTTTCCTTCATTGGTCTAGCATGGGTCCCTAGCTTCGCCGGGACGTTATTTCCCAAAGATTTCCTTTAAAGCCGATATGTATTTGGCAGTTCCGCTCGGCTGCACCTGATCCGGTCGATAATCTGGTTAACACAAGTACGTATCGAGGGTGTGTTCCCTGGTAATGAGGTTACGTGACCCTTAGGTAAATGGTTTATTCGACTGAGGACTCTAAGTCACGTAGTCGAGTCATTGGCGCTCGCCGTCGATTAGCGACCCACCGCATCACTAAGTTATTCATGTGTGATTGCCTGCAATTCTGGTTAGTCCGGCAAGGAACCCGAGGCAGTCTGTCCCTCATGGCCTCCTCGCAACTCCGGGACCACAACAATATCATTACTTAATTGTCTATACTTGTTCATCTTTCGTGTCTACTCCTGCTTTTTTCCAATTCATTGTATTGTGAGCTGCTTGTAGGCATCATGCAAGGTCATCGCAGTTACTCCAGTTCATAAAAATGATACCTTATAAAACCTCTCAACCATGAACAATTAAGGCAGCTTTCTCTCAATCCGAAGCAATGTAATGGAATGATTGCAGAAGACTACAAGACGTCTTCTTTAATGCTCTCATCTCTCATCTCCGATCATGAGTTTGGCTTCTTTCCAGGCTGAATATGCTGGTGCTTCAGTGTGAAGAATGGATATATGCCCTCTCTCAAACAAGCCGAGGGCATCTCACACTGGACATATCCCGGAAGCATTATCTTCTGAATGGTACCACACCCTGCTTTCCAACTGTCAGTGAATGGGATCCAGTCTCCTGGACTGGTTGTCAGATTTCCTGTACCAGAAACACCCACACCATTTGGGAGCAGCCTCGGGGCAGGGAAATGGTAAGGGGGGGGTAGTGGGGGAGGTGGAGAAAAATTTATTATGTGCCATGGATAAATCTCCCCTGTCTGCTGCAGGAGTCAGTAAACCACTTGCACTGTGCCACGTGTACAGGAAAAAATCATAAGTTGTCTTCCCCCCTGGCATGGGGGGGGGGGTGGATTATGCCCTTGACTTGACCCTGAGTAATACCTAACACGTATGCACAATTTGGTTGAGATAGGCACAACCCTGTTTTTTTTTCTCCATGACTTTCAGACATATATACACACACACACACACACACACACACACACACACACACACACACACACACACACACACACACACACACACACACACACCACACAATACATACACACACATAATTGCCTTATTCGTCTCCTACTGGTTTCTCCGGAGGGGACTATTGGTTTGCTCTCCGTCTGTCCATCCGTTCGTCCCACCTGTGTTTTTCTGCATTTTTTCTCATTTCCCTTTAATGTATTAAATTGAAACTTGATACACGGCTTCAGGATGTTAAGTTACAGAAAAGTTCGAGTTTCAGGGCGTTTCATCAATTTTTCACAGAGTTATGCCCTTTTTGGACTTGCATAATATCACACATTATACATGGGTCAGTGTTCAGCCACTCTGACTCCACCCCACCGCTTGACACCCATTGGCTGGACAGCTGGCCTGACTCCACCCCAATTAAATTGTGCGCCGCCATTGCATGAAGCAGCACAGATCGGCAGGCCTCAGGCCTGGGTGTTGGTCCATGGCCCAGTGCAATTGTCGTGATCTCAGGTGTATAACCATGATGTATTATATATGCACAGAAGCTGAACACATGTTTTTGCGTCATTGTATGTACATTTTGTTATTTTTAATATGAAATAGGCAAAGCCTATAAAAACTGACAAAACACACTGTGCAAAAAGAGTATCTTCTTCTTGATTTTGCTTCCAGTATCAGCTTGAGCACGTGTTAAAGTAAACGAATTTCTATCTGGTTTCTTATCCCAGTTGTCTTTATTGATTTCTAGTCTACAAAATTCATCAGTAAATGAAAATTGCTTTTCCTTTTATTTTGCCGAATAGACTCAAACACGGTGGGTTAGAATGTTTCTTCATCTTGATTTTGATTCCGGTATCAGCTCGAGCATGCGTTAAATGCAAACAATTATCTCCCAAACATTCATTGGGACCAGTAGGGGATATTTATTGCAAAGCAATTCTCACTCTTGTTTAATATAGTAGGTTGCTTGCAAGCAGTAATTTGCTTTAATGGGTGTTCTCTACCATGCTCCACCACAATAAGCCAGCGTCCATTACAGGAGTGTTTTGAGACCATTCGCTGAGATCTGAAATCTGACACTTGATCACTAGAAAATTCATTGCATCACTTTTCAGATGATTCCACACTGTGCAGGGCTACAATTAAGCCTCCCACAATCTAAAGTAGCACTCACTTCCATTCATTAATTTCCTTCTCTCACACTTGGGACTGTCTTCCCAAGTCTATAGTCGAATGCTCTTCCCACCAGCACTTCAAGTCTGCCGTCCGATGCCACCTCATGATATCTCCTATTTTACCTCTCCATTAACTTGTGGTCTACTTTTTAGCAGTGCTAATTTGTTAATATTTTCCATCATGAACTTTGTTTTTTTATCTGATTTATAACCAATCATTTTGCCGGACACAACTACCCGGCTCCAGTACCTCCCCCTCGAGGGACGAGGAGAGAGGAAGGCTTTAGCCAAGTGTAACGATGCTTCCCTGTCTGGCAGCTCGCTATTTACACCATCGTGGCAATGACTCATGGAATTGAGTTTCACTGGAGTTAAACTAAAGGTCACCGGAGTTAAAGTATAGTTCACTGGAGTTAAACTAAAGTTCAATGGAGTTAAACCGCGTTTGCGGCCCTATCCTCCAGCAGCACATTGTTCTCTGCACCCACAGCCTTGTACCACATGCCGCATCGTGGCTCTATCTTCAGTGGGTTTTCGCTCCTTTCAACCATGGGAATGCTGTCATCTTTTGGTGGTGCAGCTTCTTCTCATGGGCACTGGCTATTTTATGAAACCTCAGTCACCGAGCGGATCATATTATTTCGTGGACACCATGCCAAATTAGCCCACTGGGGATTTACCATTTCTTGCTTCTTACTGAACTTGTGACTGTATGCACCCACACTCAAGCTTAACAGCTTATGGGACACCATTCAGACTGAACAAAGTCATCGTCCTTTGGCGGTGAGTCGAAGTCATATTCTTTCTCATTATTGTAGATCATCCTTTGAAATTTAATGAATGATATCCACATCAAATAGACAAACTAAATAATTAATTGATTTCCCATGTTGCAGTTTAAATGATTCCAGTTTTTTTGGAAACAGAATCGAGGCTCATGGAGTAGCTTCAGTTGCTGGTTTGCATTCCAGTGCAATAAATCTCATTAAAGCCGGACTTTAAGGGCAATGGCCTATTATGGATGTGGAGGTTTCAGACTTGCTGCAAATAACACCAGTGTCCCTCAAGTCAGAATTTTGATATGGAAGGTGTGGGTTGCGCAACAGGGAAATCTTAGTTGACTGGCATGGCATTTTGGTGTGAAGTAGTTGGACCATTTGCTGTTTCCTCCTCTTCACAAACTGAACTTTAATTGCTTTGCTGCTCACTCATTGAAACGCATCCAATGATTCATAATTTAAGAGTTTATCCCTTCGATTGTGCCTGTAAAACTACAGAATACAATCAGCACTTGCCTGACCTTAAAATGCTTTTTGTTGAAATTTTTATGGAGCTTTGCCTTTACTTATTTAACGTCGTACACTGTGGATTTCAACAATGATTGATTGATTGCTCATGCCTTGCTACAAGTTCTTTAGTAGTTCAAATTTTGTGTATGCTTTTAGAATTATTCTGCATGAGGAGTCAACCACCAATAGCTTTCTCGACTTCCTTCAACATATTTCTTTATGCATGTAAAGCAATCAAAACACATCGTGCACAATACACCACAGTTTTATCGTGAATGGGATGACCGCAGAACACAGTGCATTGGTCTGTGCTCGAGCCTTCACCACAAACTACCATGTAATTCTGCAATAGAGCATGTTCTTGTACGGAAACTTTTATATCCAGACCCTTTCCAATTTATACTGTTAATTACGAAGTCCTTGCTCATCAAGGTTTTACTGTGATTTTCCGACTTCATGTGGTATAAGTGCCTCAAATTGAGATCCCTGTCCTACAAAAAAACAATTTTTCCTGTAATGGGACTACAGACCATCCTCATCAATTGACATGGTCTTTATCTTGAACAAATATTGAGATACTGCAGGACTTTCCTCCTTGCTTAACATGAAACAACACCAAACATTATATTTACCTATCGATACTATAAAAGTTGTGTGTGTGGGTACGTGCATGTGTGTGTGTGTGTGTGTGTGTGTGTGTGTGT
>CM068954.1:157709199-157734288 GCA_035128595.1 Eptatretus atami
TAATTGGAGCAATATAGGTTTATAAATTAAAATTCACAGATTTTAAAGAGATAATGTGACGAGTAAGGAAACCTACACACACACACAAATACCACCTTGTCGCACCGATTCACACAGTCGCAAAGAACAAAAGAGGAGTGGAGGATTGTATTTTTATTTGTCTGCACTGGCTGCGCAGTCAAACAAATTGATATCAGTCATCAACGGAAGATTAACACACATTGATCCATTACCGCCGGTGCTTGCCACCATGTAAATATAGCACAACACCACTTTAATTTAATACGTTACCACTGGGGCGGCTTTTTGAGGACCCCGCCAGTTTATTCGTGCCTGTTGTTTGTGTCCTTTATGACATCCTTAAAAACAGTAAGTTTCCTATTTTGGAATTCTTTTCAATTTTGGTTTGAACCGTCCAGGCAGGAAGAGTAACAAATTTCTCTGAGCATGTGTTGATCGGGACAAATTCGGAGCACGTATAACTGCAAGTACGCGCCATCAGTACTTCCAAACAGGTGAAAATTCGTGGCAGAGTTGATGTTTTCTGAATAAGCTGGCATGTTGTCAAATATGACTATACATTCAATTGTTTTGCACTGTGATCACTAGAGGAGAGAATTTGTAGATCTAGAAGGCACGCTGCCAGACACATCTGAGGGAACGATATGCAATTATGATCAGGGAAGATTCCGCCTTTTTCTCCGTCCAATCGGCGAGCGTGGCTCCGCCCCTGAGGTCGTTTGGATCCGAGAATTTGCATATGGTGGGTTCCTGGAGCCGATAAAGAGACGAGCGCAAGGCGAATCGTGGCAGAAGTGGGGCAGATGAGTACGGAGGCGAACGGCTACGGAGGCGAACGGCTACGGAGATGAACGGCTGCGGAGGGAGATCGGCTGAGGAGAACCTGGAGGCTCGGGTCCGGGCGAGGAAGTCAGCGACGAGGTCACGTTGAATCGCGCATCGCGGGACTCGAGCAAGCCAGCCATACTCCCTCCCCAGAGCATCAACAATTCCCCCTTTCCCCCGCGCTGAGAGAGTGCGACAAGGGGGCCCCGTTCCCACTTTACACCAGCAGGTGCCCACGAAACCGCCGTGCAGCGACATTTTGCGGCTCGCCACGAGGGCGCGGGTAGGACCCTTCGGTGTCGTGGACCTGGCGCTCATCAGGTTCCACGCGCATTAGCCCACGGGCCCAGTCTGTCTCCCTTGCCTTTGAGGGGGTCTTTCCTTTGCTTTGGTGTGAATGTGTGTTGTGGCGCCGTGTCTTGTAAGGTAGAAACTGTATAAGTGTTGCCGTGTGTACGAGTATTCGGTCGTAGCTCTGCATTATTGTTTTTGTCTTAAATTGATATATGTGCATTTGTGATTACTGTGTGGCTGTAAATACGTACTATATGTGTGCTCTATGTGAGGTGTGAATTAAATGTGCTTTTTGTTGAATTGCTGCCCCGTTTCGCTGCGTCCTTTCCTTTGTGGGTCTCCATCTTGCTTTACGTAAGGGTTTGAGTGGGCGCGGGGACGCCCGATAATTAATCGGGAACCGTCGAGGCCGACGATAACCGCTCGGTTATCCCGATAGCACGGAACGGATCGCTTAAGCGGCCCGTGTCCGAAGTCGACCTGCGGCGAGGTGCGGTCGCCCGGTTTACCATCCGCGTGGGTACTTAGGTAGGTCGAGTTTGGCGAACAACCCATCCACACGGGTGGCCGATTGGCACGATCGTGGTGAGGCCGAAAGGCCCACCCGTGACTGGCTCCCGGCGTTAGTCGAGAGGGTCACGACTGAATTGTCCGTCCGGTGGGCGAGGCGGTCGCGATTCGAGTCACGTGGCCGATCGCACGCCGGCGGGCGCGAATTCGCAACATATATATATATATATATATATATATATATATATATATATATATATATATATATATACATATACATATGTACACAGTGCATAGCACAACAGAATCCTTGATGAAAACCATCAATGAATCTGAAACTGGGTAGGAGATTCACATTTCAGGACAATGTTCTGAAGTACAAAGCGAACCTCATGTTGGAGTGGCTGAGTAAGAAGAAAATAAATGTTCCTGAGTGGCCTGTTCAAAGTCCTGACTTGAACCCAATTGAACATTTATGGCGTGACTTGAATGTTGGCAGACCATCGACGATCCCCATCAAATTTGATACAACTAAAGCAATTTTCACGTGAAGAATGGGTAAAGATTTCATCATCTCACTGTGCAAATCTGGAAGAGCCCTCCCCAAAAAGACTCATCGCATTATTGCTGCAAAAAATGCTTCCACAAAGTATGCTTTGATTTAAGGAGCTGAAGACTTTTGTAACCAGGGAATTTCGATTTGTACATGTTTTTTGCAGGTATTCCTGACATGTAATCTCCATCACCGCCAACAGTGTTTTGCTTAATCTCTTCAGTTATGAATAAAAAAAAGTTCATTTGGAAAAATTGTTTCTACATAATTCGTAATTCATCGAAATGTGGCATTTTTTTTTTCGGGGTGAATACTTTTGCATACCACTGTATCTGCCATGTGACATGGTGCAGCTGTCACGCACTTCACACAGCCTAATGTTGTAAATTACCCCCTCCACCAATTTTTTGCGTCTTCACACCAACAGACATGCCTCGAACACCTCTAAAAGACTCGATCAACAACCACCACATGAGATTTGGCATTGTAATTACTTCATGCTTCCTCTTGTGGCATCAGCTTTGCAAAAATCGTTTTTTGAGCCAATACTCCCTGGAACCAATTTCCATCAATGAAAGATCTACAAGCAGTGTTCAAAATGTTCTCCAAACACCAGACTTGCAATGGTCTAAGGCCTTCCAGCGATTTTCATTTTCTTTTTCAAAATAAATAAATAGTTTGGAAATATCTTCCCCGATAATTATAAATATATAATTATATATATATATATATAATTATTGTTGCAGTTCGATAAAACTGCATGCCTCAAAGGTAATGGCACACAACATAAAGCGATCCCCAAGCAGTTATTTCATTCGTATATGTCTTCATTAGTTCCGTCCATATGTCTCTTGGGGAAGGATGTGTTGCGTGGGACTCTCGCAGTTCGGTCTTTTATATCTCTTATATCCTCTCGTTAACCTTTCACCTTTTCCTTTCCGTTACATGAATCATGCAAGCACGCACGCCATGCAAATAAGAATGAGCAGCACGCTACAAGTATTTCCAGTATGTTCACGCTGTGGGCGCATTCGGCAAACAGCAAACCGGTACATCGTTTTGTTGGAGTTTGTCCGCCCATTCCTCACCGCCACCTCACCTCAGACTTCAGTCCGCTCACTAAACCTCAACACCTTCACCACAACCACTTCCTCCAACTGGGGAAAAATACCCATCGCAGCAACCCACGCTAAATCCCGACTTTTATTCACCATTTCACTACGAGCACCACGTGGCACTCGACCCTCACTATCGATGCCACGTGGTAATCAACACTCGCTGCAGATGCCGCATTGCCACCGTCTCTCACAAAGAATGTAAAGACAAGAGTGTCCTGGTCTATGATTGCCATAACTGCCCCATGGTCATGAAATCCACACCAAAACCTCAAGGGACCCGGAGCGGACTTTGGTCGAGCTGTTCCAGAACATAACGCAGGACCTGGAAGCACCCATGGGTCGAGCAAGGATTTTGCTCTAATTCCATGTTGGAATGAAGAGCAGCACATGTTCGGGGCCAGAGCACGCATTTGAAGACCGCAGCCCCATGAAAAGCTCAGAGCTCCGAACTGTGCCAAGGTCGGCAAGTAACTGAGCCAGTTTCCGGCTACGAGGCCTGGCTGGGTGTGGCTATGGCCGCTGTGGTGTAATCGGGGAGCGGGATTTTTTCTGCGACTTTTCGAGATCCGGTCCTCAGCCGCTCCCTTCGTCCGGGCCCATAAAAAAGGCAGAGTGGGGCCAGTTCTTTCTCTTTGCCCTCCTTTCTCTTTTGCGTCATGCTCTTTTTGTGTCGGTCGCTCTTCCAATCAGCCTTCTCATGAGTTGTTCAGTCAGCCTGCTCGCCTGTATGAGTCCATCCTGTTTGCCCTGCTCGCTGGTCACTGCTGCTGCTTGCCTTTGCGTGTGGGGCTGTCAGTGCTGCTGCAAAAGGAATGCGGAGCCGGACGGGATCGACAAGCAGGCAGTCAGCAAGCTGGTCAGCATGGAGCGAAAGGCGCTGCGAGTCCCAGTAACCAAGTGGGGAGGGGGGATTGCACACTACTGCCGTGAGGTGGCGCTGCTCTGTTCAAATGATCCCTAATAGGTACAGAATTTACACTTACAGACATTTACACAGTTAGGACAGGGACTTTCTTCTTCTGAATCTTTTTCTTCCATCTCTCTTTCCATCTACCTCATCGACTGGACGCATAAAAGAGCATCATCGTGGGCAAAGTCCGACCTTTCTTTTGCAGGCCAAACCAAAGGAGTGAATGTTCTGACTCGCATTCACTTTTTCCTCGAATGAATATTCTGCACTGTTCCACACAACTTTCCTTGCTATAGTTGTAAATAAATGCCCTGTGTAGAAATTTTCTCATCTCGTTTTCATGTTTTCATTCATTGGTCCACCATGGCTCGCATTCTAGCTTAGCCGGGACGTTATTTCCCAAAGATTTGCTTTGTAACCGATACGTACTTGGCAGTTCCGCTCGGCTGCACCTGAACTTGCAGGTAATCTGGTTAACACAAGTATGCATTGAGGGCATGTTCCCTGGTAATGAGATCACGTGATCTTGAGGTAAACGTTTTATTTGACGGCGGACCCTATGTCACGTGTTCGAGTTATTGGCTTTCACGGTCGATTATCAACACAAAGTTATTCGTGTGTGACGGCCTGCAATTCCAGTGAGTCCGGCGTATAACCCGAGGCAGTCCATCCCCCTGATCTCCCCACGACACTGGACCACAACAATAGGTTATATTATATATATATATATATATATATATATATAATATATATATATATATGCATATACAGGTAGTCGTCGACTTACGACCACAATTGGTTCCGACCGAGCGGTCATAAAGGCCCAGTCACTCCTTGACGTTTTAGCCAGCTTATGCCGATTTTTGAAAAATTTGTCTAAAACGCTGGCACACGTCGAATCCGTTATGGGTAAGTTTTGGAAACATTGAGAGCATGCTGAAAAACACTGCCATACATCGTAGTACGCTGGCTTTCATCGTTGTACTTTGTGGTTGTCCTCAAATTTTAGCATGCTTGAAATTTTACGACTTATGCCAGCGTATGACTCACAAGTTCCGCTACGCTGGCCATAAGTTGTAGGCACACGTAAATTGTAAGTTAATCATAAGTCGAAAAACGTCGAGGTAATGTTTAGCATACCCGAAACTTATTTGTAACCTATGAGTCACGTGTTGTAGGCACGTTACGCGATCGTTGACACACGTCGACACACGTTACTTGTAAGGCACTCATAAGTCGAAACATGTCAATGTAATGGTTAGCTTCAGTGTTCCAGACTCCCTGTTTTTATTTTTTTTTAGGTTTTTATCTTGCCAAAACGAAGTTTTTGCAAGATATGTTAGTCAGCTTGTATGTTGTTTTTTTTTATTTTTTTTTTCTTTGTCTGTAATCACGTATAGTCCGGCAGATATGTGAAAAAAATGTGCCTTTAGTGATACAAGCATGAAATTTGGCACACTGCTAGGGCAGTATCTTACAAAGATTTTTGGATATAGGACATTCCAGATTCTTCCCAGAGCCAAATGGGCGCATTTTACAAAATAGCCGATTTTGTGTTGTACAAGGAGGATACATGTGGATCAAACTATATTTAAGAAGCATACCAGTGGTTTTTTAACTAAATATAGATTCTAGCAAATAAGAAATAGCAAATAAAGGTGACAAAGCGTGAATAAACCATTTATTTGGTCATTTTTTGGTGCATTTTTGCACTTTTGGACGGTTTTCTACAACAAACTCTTCAAAAAACTGTTATCAAGCACCATGGAATGACTGTTGTTCATTTAACACTCTTGAACTCAGAGGAAGTGCTTCTATTTGATCCTAACATCAACTTACAGAGTCAAAATTATACAGTGGAACCTCTAGATCCAGGTAACAGAGTCTACTATGTACAGTGGTGTATGACTCTGGCAGGTGTGCAGTGGTTGCTGTTGTAGTAACATCATCTGAGACTACAACCCGCAGCCGTTGAACTCCACGCACTTCACTATTCGGGTGCTGGAACAGCGAGATGCCAGTGCCGTGGAACGAGTCTTGAGCACTAGTTGAGCTGGATTGTGGTCGATGTTATCCACTGCGCCAGTCGTGAACAGACCACTCTTCAGTTCAGGTGGGCAAACTGCACCCTCCTGCTGGAAAAAGCGGCAGATACTGTTCCCCAGTCTGTGGAGATGCTCAGCACCCTATCATAGGAGACGGAGAGACCCAAGTGGAACAGAGTGTCAACCAGGTCTCGTTTGCGAGTCTTTGTGTGCATCAGCATTCCCAGGTACACAGGCACGGGGTCTCCCGATTGTGGCCGTGCTTGGTAGACTCAATACTCGTACTCTGTCGGCGGCGTGCGTAGCTGTTGAACATGAGGAGCTGTGAGATTGTAAGAGTGGGTGTTGATACAGATGAGTGGCTTGACTGCTCTTGGATCGTGGGACCATTCAGGATCATAGCAATGAGTGCCACGAGAGAATTTGGCACGGATTGTTCTTGGCAGAGGGCGTCAAATGAACCACTAAAGGCTGTCTTATCTTCAACATGTCTCTTCGGACTATGTTCGCGGCTCTAGCAAGATGAACACCATCACTATCAGCATCGTGTTCACAGGCCTTGTGAAGGCTGATCCGATGTCCTCGTTGAAAGCTAGCAGAACATCTCGGCCAGGCTTGTGCTCCTCCATGTCCGGAAAATATGTCATGATCCGGTGCTTGAGTTTGGTCGAGTGAACACGTCCAGTCAAGACTGTTCCAAGCTGTTTCAGCCGGTTGTTGTACAGACTTGTTAGGTCTGCCAGCTTGAACACTGGAGCACAAGAGCGTCCATGCGGGCATCATCGATGTAGGACACCAGTTCTCCGAGAGTTATGCCATGATTGATATCATCCTGGTCATCCAAGGTTCTCTTTGTGTCCCTTGCTTTTTGTTATAGAGGGAAACCAGACATTTCACTTGGTACAGGGCATCTTGCGCCATCATATCTCCAGCACTCAGTTTAGCAATAAGTGGCTTGTCTTCTAGTTTCAGAGCACATTTCTGACTCGTCTGTCCAGGTCAAAGGTAGAAGCTTTGCGCAAAGACTCGTTACCTGCTGGCTTGTCACAAAAGAAACACGTTTTGAGCAGTGACTCTGTGCGGTCCACAATCTGACGGGTATACTTTCGTGTCACGCCTTCGTATCCCCACTGGTTGTTTTCCTCTTCTCTGCCCGAATCAATTGAGTTTTGTTGTATTGTAGTCTGCACGAATCATGCCACTTAGCCCTGTGGTGCTGGAAGGTGGACTCAATACCCTCACCATCGTCCAAGCGGGACATGTCGAGAGATTTTGGCAAGCAGTCGATCTCACTGAACCTGAGGAGGTTGTCTGCCAGAGTCTGGTATCCAGACCCTCCTGTGCTTCGCTTGGAGTCAGCTGGACAATGAAGAGGCTCAGTGGTGTCCATCTGACACAGCACACATAGGTTCCAGTGTGTCTGGTTAATTGATGTAACAGATGTACTTGGCCCTCGCTGCTGGGGTCTAATAGTTTGAAATGCTTGGCCATTGTCTTGAACCACCACAATCAGTCACTGTAAAATTGGAAGGACCACCACCAAGCAGGGATTAGTCTTTGGGTACACTACAGTGGAGTTATCACCTGAAAACAGAATAGCAGAGTTAAAATGTTTTCAACTACGAACCCCAGCCCAGAGGAGATGCATATATACACAATGGCGATCTTGGTGATTGTCACTCGATGTCCCCAATAGGCCACCATATATTATTTCTTTGCCCTGGACAGGACCATGTTAAACCCAAATCAATATGAACACACCATTGTAGTTTGAACATTTCTATTATGCAATCATGAAAATTAATACAGTGAGTACATCAATATCGATTTCGCAAATTTATGCATTTAATCGCGACATTGCCAGCTACCAGTATGTAATTAATAATGAAATTATTCATGGAGTCTAAGTTCCTTTCACCAAATTGATTTTTGATTCTATTTATATTTCCAGAAACAATATTCAGGTAATTCACAGCATGATCATATTGCAGAGCTCTTTTTCCAGCCATGCATTATTGAGATGGTAAACTGTTATCTGTGTCCCTCATAGACCACCGTAGATGCATTTTTTAGTCAAATATGAAGTAGATATGAAGCATGTGCATACTAGTTGATAATAATCATATTATACTCACTACATTGTTTTTTGCACCAAGCACAATAGACTTTGCTGACCTTGTAGGCAGAATTTGTTATTCGTGGGCAGCATTTTGTAAAATGGCCACCATTTTGACCCTAGGGGTAATCTGGAATGTCCCTATATCCAAAATGTTTCCTAAGGTATGCTATACTGTGTACCAAATTTCATGCTTGTATCATCAAAGGCACAAAACGACCAGAATATTTCACATATCTGCCGGACTAGTATAAAAAATTCTGCAGAGCAAGTTATCATTGGAAATTTTTGTAACTTCGCATATCAGAGGCCTATAGAGGTCCTTTCAGCGCACAAAATTTTGAAGGTCAAGGTCAAAGGTCAGTCACTTTGTCGCAAATCAGGGGAGTCGACGAAACCCTTATTTTTTGAGTAATTTTGATCAGATCGTCTTCAAACTTCATGGGAATATAGGTCATGGTCTGGCGCTCAGCTGATTAGTTTTTGTGCGATTGGCCTTGACCTTCATGGTTAGCGCCTGAGGTCAAACATATTTGACCCAAGGTCAAATTTTCAAGTTTAGGACCATATCGTGTAGTACCTCAAATTGAACACCTCGATGAGTGCTTTCTAGATATGTCAAGCTTGAACATTATGACGTCATTTGATGACGTTATGAGGCAAACGCATATTTTTCATGGTTTACTCTGTAGAACGATTCTCATCGGAATCTCTCGTAGGCAGATATTCCTCAAGGAGTCGCTCCTGGTGGATAGCAGCTCTGTTCACCTCAGTGTGACCTAAAAGAAGTCACACGTGGTCACCTTTTGGCAAGATACGGGTCACCCTGCGGGTGACATTGGTTTATTTTTCTTCGGTATGACGGTCATGTTGCACTTCGATTTCTAGTGCGGTTATGATTTAAATCGTTGAGCGGCAGCCTATTAATTATATTATATTATAACCGCACTAGAAATCGAAGTGTCAACATCACTCAACGAAGAAAAAAAAAAAAACCAGGGAGTCTGGACACTGACGCTAACCATTACATTGACGTGTTTCGACTTATGAGTAACTACACAGTAACTTTTGTCGACGTGTGCCAACGATCGCATATCGTGCGTACAACTTATTCCCATCCATGCGGAACGTGTGAGGCATATGCAAGTATGTCTAAAATTTTAACACGTTTAAAAGTACAAGACGTACTCCACTTACTACGACGTATGATAGCGTACTTTAGCGTTCTATTCACGTATACCAAACTTACCCATCCGTATTCGACGTGCGCCAGCGTTTTAGACGCATTTTTCAGAGGTCGGCATACGCTGGCAAGATCGCCAAGGTGTGACTGCGATGTTGACACTTCCATTTCTCCGCCGGTTATGATTTGAATCATTGTGCGGCAGCCTTTTAATAGGCACCCACGTGATCGTCGGCGATACGTGCAGCGCGCTATGCATAAGTTAGACTATCGTTGGGCATAGGTTGTGAACGCCGACAACAGGCTAAGCATTCTTGGTATAAGTTATCTATAAGACACGAAAGTTCTGTGCCGTTACTAATATGTTATGCATACGACCAACTCGTTATGAATACGTCCGAATCTTTAAAAAAAACCATCAAAAGTTCAGCGTAAGCCAGCGTTTTACATACATTTTGATACGTTGCCATTGCTGGCTAAAACGTCAAGGTGTGACTGGGCCTTAAGTCGACTTGGTCGTAAGTCGGCCAACGTATATTTTACATACAAAAAAAAAGTAGAGTTTGGGGCCACTTTAAGTGGTCGTAAAGTTCGAATAGTCGTAAGTCGCATAGGTCGTAAGTCACGACTACCTGTATAGATAATATATATATATATATATATATATATATTATATATATATACATATAACATATATATTGTTGCGGTTCTAAACGCATGCCTTCAAAGCAACAGCAACCATCATACAGCGGTCCCTAGACAGTTATTCCATTATATATGTTTAGATAGTCCCTTCCCTTTTCTACAGCGGGTCAAACGGGACGTGTGTTGCGGGGATCTCATAGCTGCTCTGTTTACACCACTCAACTTCATTTCTATTCTTCTTTTCTGCTTATTCCTGAAATAAATCAAAGCAGACACTGCACCGAAGACAGCTGCTGTAAAAACCACAGCCACATCCTCAACGTATGCGTCCTCGTGAGGCCAACACGTGCAGCACATGCTGGCCGGGGGAGGGGAATAGAAAGCCGCAACAACACCACATGGACATCGACAGCGCAGCTGAGATATCCCTCGAAGCAACCTTTGCCACAAGCTCGAGATGATCATCTGATGTTTCCAATGATCTGTGATGAGATTGCTGGTTGCATTGAAAAGGCATACGAATGATTCGTTCCGATCGTTCCCTCAATTCCTGGCACAGATTGGGGTTGGCCCGCGCACACGATAGCATAATTGGGCGAACCCGAGCGCTGGCCACGTGCTTAATGGCGGATCCATGCATACTGTATGAAAAATCTCGATAGCAAGCGACCTGTGCTTAGCTCGTGACACCTTATTATCGTACTGAGCAGGGCACTGATTGCACACATCTTGTTCTAGTCTGTGCATGGGTTTACCCTAACATCTTACTGTCGTCCTCGCTGGCAGCCATGGGTGTTCCCATGGACGGCTGACGTCTCCTCGCCTCTCTGCCGCGAAGCCCGATCAAGCAGAGGTGTGCTGTGCAGTTCAGATCGCTCGGGCCGCATGGCACATCGCGGAGCAGGCATTGATCAGTGCTAATCGGGGGTGCCCGGTGGGCAAGCGGGGCTGACGCCACCCTCGTCCGGTCACCGGGGCACTGTCCGGGAGATCGGTGCAAGGCAATTCATGTCATGCAGTTCAGTGCGGGGCGATTCTATATGGGGCTCAGAGCGAGACGATTCCACAGCTTGGAGTTATCTTGCCAGAAGTGGAGTGGAGCCGCTTCCAGCCATCACGGCCAGGCCACGCAGTGGTCTGGGCCAAATCAGAGCGCCCGATTCGGGTGACGACACCGCTTTGGGGTGGCCCCACACCCACCACGGGTCTATAAAGACGATGCCGAGGCCGTCCAGAGTTCCAGTTCCGATTCTGGTGTCTTGCCCATCATTTGTTGCCGGCTCGTCCCGTTCTCTGCCCGGCCTGGGATTGATCACTCCGCCTTCTGTTCCCGCCCTTCTGTCATCATCGCCTGGACTCTGCCTCCACTTCTCCGCCCTTCTCCGCCCACACGTCACTGACTCCACCCACCCATCTGGTCCGTCTACCACTCCTCCCACTCGCTCTGACTCCGCTTCTCCACCCAAGTCCCACTCTTCACGCCCGATGGTCGCATCTCATTCTCTGGACCGAGCTAGCTGCATGAAGTGCCACGAAGGAAAAAACGATGTGCCAGCTGTCAAGGAGGTATCGCCCAGCAGAGCATCCCCCAAAACGTATTGGTGGCGTGATCGGGCAATCATGCAAGGTATTGAGAGACCGTTAGCCTCATCTCCTCTCCTCCTTTTTCCCTTCATTAACTCCTCATCGGGTGTGTGTGTGTGTGTGTGTGTGTGTGTGTGTGTTTTGTCCTGGCGCCTGTCCTCATAAGTTAAGATTGCAGAAGATTATTATTTCGAGTTAATTTGCTCTATGTCTGCTTCGTAAGTTGTTTGTGTAATTGTCACACCTCTTCTTCTTTCTATCCCTGCATTGCACAACAATAAAACTACTATTCACTGTGCCACATAACTTTCCTCACCTGCTTGTAAATAAATTATTATTAGAAATGTTCCAGCTCGTTTTTGTCTGTTCTTTCATTGATCCAGCATGGTCCGAATCCTAGCTTAGCCGCACTTTATTCCCAATGATCCGTTCCTTTTAGCCGGTACATCCTTGGCAGTGTCGCTCGGCTGCATCCGATCCGGTAAAGTAATCCAGTTTGGACAAGTCGTAACGAGGGCGTGTTCCCGCGTAATTAAATCATGTGATTAATTAGGTAATCTGGTTAACCCATAGACGGGAGGACCCAAAGGTCACGCGGTTGAGTTATTGGTGTCCACTGTCGGTCAGCGACCCGCCGCATCAGGAATTATCCGTGTGCACGGCCTGCAATTCCGGGGAGTCTGGTGGGGAACCCGAGATAGCTTCCCCCCCCCCAAACTGGTGGTTTCTCACCCGACCCCTGGCCCGCAACAATATATATATATATATATATATATATATATATATATATATATATATATATATATGTTTATATATGTATATATGTATACTGTATATATTGGCTAATGCATTATATACCTTTTTTGCAAAATTTTATACTTATTTTCTTACTAATTACCCATGTATTTTTAAAAAATAATAATAAAAAATGCTGTTGGCATGTCTTGTACTCGAAAAATGTTTCGTAGGACCGTTTGAACACCCCTCTTCATATGGATGGCAGGCTTGGATATTAAGCTTGCATGATGGACCAAAGGACCTCTTACTTCTCTTTGATACCTCCTTAATTTACTTCAGAAGTAGTAATTTGTCTTGATAATCTGAGGAAAATAGAAAGTCACAGAATATGAAAATAATATCTCGAATTTCTCTTGTGTTGCAATGTCATAACATTGTAGTATTTGTAGTATTTTCACTTTTGTATGATTTATGTGTCGGTAAATTGGGATACGTGCATCATCTTATTTAATTTTCTGCATTTTAAAAACTGAGACTGCTTTGATTGTAAATTTACTGGTGCTTAGTTTAATGGATCCTCATCTGTGTGTAATCATCCATATCTCAGAGTTATAGGTTGATATGAGCGGTGCAGTGTGTGTTATGGAAATAAGTTATCTTGTAGTAATGTGTTGGATGTCAACATGCACTGTGACACCATGTTGCTTTTGCAAGGTTGGTTATGCTTTTGGTGGTTTTAAAACTTTTGGTTATGCTCTGTATTGATAAATTGCTTCATTGTGTTTTGCCTGTTGTGGCAGTACCTAGTCTGGGTTCGACCAGAAAATGAACTGCCATCCTGGTCGTGCTTGGGCAAGGCATTGCATTCTTGAGCACAACATTTTTTTTGCAGTTGTCGAGTCTGAAATCCTGTGTTTATTCGTCCACTACCAGTTTCACCGGAGAGAACTATAGGTTTGCTCTCCGTTTGTCCGTCCGTCCATCCATCCGTCCCACCTGTGGTTTTTCAGACTTTTTTCCCCATACCCTTCAATATATTCAACTGAAACTTGGTACATGGCTTTATTATGATAAGTTACAGAAGTTCTAGTTTCAGGGCGTTTCATCAATTTTTTCACAGTTATGCCCTTTTTAAACTTTTTCTTTTTTTTAACAGATTTGGTAGCATGATGGTTTGACCGTCCACTCTGAGTCTGGGAGGTCAGTAGTTCAAACACAGTCATAGCATCTGAAGATATACACCTCTCGTTTTGGTTCATAATATGTACAACCATCATTACACAAGCCTTTTGTTACCCTAGTTCCTCTGAAGGATTCTCTTGTCACAAGGCACAATGAGGTGAAAGGAGAGAGGAACAAAAGAACAAGGATAGAACAGAGGGTATGAGTGTTTGGGGAGAGAAGTGTGTGTGCATGTCTGTACATGTGTGTGTGTGCCATTTCCTGATCGGTCGGACTGGTTAAATTAATTTTGTAATCAATCATTTATGGCGTAATGCCATATTCCAATTGGCTGCTGGTCCTTGGACACACTGAGAGTGCCTTAAGGGCCTCCCAAAGAAGGCGAGAGGCATGAGGATCATGGCTAGTTATGGCTGGAATTTAGAATGTGCCTTCGGTGCCGGCGACAATCACCTACTTTTTGTGTTAAACACCATAGGATCCTTCACGTCAATCAGCAGCCATTGCTGACAGATGGGTCCTCAGCCTAATGAGTCATCCAACAGACAGCAAATTCATTGACAAAACACAAGGGTGGTTGTTTTATAGTCTGATCTGGAATCGAACCCAGGAGAGCTTAATGCTGTAAAATAACTACATCTGAGATATTCTGCAAGGTACGGGAGAGATTTGAGTCTGGATCGGTGAAGTCAGAGCGAACCTATCTGATAGCTTGTATATACCTTCTGTAGGGAAGCTTTCAACCCTGCCAAAGAAATGTTAATGTTGAGTCATTCTGTCAAAAAACGACTTTTTAATGTCAGGCAAAATACATTTGTTCATTTCACAGTAAATTGCATTTTAATAATGAAAGCCACGTGGTTGATTCCACCACATTTGTTACCATAGTAACATGTTGACCTTTCATGACTGTTTTTATATCTTCAGTGATAGCAAGATGCCATCAAAATACAAAAAAGCACTGCACCTGTCCTAGGGATTCTGTCTATGTATGTAAGGGCTATAGTTGTGACACCTTTACTACCCAACTACCAATCAACAGCCTGTCGCCTGCCAACACGACCTAAAATCCTGCTTGCCGCATGATTTGCTTGACAGAATATTCTGAGTAGGTCATTTGTTCGGTATGCTATTTGCTGCTCATTTGGCTGAAGAACGAGAAGCGGCATAGGGAGCACTGATAAATGAGCACATTGAATTGCTGGGAAGCGAATCGGCGATCAATCAAAAGGCCACAAATTCGATGCACAATCAGGGATGGAGCAATCAAGCAAGCAACAGCTCCACCAAATGCCACGGATATACCGATCCAACGGCAGTACACTATTGCATGTACAAGGAATAGTCCTTGGCACAGTAAACTGTATGATTGAGCACTGAATGACTGACAGTTTATGTGTAGAGAATGAGTAAACTCCATGTGACCACTGACTCGATATTTGTGTGAGCCTCATGGTTACTGAACAACCTTTTTGGTTACTGCACACACATTCAATACTGCACACCATTTGTTAGGCTTCGCTCAGTCATTTTCTTGTGACGAGGGTTGCAAAACCATTAATGTTCATGAAGAGTCTGCAATTTGGAAGTCTTGTACCTTGTGGTTTTATGGTACCTGCAACAAAATACAGGAGATTCAACTATCCTGCAGACTTTTATCCCAACACCATAATCATGTTGGTGATAGTTTTGTTCAACTATCCTCTGCACAAAGCATTTTCTAGGATAGCCAAGGAGTAGCACAGTCTCCTTTGAGTTGCCTACTCTATGTTTGATTCCGGACCGGAATATAAACGATGATGCTGTCAAGGACATTTCATCAGAATGTCACACGTTTGCAGAGGGCATTAATCCAGCTGTCCTATCTGCTCGCATTACTTTGTGGATATTAAAGATCCCATGGTGCCCTTTAAGAAGTGTAGACCCTTGTGTGCCGATACTCTGTTACAATTCCAGGTTGCTGCGATGATCATGGAAATCATCGGAAGAGCTGTGCCCCAGTGATGATTCAACCAGCAGACTGCAAATAGTTCCAATTATTAATACTTCCTGTCACTTATTCAAGATGCTGACAAGTTTAAACGTACACCTGTTGATTGTTAAGTTGCTGAGTTGCAAATGACATTCTCTCTGCCTCACTGAAAGTTGATGTCCCTGAAAAGCAGCAACTGATTTATTATTTATTTTTGGACTTTTCATGCACAGGTATTGCACATGTATTGGTTCCTACGAGATCAAGCAGCCTAACAATTCTAAACGGCAATGTGAAGAATCTTCCACGTCCACACGACTGACTGCAGACTAAAAGTTTCAGAATTGAGGTGATCTACGATGCAGCTCCCCCTGCCGGCAAGCATGCGATAATTTTTGTGAAATTGACCCAAGCAGAAATCGAACCAAGAGAAAATGCAAGTTACTTGTCAGTAAGATACGAAATGCGCGACCAAAGGAGATTTCTCATGGGTTTTTAAGAAGTGTTCATTAGAAATGCATTTTGGACAGCAGGAGGGGTTGTCAACACAGGCGGATTATCAGCGCGGAAGCAGCTGGGGTCCCTGTTCTCGCCTCCAAGCAGGAAAGCAGGCACGTGCTTCCTAATTCCCTTGCACTACTCACTGAGGACCAAAGTAATTACTTAAAATACATTCCTCACCTGAGGCTGAATCTCGTGGGACTTTCGTGGATAAGGCTGTGATTTTTGGCACCACCTTGCATTCTCATTGTGGAAAGCAGATCTGTGTGTTACCCCTCACAGATAATGAAAATACACAAAAATCACTTCATTTGCCATCGAGTTATTCATATTTTGGGCCAGATTCACGTGTTTAATTACATGTCAAAATAATATGTTTCAACAAAATGGTGTACAATTGCATATTTTTCTTCAAAACACAAAGGGAAGTGGAAAATATTAAAAAGCTCATTCCTGTATATTCTGTTTGTAATGCACTGCATGATACGAGTTACAACATTAAATTTCTATTGAAGATATGCTCACTCACATCTGAGCTGCTTCAGCCTGGGTTTGAATCCCGACCCAGCTATGTAAATTTAATTTTGTTGTTCGCTTGTATGGCGATTGATCAATATGTGCGCCGTCCCTTCGATGGATGGTTTACTTGGCTCCTGTAACTTCACATCTTGCTGTGATCTTTCTACTGTTTCTATCGCCTCGTATCGCATCCATCTGGTCTCTTCGAAGGTGTAACACAGTGCAAGTATTTTAATCTTCTGTTCTTTCTAGTTTGACTTTTCAATGGGTGTGCCCATCTTTGGAGAACAAGAACTACATTATATTTGTTAGCATTTCATATAAGTTTTCGCTCTTGTTTCTGGGAGACCACAAAGGATTGTAGTTTTTTTTTGGACAAGCTGCCATACCACCATTCCTGAGTGACCTTTGAAGAAGAAGAACTTTCAACAAATTAATAGTATGCTGTATTGCACCTTCAGCAGACCTTCATGTTTCAAATATTGCTTCCCATATTATTTGGCAGTAAAGATCAGTTGTTACATGTTGAAATCTGAACTGATATCTGAACTGAATTTCAAATATTGCTTGCCCCTGGGTATGACCCCTGGTAAAATTACATGAGATTAAAAACTAGTGCACCACCAGCAGAGTGATCTAAATCGGGCAGATATGAAGCCAGTTGTCTCAAGGTTGCCTCTTCCTGCATTTTTTTTTCTTTCTGTGTAAATTTAAATCTGCAGTCCAGATTTCAAATGATAGAGCTTATATCACCATGATATCTTGATACAACTCAGACTCTGAGTGATGCAAGATCAACTGGAATGGCACTCGGTAGAGCGCATCCCTACTCCAGGCTGAACAGGTTTTTTTCCTTCTTCTTTTATACATGGTCTAGGCTCATGGGCACAGAACTGACCAGGACACAACATAACAAAGGGAACAGCAGGAGAAAGGGGAAACACCAATATCAGGGTGGAGGGAGAAAGTAGATGGAGACCGACAAACAAGGGATGCAGTAATGATGAGGGTTAGGGGAGAATGCAAGGGGTGGACAAGATGGATAAATAAGCAACGTTTTGGGAGGGATGGGGGTGGTTTAATGGGTGGAGAAAAGATCGTGGCATTGAATGGGGGATGACCTGAGATGGTGATGAACGGCTGTCTTGAAGACCAGGAGAGAAAAATGAGATTGAAGAGAGTGTGAAAGGTGGTTCCACAGGCTGGAATAGAGAGGAATAAATTAGTGGAGGTGAGCAATAGTTCTGGATTTAGGCAGTTTCGATACCTGGAGGGTGCTGTTGGTGGACCATGTGTGTCCTGCAGATACTTGGAGGGGAAAGATCACTGAGAGGGCAGATGGTGCAAGACCAGAAATGAGGTGGTGACCTGTCAGCGATGGCGGAGTGCCGAGAGACTCAGCTTTATCGTGAGAGATTCCAATGATTTTAAAAGCTTTGGTTTCCACGCCATCAAGCTGAGTAAGATGTGAAGCAGGGGAAAGGGGAGAACAGTACTCCATCAAGCTGTGGATGAAAGCCTTTTAGGTGGATAAGAACTCAGGTGTGCCAAGGAAGGACATTGCACGACAGAGGATGCCCAGTAAGTGTCTGACTTTGGAGGCCAGCTTTGGAGGTTTATGCTTTGTATCATATTAGGCTGGCTTGTTCCTCTCACCTCATCAACTCATCCCCCTAGTTTTGTCATAACTCATCCACAACTTTTTAAAATATCATTCTTTTTGGCCCCATCTCTCAATGGTGAAGAATCACTTAAAAAAATTATAAATTTCTCGTGACCGTATCCGAATCTTCAACAAAATCGAATCAATTCGTCCTTGCCACATACCCAACCTCTCCACCACGTTTCATCTGAATGTGTCCACAACGTTTTGAGGTATCGTATTATATATCATTTTTGGCCCTATCACTCAATGGTGAAGAATCACTTTAAAAATTCCCAGATCTAGATCATCACCAAAATAGAAACAATACGTCTATGCCACATCGATCAGTCGGACAAGTGGTTGCAGAGAGAGAAAAAATTAAAGTGAAAATATATAGACGTGCACACACAAAGGCAGACAGAGACAGACAGGGGTGTTACGAAAGTCTCACAACCACTTTGGGGTGAGACAAATAACAACCAGAGCTACGACAACAACAAAAAGAGCAATCATAGATTGCAGACCCTCACCAGGACTTGTTTTGTGTGGTGTTTGTGTAGTTTTGTGTGGTGTTTGTGTACTGGTGTGTTCCGTAATTAATGACAGAAATAACTAGAACTGCCACTTTATAACTGCTAGCAGTAATGACCAGGTACCAAGACATCCCGCTTTGATGCAACCCCACTTTGATCAGACAATTGACCCTGACCCATGACATTTATTATTATTCTATTTAATTCAGAATGGGGTTAAAATAAAGTAAATTCAAATCAAATGAAAGACCAAATACTGTAGTTAGAGTACTGCACTGCAATGGAGTCATCAGAAGGAACCTGAACAAGTAAAAAGCAAAGATGAAGTCATCAGGAGGAACCTGGATAGGATTCTGGTTTCAGCTGCTACTCCTCTACCCGCATACCCATCCAGGCGCGGGCAAGTGAGCCTAACAGAAAAAAACCCAGATAAAGAAATATATATTCTACCTGCAGACCATACTTCCAATCAAATTGAAATTTAAACCATATGTTGCCTATCAATACAAGATCATAATTGTGACGTTTCATGTCCATTGATGAAGCGCTTCAAGAGAATTTTTTTTAAAGAATTTTATTAAGTCCAATATGGCTGCCAGACCATGTGACCTAATCAATTATTCATGAACACCCTGGCATCCCCAAGGCTTGGAGAACATGTTGGTGAAGTTTCCCCTCAATCTGTCCATCCTTTCTGGGGAAGAAGATTGTTAAAGGTTTTAGGGTAAATCCAATATGGCTGTCAAACCATGTGATGTATGACCTCATAGCAGGGAACTTTTTGTTCCTCATGGATAGGCGGTCATAGCTGTAAAGTTTCACCTCGATCTGTTCAGCCATTTCAGAGATTTTTGAAGGTTAAAAAAAAAGATGCCGGCTAAACAACGTGATTGATGACGTCATCAATTTTTTTGTCAACCAATTAATCCCAAGATGACCCTCAAATATCAACATACTGATTGGGTGTAGCATTCTATGTATGTAATTATGACATCATGATGAAGGCACCGATGACATTTTAAAAAAAATCAAACACTCCTCATGAGTGCTTGTCATTTGCCAAGTTTCCATTTTTTCCTTGGTGTGGTTTCGGAGATACAGACATCCAAAGTTTTTCCTTTTTTCCAACATGGTTGCCACATAAGGAGACATATTACGTCATAATTATCATTAAAACATTCTACACGAGTAGTCGCTCTGATGGTGAAAATTTTAGGTCAATCCGACAAGCGGTTGCAGAGAAAAACCGTACTCACCTTCTGTGTGGACAAACAGACAGACAGACAAGTGGACCCAAATGCAGTTCCCTTTCCTCTGGTGAGGGTAATTATGTGTCATATAAGATCCGTTTCATGTGCTTTAATTCATTCTACATCCTCATTGAAATGCACAGATAGACATGTAATATGTTTGTGAATTACAACATGCTGTCTTTTGATTAAACCCATCAGCGAAATGACAGGAAGCATGCCTCGTGATCATAAAACTAACAGTAAAATAGGCATAAACATTCAAAACGTTGTGGGACACCCTCTATCAAGAGAACAAAAAGATAAAGGGTGCAGTTGCTTGTAACTAATTACGATTGGATATACACATCAAAGAAGGGTGAGGATGGCCCGAGGACAACAATGGCAACGTGGTGACAAATAAAATGGAGGCAACACCAATCCCGTGCTCTTGAAGTGCCACCCTTCGAAATGCAACGACGTCATCCAACATGACGAACACTTTAGACTGGGCCAAATGGAATAAAAGGAGGAGTTGGAAGTTAAAATGTGTGCCGTAAGCAGGATTGTAAAATATTGTTCATTATAACGACGAAGTCTGGTGACCATGCATGAAGTGATGGGGAGGTGGGAGGAGGGGACAGGATTTTTTTTGTATGGAGCCCAGGCTTCTAGAAGAGCTAGAACACAACACATAAAGAACCCTTTCTCTCAAGCAGTGCTCTTACTGCAGAGGTTACCAGGTTTGCTGTTATTTCTGACTATTTCCTCTTGAAATTATGACTGGTTTCTGTGAAGTCAGTGATAGCATGATAGGGGAGCAGATAAGTGTTACATATTCTGTTGTTTCGACATGAGAATGCCCATTTGCTTTTATGAGGGGAGGAGGGTGAGAGTAAAGATGGGACATCTTTGGCAGGAGGAGGTTGAGGCTTTTTTGTGAAGGAGTTGTCAGAATTGCATGTGGAAGTTTCCTCACAGTGTGTGTGTGTGTGTGTGTGTGTGTGTGTGTGTGTGTGTGTGTGTGTGTGTGTGTGTGTGTGTGTGTGTGTGTGTGTGTGGCCATAGTGGAGTGATACAATTGCCCGATGGGTAATGTGCTAATATACTGTATATAGATGAGGTTGGTATCTATAGAGGGCAACTCAAAAGGGTCCGATTATATAATATATATATATATATATATATATATATATATATATATAATATATATATACTAACAGCTATACCAGCAGCCAATTAGTGGCACCGGCCAACGATTTTGAAAATCGAGCTGACTCGGTGGGACTCAAACCCACTGCTTCAATGCAGCACCAAGCACCAGGGACGAGGGATAGAGCGAGGGACGCCAGACAGCACGAAGGCGGACGAGGCGAGGGACGATGAGGCGACAGGCGATCAAGGCCGAAAAAGCTTCAGGCAGATCAGACGACACCAGGCGAGGCAGACCCAGCCAGAATCATCGCCCCGACCGTTGTTCGTTCCTCTCGTGAGGTGGGAGGGATTTCTCCTTGGCCACTCGCCTCCTGATTGGACGGTTGCGTCGCGCGATTCGCTGGCCATCCCTCATTGGACAGGCCCAAGGTAGGCGGGGCAACTCCCACCCTTCTGGGTGGAGTCCCGATCTGAGGCGATTGTAGCTCTGCCTACCTCCTCACCTAAGGCCACGTGCGTAATGGCGACGGTGGAGCGAGGCGATGGTGCCACTGTTGTTGTTGTAAAAACCCTGACTAAAAAATAAACCGCAGCGCACACATGAAATTCCCATTAGACATAAGGGACGGGACCCTAACAATAAACACATACTTATCGAAATAACTGAAGCTGCGGGGCTGCTGACTGTCTGTGTGCAAAAGGCTTCCAAATCCATAACAATATTCCATATGACTACATGGATTCATTTGAGAAGTTTAAAGAAACACAACTTCCTTCAAGGGAAAGTTTCTATGGCAAGTTGAATAAACTCATATTTCCAATAGAGATTATACACAAGCTAAAAAGGTTTGGGAGAAGTTTAATATAAAGAATCTTGGAGATTATCATGATTTGTATCTTAAAACTGATGTATTGTTATTGGCTGATGTGTTTGAAACTTTTAGAACAGTCTGTCATAATAAAAATTCTTATGGATTAAACCCCGCTCACTATTACACAGCCCCGGGTTTGGCTTGGAGTGCTATGTTAAAAATGACAAAACAGAATTTTGAATTAATCAGTGATGTAGATATGCTTTTAATGACAGAGAAGGCTAAAAGAAGAGGAATTCTCAAGTATGTTCCAAGAGATATGCTAAAGCAAATAACAAATATCTTCTTGATTATAAGAATGAGGACAACTTTTACCTGATGTATTATGATGCTAACAATTTGTATGGGTGGGATATATCTCAATCTTTACCTTATGGAAAACTTAAATGGGTTAAAGAAAAACATTATGAAAAAGTTTACAAGACATTGTTGTCTCCTCTCAAAAAGAATTGGATGAAGCTGAAGTTGGATATTATTTTGAGGTTGATTTAAAATATCCAGAAGAACTTCATCACAAACATAAAGACCTACCTATGCCCTGATAAAGAAAGTCCAAGAAAGAATGGTTAAGTGATTAACAACAGTCATTTAACATAAAAGGTAAATCTACAGAAAAACTACTTACTACATTAAATGATAAAGAAAGTTATGTTTTGCATCAAAAGAACTTGAGACAATATTTATCTGCTTGGTTGAGAGTGAGGAAAATTCATAGGATTTGAAATTTAAACAAAGTCATTGGTTAAAGAAGTACTGTATATTGATTTTCATACAAAAAGGAGAACAGAAGCAAAAACAGATTTTTAGAAGGACTTTTATAAACTAATGAATAATGCTGTATTTGGAAAGACTATGGAAAATGTTAGAAATCGACAACACATAAGACTTGCTGCATCTTGGAAAAGGCTTCAAAGTTAATTAATCGACCAAGTTTTGAGCGAGCGAGGTGTTTTCAGAGAACTTTTGTGCTATTCATTTGAAAAAAGAGAGTATTGAAATGGATAAACCTATTTATGTAGGAACAACAATTCTTGACTTGTCAAAGTCATTGATGTAATGTATTACTATAATAATTTTAAATCAAAGTATAAGGATAATGTGTCATTGTTATATTGAATACAGATAGTTTTATATTAGAAATTAAGACAAGTGATGTATATGAGGATATGGTTGATATATTGATATATATGATACAAGTAATTATAAGTCAGGTGATGTGTTGTTTTCATCAAAGAATAAAAAGGTTATTAGTAAGTTTAAAGATGAATTGGGTGGGAATGCATGAGTGAATTTATAGGATTGAGATCAAAGTCTTATGCTTTCACATATATTGATAATAATAATATTGAAAGGTGTGATAAGAAGCTAAGGGAATAAAAAAATATAACCAAGGAACATTAAACTTTAAACATTATTACAACTGTTTAACCTTAAAGAAGGAAGAGTAACAGAAAATGAATACAATAAGAAGTTATAAACATCAATTATATACAGAAGGATATAAATAAGAAAGCATTTGGAGCTTTTGATGATAAAAGATATATTTTAGAGAATGGAATGAATAGTTTCCCTTATGGTTATAAGTATAAGTGTTAAGATATTGGGTTGGGAATTTTAACAGGCTACCGCCATCTTTTACTGATTTATAAATGATAGAACCAAGCAATAACCAAACAAAGAGTGGAGATGTAATCAGCATTGGTATTTAAATGGGAAACATAAGAATGTGAGAAATATCAAATAAGTCTTATTGAAGAAATAACCAGGGTAAAAGTAGATAAAATAAATAAGCGGCATAAATTTAATTACTAAAAGTTGGAGGATGTAAAGAAAAAATATTAATATCCTTGAATGGACTGAAAACTTTGATGGTTATCAATGAACAATGGAAAAACAATTTACTACAATCTCAAAATGATATTGTGGCTCAGGAGGTGGTCAAACAAGAGCATTAAAGAAGTTTATCATTTCATTTCTGCTCAACAAAACAACTTATACCAAGAACCAGTTCAAGTTATTCTTGTGAATATATTCGATGGAAATGAATGTTATAAGAAAATTAAGTTATTCCCTAAAGTAGAACATGGGCAAATATTTTGTGGTTCGCTCTTTGAGTGGAATGAAAATATGAAAGGGAAGAAGTGCTTTAATCAGTAAGTCTCAATCTTTCATAGTCTCAATTTTACATTTGCTTTTATGGGAGGGAGGGGATAGGTGGGGAGAAAATCAGTCTCCTATTTTGAGCTTTTGGGCTTGAGTCAGAAAGTTTTTTCCCTTTTCCCCCATTCATTTGAATGGGCGTCCCAGAAACCCCATTTATCATCTACTCATGGGCACAATAAAAACTTCCCCTCGGGTTGGGTAGATTACGCCTGGACAAAAGGTAGATTCATGTACGCGTATTAGTCTGGGACATATTTAAATCAAGTACGTATTGATCCCTGCTTCCAGGTTTTTATTGAAGGGGCAGGGTTGCACCCATAATGTGTATAATGAGGGAGGAGTCACAAACAGAACCCTTACTATATTTCACAGACAGGTGTTTGTTTGTTTGTTTGTCTGTTTGCTTGTCGTGCTACTCCTCTTACAGTTCTGTGCTGATTACATCCAGACTTGGGTCAGCATGACCCCAATTAGTGGATTGAGGTGTTTTTATCCCCCGCCGCGTGGCGGAAGGGGGATATTGTTGTCACCCAGGTCGTCCGGCTGTCCCTGAAAAAGGAGAACCCTATTGAATTTTCGGGATATACGTGGCCGACCAAGATGGCCGACTGCGGGCGGCATCTTGAAAAAAAATGTTTTTTTTTTGTAATAAATGGAAAAACCGCTTTATCTGATTTTCAATTCATTTTTGGCGGTACTACGTTCCTCACCCCCTGGGAACTTTTTCGAAGCGATCGATGACCAATTGGTCTGTCTTGCTTCCATTCACCTCCCTC
>CM068954.1:157734318-157746399 GCA_035128595.1 Eptatretus atami
ATTATCTGGAATATGTATGACCTTTTTCATTCAATGGCAGGGGATTCCCCATCTCTGATGGTATATTTATCTTTGCTGGTGGGTTTTGGAGGGGGATGCAAATTCTTTATGTAAACGTGTATTATGCAGTGTCACTCCAGGTGGGAGAGGGTATTACAAGAAACAAGTCTCCACCCTTTACAGCACATTAGTGCAGTATTCTTGTCCCCACGTTTTCCATTGTTGTGAGGTGCTTTGAATTATAAGCAGTAGGTATGTTTTTGCTTCATGCACGTAACCGAGGTTTTTTTTTATTATTTTTTTTTGTCTTTACATAGCTGTCAGTTGACGACACACCGCCCAAATAAAGGTATTTGTCAGAAGAACGCGTGGCATGCTTGGAACAAGATTGACCATAGGATGGGTTCTCTGCTAGTTTATATGAAGGGGAGAGGGAGAGGAAGAACCAGAATTTTTTTTTAAGTGGGGAGGGGGAGGGGGCTGTACGCATGGCATTGTGTGGGATATTTTACTGAGACCATAATTTTCTCCCCGATGTAGCAATGCCTTTGGTAATGAGTCAAGATTGAAACTTTCTGTTATTCTCAGAAATGTTTTGCACAAATCTAATGTTTTAGGAAACAAAATAAAAGCACCGTTTTTAACATGTTTTTTTGATATACCATACCAATTACAGATCCTTGGTACCACCAAAGCAATTTATTGGCAATAATTATACCAGGTGGTTTGCCATTGCCTTCCTTGCATTAATCTGTGCTCTCTGCTTTTAAATGCTGAGCGTCAAGCAAGCAAGGAGCACGTACCATTTTAAAAGTCTTTAGTATGACTCGGCCAGGATTTGAACTACAGACCTTGCAGATGCTATAACCATTACATGCCATGTTTGGTAAAAAAAGAAAAACACCAAATCTCAGTTTAATTCTGAGTTTATTTTGCTTTTTTATTTTCCCCATAAGTGACATCATCACCCCAAACACGATCTGGAAGAGAGTATTTTTTAACCTATTGAACCCTCGGGGCCGTTTTACTGGCTGCTATTCAAACGTCCATACACCTGAGTGGCCGGTTTACCAGACGCTATTCAAACCTCCATATACCCGAGTGGCCGGTTTACCAGCCGCTATTCAAACCTCCATTTACCCAAGCGGCCGAAAAACCAGCTGCTATTCAAACCCCCATATACCTTAGTGGCCGTTTTACCAGCCGCTATTCAAACCTCCATATACCCGAGTGGCCGTTTCACCAGCCTCTATACAATCCTCCATGTAGCTTAGTGACCGGTTTACCAACCGCTATTCAAACCTCCATTTACCCAAGCGGCCGGTTTACCAGCCGCTATTCAAACCTCCATTTACCGAAGCGGCCGGTACCCAGCTGTATCTGCAAACCTCCATTTCCCCATAGCTGCCGTTTACACCGCTATTCAAACTTCCATATAACCTGAGTGGGTCCGGTTTACCAGCTGCTATTCCAACCTCCATTCACCTAAGCAGCCAGTTTACCAGCTGCTATTCAAACCTCCATAACCTTAGTGGCCGTTTTACCAGCCGCTATCAAACCTCTTCATATTACCTTTCGTGGCTGGTTTACCCGCCGCTATTCAAACCTCCATTTACCCAAGCAGCCGGTTTTACCAGCCTCTATTCAAACCTCAATATACCCGAGTGGTCAGTTTACCAGCCGCTATTCAAACTCCATTTACCCAAGCGGCCGGTTACCAGCTGCTATTCAAACCTCCATTTACCCAAGCTGCCGTTTACCAGCCGCTATTTAAACTTCCATAAACCCGAGTGCCGGTTTACCAGCCGCTATTCAAACCTCCATATACCCGATGGCCGGTTTACCAGCTGCTATTCCAACCTCCATTCACCTAAGCAGCCAGTTTACCAGCTGCTATTCAAACCTCCATATACCTTAGTGCCGTTTTACCAGCCGCTATTCAAACCTCCATATACCTTTCGTGGCTGGTTTACCAGCCGCTATTCAAACCTCCATTTACCCATGCAAGCCGGTTTACCAGCCTCTATTCAAACCTTCAATATACCGCGAGTGGTCAGTTTACCAGCCGCTATTACAAACCTCCATTTACCCAAGCGGCCAGTTTACCAGCTGCTATTTCAAACTCGATATATCCTCTAGGCGGCCGATTTACCAAGCTAATTCAATACCTCCCATATACCCTAGTAGGGCGGCGCCGATTTACCACGCTGCATTCAAACCTCCATATACCTATCGTGGCTGGTTTACCAGCCGCTTATCAACCTCCATTTACCCAAGCAGCCGGTTTACCAGGCCTCTATTCAAACTCATATACCCGGTGGTCAGTTTACGCCGCTATCAAACCTCCATTACCCAAGCGGCCGGTTTACCAGCTGCTATTCAAACCTCCATTTCCCCAAGTTGCGGTTTACCAGCCGCTATTCAAACTTCCATAAACCGAGTGGCCGGTTTCAGCCGCTATTCAAACCTCATATACCCGAGTGGCCGGTTTCAGCTGCTATTCCAACCTCCATATACCCTAGCGGCCAAATACCAGCTGCTATTCAAACCTCCATATACCTCGTGCTGGTTTACCAGCTGCTATTCAAACCTCCATTTACCCAGCAGCCGGTTTACCAGCCTCTATTCAAACCTCAATATACCGAGTGTCAGTTTACCAGCCGCTATTCAAACTCCTTTACCCAAGCGGCCAGTTTACCAGCCGCTATTCAAACCTCCATTTACCCAAGCGGCCGGTTCACCAGCTGCTATTCAAGCCTCCATTTACCCAAGCGGCCAGTTTACCAGCCGCTATTCAAACCTCCATATACCCTAGCGGCCGATTTACCTGCCGCTATTCAAACCTCCATATACCCGAGCAGCTGGATTTTTCTTCAGAGAGCTCAGAGTGGGAGAGCTGAAAGCCGAAGGATCTCACAGTTCAAAGGGTTAATTCATATAGAACTTTCGAACGATTGAATGGAATCCTGTAATATTAGGAAAAAGTACCTCATTTAAATCCCTGTCAATTGAGATTCAATTCGCTCTAGATTCCAAACATTCTGTGATACTCCATATGGCATGTATCTTCTCAAAGTAGGGGATTCCTCACACCCCCATGAGCAGGGCATTGTTCCCAGCAGTTGGTTGTGGCCCACACCATGTGATGTATTCAGCACATCTCACTTTGACAACCTGCAGTGGTAGAAAAATATCACACTGAATGAGCCACTGTATGAGTATTAAATCTAATGACACACACATAGCACCGTCTGTCTTTTCGGTCACTTCACATCGCACCTCATTATTGCTAGGAAGCCTGGATCGATAATTAGATTAATCTTGAAACCACATTCACTGCATCCAAACAAGATGGAGTGAGGAAAATGCTGCAAGCCCTAATCCTTCTCTTTCCGTACCATGGAGGAATGCAAAGCATTAGGTAATGTACCATAGATTAACTTTCATTGCTACAAGGCAAGCATTTAGGTTCTGGTATGAATGAACACAAAGTTTCATTACGTTTGTGTAATACCCGTGGGTCTCAATGGATGTAAAACGCTTTGCGGAGAGCCAGGGCATGAATTCTGGAGTTCCAATGAGCCGATGAGCGTACACCCAGAGTTGATGGTTGGAAGGCAATTGATGGACGTTTCAAATTTAAAATGTGACACGATTTCGTTTGTTGGTACAATATGTGGTGTTACCTGAACTGGTGCTTTAACCAACTGGGACAAAAGGCATTTGAGACCATAAATGTGGTGAATTTTTATTCCCTGGGTAAGTTTTAATGGTTCTGCCAATGGACATCGTCGGTATCAAATTTGGCAAGTAATAAATAAAAAGCATTTTCTTCCAGGAGGCTCTTCCTGCATCAGACACAAGTGCTTGACATTTTGAAGTTTTTTGACTTATTTAAGCCTCGTTTTTCACATGAGCCAGCACTTGCTTAATGAACTGGCCCTTTGAGTATTGGAAAGTCTGTGCACCTCTTATGCACCAGAGAGAAGCTGCTGAGAGTCCGTTAAATTAACAGATAAATCCTCATCTTCAAATCCGATGCTTTCAAGATGCCTTGCAAACAATCGATGCTGGGTGATGAGAGACAGGAGGTGATAATGCCATTAATTAGTCATCTTCGAAAGTAAACTGTGCTCTTTCTACTGGAACCAACAGCCAGGTGTTGTGAGCAAAGGTTTTCACAAAGTCAAGCATTTATGCTTTCGGTGAACATCTCTGCACTTCGTCAAGAATGGTCTTATCTCTAGCAGAGCGGTTTCTGTATTGAGCAAAAACTTCACACTTTGAGTGATTATCGATTACAACCGAGTGCTTAACTTACCTTTTCCTTTCTATTTGCTGCACAATCTACAGCAGGGTAGTCATAAGAAGCTCCTTCCGTTCAATGTAATCAATCAAGAAGTGGCCTAAGCTATGGTAAGCACTGAATACACCAGCAACTGGTTTACTAGGATAGATTAAGTCCGATGTTTCAACCACTGATTGGTCTTCATCTGGCGCTGTATAGGCATCAGGTGTTAAGTGCAGAAGTTAAGTATTCCATCCCAATTGGAGTGGGCATCGCTTGACTGCAATAAGCAAATTGTGAGACCCAGCGTTGTTTCATGAAAACGACGTGTGGATTCAGCATCGCATGGAAAGACGTTGTCTTGCTATCAGCAGGCTATCAGCAGGGTTTGAGGTTCGCCAGGAGGGGAAGTGCTCGAGTTCCACCCAAACACACGGTCCTGAGGCCACCAGCCCCAGATAACTCTGAGGCTCGGCGGGTTGCTAATGAAGCACGGAAGCCAGATGGAACCACCAATCCTGACAGGATGTCACTACTTCGTGTGGTTAAGACCTTTGTATAATGGTTTCAAGGGGGGCTCGTGCCCTCTGCACAGTTGTCTTAACTTACCTGGTCAGGTGCAGCCGAGCAGCACTGCCAAGCACACACCGGCCAACGTCTAGAGCCCATCGGTGGGGTTGAACTTCCCGGCTAACACTACATGCGAACTATGTATGATCAATGGAGGAAAAGACGCGACGAACTGGGTACATTTATAATACAGGCAATTATTTTATTACCAGGGGCGAGGAAAGGAATGTGGCACAATAAGCAATAAATTCAATACATGAAAATACATACAGCAGGGAAAGCAAGGATGGATGAGTTGTGGCAAAAGAAATGCAATGACTTATAAAAGCAAAGAGAAACGGTGCAGAGTTATCAGAAGCCATCAGAAACACTCCCAAAGAAAGTTAGATATTTCAGAGAGAGGAGAGAAAGTTTAAGGCATTTGCGACTTTATATTTACCAGGTGGAGTCAATGGACCTGCACAAACCCAGTCACCAAGGAGGGCGAAAGCTGAGTGTTTACGGTGTGTGGTCAGGGGAGGTGCAAAAAAAATGAGGGGGGTGGTGCGGCAATTGGCAGGTGATGTGCAGAGGGGAAAAATGTAAAATATGTGGATCAGTGGGCCCGGGCAATCACTGATGCCCTTTTATTGCGTCCACAGTAGACGAGTTGGAAGTAAAGAAAACATGTGAGGAGAAAGCTTAATTGTGAAGTGTAAGGAGGTCTGTGAGTGTTAATGCTAATGCCCTAATAACTGTGCTCGGCCTGGCAGCCGATCCTCTCGCTCGTTTGTGGACTCCCTTCCGCTCACTCTGCCAAGCTCCATTGTCCACCAACCAGGAACGCATCATGACCACCAGAATGCCAAGAACTAGAACACGCAGAACGAGAACTAACCACCACAGCCCCTATGTAAGAAATGCATGGCGCTTTTATAATCCCCTGGCGGGGGCGGAGTTTGGAAGTGGATCAGGCAGAGCAGTTGATGTGCCCTAATTGGCATGCAGATGGTCACCATGGCGCTGGCCACGCCATGTGGGAGCGGAAATGGCCTCATTTGCCCTGAGCTATTCCACACAGCTGAGCTCCTCAATTAACATGGGGTGGGGTATTCGGTGACGTGCTTTGGCCGTGAATGTGTGCCGAACATGCATTGGAGGCCATAATTGAGCGGAGCTTCAGGGCTACCCACGCGACTTCGAACGGAGCCGAGCGCACGTTCACACCCCAAGTTAGAGGTCTGTACATCCAGACCCAAGAGTCGGCAATGGCGTGCCACGCTCCCCCATTCCCTGTTTGTTCCCAGAGGCGGTGGCAGTCATTGGCGGTGACCATATTTGAGTGATGGCAGTATCAGCATAGCAGTGAGCATAGTGGTGAGTTCTGGTGTGGTGGTTTGTGGTGGTGGTTGTGCAGTCATTGGCGAATGTAAGCGAGTTTGAGTTGTGGTTTGATGGAGGGGTAATTATACTGAAGGAGTCCTATTGGTTTATGAAATATTGTAGTGTTTGGGTTTGAGTATGGTGAAGACTGCGGTGTAATGCCCGTTGGATAATGGCATGGGATTTGTAGGTTTTGGTGCACGTACGCTAATGACTGCCTGTTTGTTATGATCTGCTTGCATGCATGAAGAAAGCTCGAGTGTGCAGCAAAGCAAGATAGGTAACTTCAGGTAGGTAGGGCAGAAAAACCTACCTAAATCCCATGCAACGCAAATTGATCCATAAACCCATTACACATAAGGGAAGGGCTATCTAAAATTAATTCCAATGAAATAACTATCTTGCGATATACAGTGCCTTCGGAAAGTATTCACACCCCTCGACTTTTGTCAGATTTTGTTGTTACAGCCTGAATTTAAAATGGATTAAATTAAAAAAAAATTGTCACTGATCTACACAAAATAGCCCATAATGACAAAGTGAAAACATGTTTTTAGACATTTATACAAATTACTCAAAAATGAAAAGCTGAAATGGCTTGTGTCAGTGAGTATTCAACCTCCCTCCCCCCCCACCCCCGCGTCAATACTTTGTAGAGGTGTCTTTTCAGTGATTACAGCTTTGAGTCTTCTTGGGTATGTCTTTCTTGGGTATGTCTGTATCAGCTTTGTACATCTGAATTTGGGGGTTTTCCCCCATTTTTCCTTGCAGATTTGATCAAGCTCTGTCATGATGGATGGGGAGTGTCGGTGAACAGCAATCTTTTTTTTCTTTTTTTTGTATACCTTGTCGAGGCTCGTATGAGAGCTAACACACAACACACAGCAAGGGTGGCATGAGACGAGAGGGGCGGGAGTCAGAAGGACAAAACAGGGGGGAACAGAGACATTAGTAGGTCTATGGATGGGAGAGGAATGGGGCGGGGAACACGGGGTATACAAGATGGACATTACAGGGACTTTCAGGAAGGAAAGCAGGGAATTTGAAGGAGGTGGACTTGGGGTGGATTAACGGGGGTAGAAAAGATCAAGGATTTGGATGGGGGATAAGGATAAGAGGTGGTGGTGAACAGCTGTTTTGAAGGCCTGGAGGGAAGAATGGGATTGAATCAGAAGTGAGGGAGTTTATTCCAAAGGCAGGAAAAAAAGAGGAATGAAAGAGTGAAAGTGAGCAGTGATTCGTGATTTTGGTAGTTTTACCAGAAGGGGGTTGTTGGCGGATCTTGAGTGCCCTGTGGAAATGTGGTGGGGACAAATCGCAGAGAGACCAAGGGGGGGGGGGGGTGAAGCTGGAGAGGAGATGGTAGAAGACAGATAGACCACTGACCTGCCTGCGGTGAGAGAGTGAGAGGCCCAAGGACTTAGCCTCATTGCGGGAGATGCGAATGATCCGAAATGCCTTGGTTTCCACAGCGTGAAGCCGAGAATGGTGGGAGGCAGGAGCATTTACCTTCAGGAACATTTACCCTGGCCAAAGTCCTTCTTTCTCTTCATGCTATCCATGACCGCAACAGCAATTCGACCACCATATCCGTACTGTATACGGGTTACATTGTGGTGCGATTTAACTCAAACGGCAAATAATTTTCGAATTTCTACAAATATGTGAGGTCAGGAATTCCTTGGTGGTTGATGTAATACAAACCGTGATCGTTTCATGCTCCACCAATGGACAAAAGATTTGGGGGTTGCCAGAAATTGGAGGAGATTTGTTCGGAATATTTTTCAGAGCTTTTTGTATGTCTATTTGCCACCATCTACCATCTATTTATTATAATTGAGATAAAGTATGCATGTATGTATCATATGCTCCTCCAAGAGGATTTAACCTAGAACGCTAAAACTTTGCGCCCTCCCCCCCCCCCCCCCACTTACTACCAACCCCAGCACCACTCCCCCATCCATAATCCCCCATCAACTATTACCCCTACAATACCCACACCAAACACACACTCCTCCACCATCCCCACAATCCCTCAACCAACCATTACCCCCACAATACCCACCACCACCGCACACCTCCCCTCCACCATCCCCCCACAATCCCCCATCAACGATCACCCCCACAATACCCACCACCATCGCTACCCACTTCTGTATAGCACCACTCCCCCATACCCTGGGGCAGGACATCGGCACCTCACAGACACGACGGTGGGACACAGCACTGACATGGACACAAATGACGTACAGGAAAAGTATGAAACGGAACAATCCCGGAACATAAAAGACAGCCTGTGATGGTGAGACAAAGCATTCGTCGCCCATTTTGTCCACGTTGTGCGTGGGCAGTGTCCGAGTGTGCCTGGCTGGTATGGGCTGTCGGGCGATGACAGCTATTTAAGCTCGAGTGATATATATATAAACCGATTTATCAAGTAATACAAAATTACTCCCTTATAAACCATTAATAAAACGGAAAAACAAAACCTACCAATCTGTTGTGAACATGTGACCAGCGTTTTCATCTTCACGAACACTTCCACCTTCTTCCTCTGAATTGCTCGCAAAAGGCTCAAAACGATTCGGCTCTATAATTCCCCCAAGAGCGTTTCCATCACTAATTTTGTCTCCAACCGTTCCTTCAAAATCCTACTGATCAGCTTCAACAAACTGAGAACCTTCAGTGTTGCTCATGACGGGGAAATCAGTATCGGAATCTGAGCTCGACATACATTGTTTCTCTATCTAAACCACAATCAGATAATCATGTGACTTGACTAGTGAAGTCGAAAATCGACTCTCTGGGATTTTTATCAACACTTTGTGATTGGCAAAGAAAATTCCAAAAATTGTTTTCCCTTCAAATTAGAACCTCATGAATGATTAATTATCAATGGTTTTTAGGAAGAAAAAAAATTGCATTCGGGTTTCCCTTTAAGTTCATAGAGTGTGGATACAGCGCAGACATGATGGGTCAAATTACCTCCACGTATGTCTGCAGTTTCATGTATGTCCTTGTAGATTAAGAGGCTGCACCGTTTGAGGTAAGACAGTGCATTCTAAGGCAGATAATAAGTATTGGAAGAAGTCTTTACAATGTCAGAGAGGAAGAAAAAAAAACCCAAATCAGATGACTTTGCTTCCTTCTCTCTTAATTTATGCGTCGGGGCCCACCTTTTTTCTCTCTCCAAGCAATCATTTTACTAATGAATGCAAACCAAGCTGTTGGTTAATGAATGCAAAAGGTAAATGAAGTAACCATTGAAGGCTTGCCAATGTGCACTGCAGCCATGAACGAACAAGTTAGCTCAAGTCAAATGTGTTTAAAAGCCAAACAAAGAGAACCATTAAAATACGAGAGGGCCTGAGAAGCGCACAATACTGTGTTGAGTTTTCAAATAAAAAACAAGCCATTTCCGATACAAATCTGACTTGCATGAGAAACTTGAATGTCAGGACAAAAATGATTAAAATTATGCGTTTTGTTTCTTCCGATGGACACGTGAAACGTTCAGACTGGGATTGGATTCGTGGATATGTCGCCGATATTTTACGTATGCATGGGTGAGGTCAGGGGTGGTGGAAAGGAAGAGAACATTATGGGATCAAGTGGGGTATAAAGTTCTCCCACATTTGCATACGTAATAAATGTATATTCTATATTTGACAGGATGGAACAGGATGTAAATCTCGAATCTTGACTTGAGATTACCTCCATCACCTCAACCTCCAACCTACTCAATGACCTTTTCGGTAAACCTGCTGCCAGCAGTGAACTTTTCCTCGATTCGATATGACGATGATGCTAATTGGATGCGATTGCCAAAGCTTAATGAGACCTACTCGTCGAGCTTTTTTGGGCCCAAGGTGTTCAGACACATAAGCAATCAATAGTGTAATTACTGAAGTGAAAATGTGCAGCAGATTCTATGCATACATTATTGCTCCTGCCCTTTGATCAAAGTTTAATGAAAGCCGGTGTAAACATCTGCATGCAAGGCGTTGGACTGTTAGACACAGACGGTTTGATTATATTTGCCATCAGCAAATGCACCTTCTGCAATAATGAGTTGGAGAGATTTGAATCGTGGTTGCTCTGAAAACTGTACGTACCTTGATTCGAATTATTCCGCTTATTAACCTGATGTCACCTTGTCACAACTCTTCCTGTGTTAGTAAAAAGTCGGATTTGCTGACGTTGGTGCAATTTCAAATTTTGCCGAAAAGCGACCCGTCAGTTTGCAAGTTGGCGAACATAAGCGCAATGGCGCCTTTCGTGCAATTTCTCATGTGAATAAATAATGAATTGTGTTTCCTTGAACTAACAGTCCTGACAATATGGTGCACAGGTAGCGCACTTGCCTTTGAGCTGCCTATTCTGGGTTTGAGGTCTGTTCCCACTAAACACTCGGATTGGGGCTTTGCAGGTGGGGGAGTTTTTTGTATACAGGATAGAGACTTGTGGAGAAGCTAGAACAGAATGGAAGGGAACAAAATAGGAAGGGGGAAACACCAACAGCAGAGTAGAAGTGCGAATGAATCAAGGGGAGGGGGAGAAGGACCCATGGGGGTAAACAAGCTGCACACAAGCTGAATGAAGCAGAACAAGAAGAGGAAGGAACGTATGGATGAAACAGAAGAGGAATAAACTGACCGACAACAAACAAACAAAAAGAGGTGAGGAAGGGGGAGGGGGAAATCGCAATAACCTGAAAAAAGGAATGATTGGGAATGGCGTAATTTAGGGTAGAATAAATCATGGGTATGGATGATAGTGGTGAACAGCTGTCGTGAATCGCTGAAGGGATGAAAAGGACTGAACAGATTGGGGAAATTAGTTCCACAGGCTTGAGAAAAGAAGTGTTCCATCAGGAAGTGTGCTGTTCCTTGGATGTGTGTGCCTGGCTTCCAGCGTAAGCTGATGGACGTTAAAGATCCCACTTTGTCTTTCGATGAAGGTGAGGTGTGGGGACATCCTGAACAAATTAAAAATCCCTGCCCAACCGACCCTGCCTAACCTACCAAATTTCGTCCAAATCTGTCCTATTTGGGGTTTTCCTCCTTGCTTTTTCAGAGTGTGCTTCATGTGCAGGGTTAGGATACTACACTATAGACAATTGTTGACACACTTAGGTGTTCGCATACCATGTATGAACCCAGGATTTGTCAAATTTGAGACACAACGAATTCCATCTCTTAATTAACTAGACCGGCACTCGGTAGAGCGCATACCTCCGCCAGGCTGAACAGTTTATGTTTTGGATCCCATTAATAGGCCGGATCTGGATTCGGACCTGAACCAAAATCTAATCAGCTTGTTCTTGTCACCTAACCAACTCATCCACCATGTTTTGCCATAATCCATTCATAACTTTTTTTAAATATCATGTTATACATAGTTTTCAGCCCCATCTCAATGGTGATGAATCACTTTAAAAACTAGAAAGAGCAATCAGAGATTGCAGACCCTCACCAAAACTTGTGTTGTGTGGTTTTGTGTGGTGTATTTTGTATGGCGTTTATGTACTGTTGTGTTACATAATTAATAAGAGACATAATTAAAACTGCCACTTTATAACTGCTGGCAGTGATGACCGGGTACCAAGACCGCTTTGATGCAACCCCACTTTGATTGGACACCTGACCCTGACGCATGACGTTTTTCATTGTTATTCAATTAAATTTAGAATGGGAATAAAATAAATTCAATTCAAATCAAATGAAAGACGAAATAGGTACAGTCCTGCAGTGGAATCATCAGAAAGAACCCGAACAAGCAAAAAGCAAAGATAAAGTCATCAAGAGGAACCTGGATAGGATTCACATTTCAGCTGCTACTCCTCTCCCCTCAAACCCATC
>CM068954.1:157765196-157782175 GCA_035128595.1 Eptatretus atami
TATCAAACTTTTTGGTGATTAGTTACAAACCCTCTGTCTGTGTAAAAGCAGTGTTGGAACAGACTGTGTTGCTACACCCTCTGAAACATTATTTGGACAATAATGCACTGCAGGAGGTAGTATGTTGCTGTCATAATGGTGAGAAAAAGACGATTAACAAAGGAAGACAGACAGACCATTATAACCCTTAAACTCTTCCTGTCAGAGTTTCGTCCAGTTTCCAAGTGCCTTTTGATGGTGTAGGAAACTGTAACTGCACTGACAACTTGGCTTCTTTGCAATTCTATCTGAAGGAAAGACCTCCATTTTAAGGGTTATAATGGTCTGTCTGTCTTCCTTTGTTAATCGTCTTTTTCTCACCATTTATGACAGCACATACTACCTCCGTGCAGCTGCATTATTGTCCAAATAATGTTTCAGAGAGGTGTAGCACACAGTCTGTTCCCAACACTGACTTTTACACAACAGAGGGTTTGTAATAATCACAAAAAGATTTGATACCTGCAGGAATTGCTTTACAATCAACTTTCAGGCTTTAATTACTTCCATTGCTACAGAACAGCTGCAGTTGCAACCATTACTGTTCCCTGAAAAGGGCCTTTTTTAACACTCTGAAATTTACATTAATTATTCAGTTTTTGGTAACCTAAACTTTTTTTTTAAACGACTGGCAAGTTTACCATTTTCTTTGTACCATTTCAGGTTATTCACTGGACTTGAACTACTTACATTTCAGTAAAAACTCGAAAAAAGGGGGTGTCTCTAACAACTTTTGACCGTAGTGTGTGTATATATATATTTTATATATATAATACTATATACACAAAATACAATATACTAATAAATAGCAGTGTGGTGTGTACCTAATAAAGTGCTGCTGTGCTGCTATCTCCACATGTGGATCGGGTTTCAGGAGGTGAAACAGAGACTGCCATTTCTCAAACAGCGTTGTGGTGTGGTGTGTGTGTGTATGTTGTGCCTGTAACATGCAGGTTACAGAATGTGGAATGGATTCCTCCCAGGGCTAGCCTCAAAGTGTTCTCCCCTTCATTTCGCAGGGGTCACGATTCCACGGACCAACCAGCTGCTGATGTTTACTGCTGTTCAAAAGTTTTCTGCCGAGGCCTCGCTTCAGGATCGTACTGAGCCAGACGGCTTCCAGTTGTAGTCGTGTTGTCGTGATAGTCCAGCGGATGGTTTTAATATCTCTGTGAGTACTTCATCTTCACTGGAAAACAACTTTGGCATTCTTTAGCTTCCAGTGATTTTCACTTCATGTATTGACGGTCTAGTATTTTGGTCATTTCCTTGATTTTCTGATCGTTAGTGTCAAAAAACCCGTATTAACACCACCATTTAGCAATGCTTTCTCCTTTTTTTTCTTCACATATGACAAATCTGCGTCGCAATAATTTGCTTTGATGCTTCACGCCGGTGGGATCATAAGGTCGTATGTGAGCAGTACTTCAATGTTTTCAGTGATGCTTTTCGTTCATTTCCAACAAATTTTCTGGAACTGGATCCCAATTTTTGCAGGTGTGCAGCGGAATTACTCACAAACGTCTGTTTGTTGTCATGTGTGTACGCTGTTCTGACACTAACCCCATCCCACCCCTCACTGTGTTTTTTTTTCCTCTCCCCCACACTTTTCTCTCAATCGTTCCTCTCCTCGTTCCCCCTTCCTCAAAAATGCGGCACTCTCCTCCCAACCTCTGTCACTCTCTTGTTGTCTCTTCTCTCTCTCTCGTCCCCCTCCTCTCTCTCTCTCTCGACACACCACACACACACACACCTCCCTCCCACAGTGAATAGCAACTTTGGTGAGGTGTCACTCTCCTCCACCTCCCCTCCACCATCCTTTTTGCCTTCCCTCCCCTCTTCAACCAACACCTGCCTCGCTCTCTCCTCTCTCCCCTTCCACACAGGTGCATGGAGAATGGGATGCGGCGTTCAACATGTGGAGGCTGGGGTCCTACATGTGGAGGCTAAAGCAGATTACATCGTGCAGGTAGCTTTAGGTAAAGCATAATAAGTTTAGGTTGCATTCTCATTGATATAGTATAATATATATATATTTCCTATAACAAAAAGTCATGTTAACGCTGTACAGAATATCGCGAGGACTTTCTGGAAATATGTGTTTCAGCTATATTGCCTTCCGAGAGAGAAGAGAGAGAGAGAGAAGAGAGAGAGAGAGAGAGAAGAGCAGAGAGAGAGAGAGAGCGAGAGAGATAATAAGATATATATATATCAGCATAGAGTGAGACTGATTGATTCTTGGTAACTACGCTATAAGCAAAGTAACAAGGAGTGCTGCAAGGCAGAAGGAATTTTATACAATCGTGTCCAGTGGGGTTTTCTCCTACTCTGGATGGATGGCAACGATTTCTTTGCAGGGTTATAGCCGAGATTCCGGAGATAATGGCGTGCGGCAAGAAAGGCAGCAATGATGGAGCACGACAGAATCAAAACATAAGGGGGGGGTTAGTCTCGAACCCACGACAAATAGACAGGACACCAGCAACTTAATAAATACAAAGGGGTTTAATGAAAAAATATCGAAATATTATACGGTAAATTCAAACGGATAACAAGAAACATGGGTAAAACAAATCTAATTTTGAGGCATCTCCACACAAACTTAACAGACAAGGGGATAGATAAACCAAAGAAATACCTCCTTTATCCCGCGACCTTATCTCGGGTCCAGAAGTGAGTTTCATGTAGCTTGAAGGTCACCAAAACAGCTTCATCACTGCAATGGGAAAATGTGCCCAAAATGCGCGCCCAGCGTCTCCTTTAACGGCAAACGTACAGGAGGCAATTTATGGTGGATACTCGACATCCAGGCCTCTAAGAAACTGCTGCTGCAACATCTTTCGTCGATCACCTTGCCGCCGCGCTGCTGCTGCCTCCAAGCATGCCGCTGCTCTCCTTTCCCCGATGCACAATAACGAGGCTTGAGTGCTAGCTCACACAATCCGCCGACAGTCAAATGGCCAGCATCTTACTCCACCACTGAGCCAATTCACCTCAGCACAACACAAGAATTGGTGCAGTCTTACTTCACATGTCGAGGGAAAAGTCAGCCGTAATGCCCTGCTCTTTCAACCGCCGATCTGCCTCTTTACTTCTATCCCACTCCGAGCCTTCTTTTGACTGCCTTCTTGTCGCCCAACAAGAACCTCTGACCTCTTGTCACCTTAACATGAGACTCTTCTGACTAACCTCACTCTCCTTCACTCTGACGTCACACCCATAATCGTCAACTCCGCGCGGGCAGATTTGTGAGTTGTCACCGCCTGCGAGGTGGACTTTATTGCCTGCTTGGAACACTGCAGCGTGTTGTTGTTGTTTAAGGAATGATCCCTTTTTCTCGCCAGTCTTGAAATACAAAAAATAGGAAAAAGTTCACAGGGGGCAATTACATACTGGAAGAAATTATCCGTAACCCTACCTAATTAACACAGCACACCCCGGCCTGTGTTGACAATTACACTTAAGCCTTCACAGTTCCGACTTAATAACATTGATGATGTCTCCAACATATCCATGGACGAAGTCAACTCTAATAATCCTATTTTCCTATGAAATTCTCCATTTTACCCGACCAACACACAAACACTTATTGAAAGGAATGATTATATGGTATAGCTTCAGGTAAAGAGATGTTTTGAGTTTTTGATGATCGATAGAGATGTTTTGGATCAATGAGAAGTTTGGACAAGATAGGTGCAGAAAAGGTTTTTATTTTAGCAGAAAGGACAGTGACAGGAGGCAGGCCAAAACCTGAGATAAAGAAGTGGATGAGGTAGAGTGGGGAGGAAGGCAATGGTAATTTCACCAATCGAGATATAATGCATGAAAAGTTGTGGCAGCCAAACAGTGGATGTGGTTTAAAACTACAATGGACTAGGATACCTCTCATCAATGAAATAGAGGGTACCATATATGGATTGGCATGATATGCGCGGATCCTTCTTGGATGAGCAACTCCCTCCCTCTTGGAAGTGCAAAACCACTCGCTCTCCATAAGAAACGGTTCAAAAATGATTCAATCAATTTACAGACCTGTCAGCCTCTACCAATTCAGAAGTCAATTAGTATTGGAATCCATCATTGGCGGCTAACTTATGGCCTATCTCTTAATCACTACTTTTGGCACAACTTATTTAGCTTCCACCAACCAGGCTGTATCCACTTGCGATTATTGTACTCTTCTGATACACCCTGAGATTAGATGAGAGAAGAGAGAGAGTAGAGAGAGAGAGAGAGAGAGAGAGAGCACGACCGAAGAGAGTAGACGAGAGAGAGGTAGAGATACTATATCGGTTAGGGCCCTCTCTCTCGTCCTGGACTATGTACTTGGCATCCAGCCTGTCCATTCTTGTTCATTTGGTATCAGACTCCCTAGCTTCAAGTGATTGTCAGATTAACCTCCATAGGTAAGAAACAATGGGTGACGTTGATGGTGTCCTTTAACCAAAAACATATAAATTTTTATTTTCAGCTGGGATCCACCAAGGCAGGGCCTTAAGACATACATATTACAGTCTTCTATCTGTGCTCAAGGACACGCTTCGCCACCATGCGGGATCGGGCTTTTTTGCTCGGTTGCACCCACCTGTGGGAATAAGCTTCCCAGACACCTGAAAGGCATCATCATTGCAGTTTTTTAAACCTAGGCTTAAAACCACACATTTATTCCCATTGCTATTAAGTAATATGCTTGTAAAAGATGGTCAAGGATGTTATTATTTCACTGCAGTAATTTGCCCTATTCATTGGTATTTATAATTGAATGCAATTTGACTTTTTCCATTTTTATTTGTATTTATCTGAAAATTGATATATGTATGTGTGTAGTATGTATGTAATATATATATATAATTATATATAATATATATATAATATATATATATAATATATCATATGATTTTGTTAATATTTTAAATGTTAATTTCACTCGACTCTACTTTGATTCTTATCGTATTTCTATCATTTTTTATTATTTTTCTTTTTTTTTACTTGACAACTGATTCCCTGGTTCAAGCACTTGAGATTTCTTTGTATATGGAAAAGCGCTAAACAAATAAAATTTATTATTATTATTTATTATTATTATTATTAATATATATTGATGCAATACTAATGCATTTATCTGGTTTTCTTGCATAACCAAGCTTTGTATGTTGCTGATTGCCTCACGCCATTGCAGAACAATACAGGTCTCTGATGAAAGGCCAGCCGCTGCCAAATCTCTTCATTAGACCTGAAGAAAATAAACTGCCTTGGTTTTCCCCCAAACTACTTGGAACATGATGTTGCAATGCAGCTAGGTCAATACACCCTTAAAATGGTCTCTCGCAAGCATAGGCAATCAAACCTAGCCAACGACTTCCTGGCCAACTACTAGAAAGTCGCCCAGGAATTATTGGCCTCAACTATCTACCATAACCTTTCACGGAGAGGGATTATATAACCAAAACTGGCATCCAACAGTGTAATTGCTACGTGAGTATTCTCTGTCTGAGCTAAGGAATTCCTAGAACATACTGAGCTCATTGGAGGTAGGTTTCCACTCTGGACGGTGTTCCTTCTTCTCACTTTGCTCCGTCTAAGGCAGTTGAAACAAGGCTTCCATCACCAATGAATATCTCAAAGGAGAAGAAGATTCCAAAGATCTGTCATTCTTCACCGGCCAGCAAGTGGGTGGACTCTCTATTCTAATAGCAACTTACATATAGCCTTTTGCTCCTGCTCTCTCCTAGCTCTGCCCTCTCCAAGCACCAAGGTCACCACGTGTCCTCCAGAAACCTTCACGCTTCTAACTCTCCCACATCGGAGGCTGGTTTCCCACCTGCATGCATATTGTCTCCTTATTCTCCGATTGTGGAATTGTCTCCTGTGTCTCATGCTTGTCTACCTTCCTCATAATGCACTGCCCATCACTATTTTCAGCTCTCTCACACTTGCGATGCACGTCCTTTGAATTCTTCAATCAAATGCTGATTCCTTCCAATCGCTTCTCTCCAAACATTGTCTCCTCATTTTTGCTTTTATTCCCGTATCGTTGCTCATGTATCGTCAACCCCCCCACCCATAAACCATCTATAGTTTGTAAACCTGCTGCACTTTATTGTTTTAGCTCCTCCTGAGCCTAGACCCTTGCATAAAATAAATACATCCTCTTGCACAAATGCACAAATCAAATGTGTGCACACATCATCTGAACTGATGAATTGGAGTCATAAAAAGAAAACTAACTTATGTTCCTTCATTATTAAAGAGGATGTCAGAAAAAGGGAAACATTTTCTGCAGAAGAAAAGATCTGCCAGCAGCTTGCGATGTCAAATTGACTTCTTATAATATCAGCAGCGTTACACTAACACATTGGGCACACAGCTCTTGCATGAATACTAAGCAGCGTTGTGCAGAAAAACCCCCAAGCTCATCACCAAAATTTTACAGCGTAATCTCTTTCGCTTTATTTCCTGCGAGGAGGCAGGCAAGGCCTTCTCGTCTATTCTGCCTGACTACCGAGATGCTAGTCATTCCCAGCTCCATTTATCCCTTTCGAGTGTGAATAATAATTAGGAGAGCAGACGAATGTGGGACAAAAATGGCATGTTGACTGAAAAGTGTGACAGCCACCAGGCGTTTAATAAGCCTCATCAAGGAAAGAAACAAATGTTAAGAGTTTAAATGTTTCTTGTTTATTTGCAAAATAAGAAATGCTTAATGAAGAGAGAACAAAAAAAAGTTTGAGTCTAAATAAAAGGAATCGGGCACAAAAATTTTTTTTTTTCCACCCACATTTGTTCTTTAATAGTTGTTTTGTTGCAACCACGTGATTTTGCTGTTTGAAGAAAATGGATATTTTGGACACACCAGCCACATTTTTACATCCAATCACCATGTAGATCTTTGTACGAGGTAGTTTTTACCATAATTGCACACTTTATTATTTGGCAACTTGGTGTGGATGGCTTTGAAGGCGATAAAATACAAGTTGTGAGTCTTTCCTTTGTGTTGGGAAGGAGCGTGAATCAGAGTACACTGGACAAGGCAAGTGCATCTAACACTTGCACAAGAGTATGGTTTGGTTGAGTAAATTTTCTGAAGCCCAAAGCTGAAAAAACGGGAAAGGAATGATCCCGAATCATTTTCCTGCATTTTCAGGAATTCCTGGGAAACGATTTACCGGGAAGAAGCACTAGCTTAGGCCTCTATTTGTTTAAAGCTTTTCTCAGTCTAGCTCGAGAAAATTAGCTTGCAACCTATCTCTAATCTCTATCGTACGTAGTGTGGTCTGCAGTGTGAACAAGGGGAACAATTGGGAAGATAATGAGTACAAAATATTATCCATGAACTTTGTGTAACCGCAATCTTTCATGGGAGTCCTTTTTCATCATATTCGCACAAGGGCCTTGGCAGACATTCCACAATCATAGTCAAAAGATTGTTGTGGACCACCTATTACCTGGCTGTCAATATCCTCATGTTTTGCCTCCTGAACATCTACTAGTGAGGTTGACCATGAATTTTGTAGGAATTTGAGCCACCTGGGAACTTGAAATAGCTCAAATGAGAGGGTGGTATTCGCATCTGTTGGACATATAGAAACTATGAAAATGGAAGCTGGAAATTTTGTCGCAAAACATTAAGGGGATCATTTTGAACTTCCTTTAATGACGCTTGACCTTTATACGGCTATATTATGTGGAAATGGGCATATGCCAGCAATGCATGACTCTGATGACAAGATCTTATGATGTAAACTTGTAGTTTTCATGGATGCTCAATCGATTGAAACCATGTTTCCAAGGGCCATACGAGGTTCAGATCATGCCATTAAGGTCAAGTCAACCCCAAAACGAATTTTTTTTGCTCTCATAACTGCAATTTGAAGATGTATTTTTAATTTTTTTACAGCACCTTCAGAGAACCTGGTGCATTCATCATTTCTACATCTCTGCAATTCTCCACACAGTCTTATCTGGAAAAGAAATCACAGAAATCAAGATAGAATGTCTGATAATAATTCACTGCTTATGTTGTCATATTGTACATAAGGAAGATTTTCCCAACGCATCTAGTGCTGATCCTGGTCTTGATACAGATACTCCCGATCAATAAATATGCTGAGAAACATGTTGCAATAGGTAAACTCATCTCAAACTATTGCTGACCATATGGCAAAGCTTATCACATGTGAACTGAGCCTTGGTCAGGTATCATGCATGTTGTAGGAAAGAAGTGTAAAAGAAAATTCCCAAATCCATTGGAACTATACTTGTCCAGAGCATCGGTGCTCGCCAAAGACAGTCTCCTGGGACTATTGGGCACCAATCCTGGATGCGGTCACCAACTCAACATATGATACTAAAATGGCTCAATCATCCCAGCAAGCTGTATGTCGATTTTGTCAACACTCAGAAGATGAGTGGATGAGGTCAACCCACCTGGTATTAACTCAAACAGCTAGCAGGATTTGAATCTCAAGAACCCAACGAATTCCAAGCATCACCTCACCATTAAGCCAACACCAAGCATAAGCAAGGCTACACGACTTACAGTTGACACAGCCAGAAAAAAAGAGGCTCTTGTTCTCCTATTGGTGTGACAGTTCCACCTAAGTTGTCGGCTATCTGTTTTCTGACGATTGTGGACGTCCACAGCGTGTTTGTGGCATGAAACCTAGGAAACAATATGTATTTTTCCCCTCAGCCAAATGAGGATAAAGAGGGCCCTCATGCATGAAAAGTGAGCATAGAGGACAATGTTTTTAGATATAATGATTAAACACAGGGTGACCGTATTGGAGCATAACGTCTTGTTTGATTGACCACCGGTGCATGCTTCAGCACAGGAAAAATGTACACTCTAGCTGTATGAAGATGCGCAATAGTGCACTTCCTGTATTAAAATAAGACCAAACCGTCTTGAACCAAGCAGCGTATATCCGACATTCAGCTAATCATGTGATCAAATATTCCCTCTCTGAGGATGGCGGGCTGTGCTGAGCATGACCGACATAAACAATGAATTTGCTGCATGTTGCATGAAAAATAAAATAAACAAATCAGATAATAAGAAGAAAATATTCTAAGACTCTATAAGTAAAACACAATCCAAACAAACATGGAGTGCAACCTCCAGCGTCACAATGAGCCGTGAAAATGTGATGCTTTCCCAATCTGCTTGGAGACTGCTCCCGTTGATTATGCAATAAAGCAGAGATACGCAATTCCCTGTAATGATTGATGTATTGTGAAATTAATTCGTAACATTCAAAATGAAACTACTTGAGTGAGACCCAAATGGAAGCTCAAAGGCGAGCTAGATGATATTAATATGTCCTCCTTACCCAGTTTCTTCAGAGTAGGTGTTGTTGGTCTTTATGCAACCGTGTTGCAGCGTCAACAGAACGATGAGCCTGCAGAAGAAGCCGGTTGATTGTTTTATCTCAGGTTTTTCTTTTACACAATGTGAAGACTAAACCTCAAGTAAAGCAACAAGCAAAAATGATACAGGTTTGTTTCAACAGAGCTAAAACAACTGGTCATTCTTGTATCTATTCACAATAAAGTTGTGATAAGAGTCTACTTACCTTACTTTTTTGTCGACCTTAGGTAGTAGTGTTGAATCTTAGATCGAATGATGGTAAGAGTAAGTAGGTGAGAATTTAATAGTTTTTATGAGAGTGTGTTTGAATCCTGAGAATAAACTGGGAAGTGTGGTAGGTGTGTAAAGAGGAATGAAGGCATGGTGGCTATATACGGTCTGCTCGATTCAATGGAGAAGAGTAAGTCCGGATAATCTTTGCCAGATGACAACATCGACTTCAGTGAAGATACTGCATATGGGCAGAAACCACTGCGAGTTGATAAAGTCTGTGGTGCGGTGTGATCAAAGCGAAACGGACGACTGAGATTGAGAGAACTCTCATAACTCTCTCAAATCTTTAAAAAGACCAACTCAAACCAAATTACATCTCACTGACCTTCTAGTGAGCTCTCGCTTGGAGCTTCAGAGAATCCTGAGCGAGGCATTCAGAAGTCATTATTGGGACAAAGTCAAGTCAAAACCGGCCAGGTCCTCGTACCCTGAAGACATGATTAACAACACCCATGAGGAAGTGACACAATGATCCTCTACACGTTGCTCGATATTGTGTGAGGAGCGCAAAAACTCAAGGCATTGCCATGTCTGGTCTCCAGCACGACATTCTTAATTTCTTCCCTCCTTAGTTGGGCAGCAAATGCACTGGGTGCATCGTAGCACTAAAACTGTTGTGTCCTTGACTGGAAAGAGAGCAACATGTAAGAGCAATTGATAGTGCGCATCGATGTGGTGGGCAATCATACTTGAAAAACCAAGGGGCTTTGTTGGCCTGCCACCATTTCACTGGCACAGACGGGAAGAAAATTTGTCGGCGTGTGCTAAAAAACCAAAAAATTGGCCTTTCTAGCCTACCGGTTTAATTGCCCACAATGATGCTAATCGTGCAAGCATTGAGAACTTGGAGAAAAAGACCTCCAATACTTGAAGCTCTTGGACGTCAAGGGGCAAGAGGACATTTATTCCAGAGAAGTATGGCTGCCCAATTGGAAGATTCATCTGCAAAGTATATTCTGCTAGCACGTCGCCAAGAGACTCTCGCCCTGCTCGTCAGTGGGACGCTATTCCGCAAAGAAAACCTTGAGGTGTGAGAAGCTCCCTTCGAATACAATGGACAACTCCTCACATTCTTCATAGCTATCATATGTCGATGCAGCACAAGTCATACTTTTTTCAAAACCCATGCTCCCTCCCTTTGAACAAATGGAGGGGAATTAATCCAATAGGTGGATATCTTCCGATCAATTCCCTTAATGAGAATAAGCATCCCAGGCGCCAGGGAGGCTCGATAAAATGTGGCTTACCATGGCGTCGGGTGCAGGTCGGCCAATCTCCTGCCTGAAACAATGGCCACGATTGTACTGGCTGGGTGTAAACGTGGATTACTTCTCCAATATTGCACTATAAAATAGATGATGATGATTGGACCATTTTGTGAAAAATAATACTTATTCGCCGATTTGTTTTAGCTGTCAGTATATTTTTGAAAAAAAAAATTTGAACAATTAAAGGTCCTTAAAAGGAGTCATCGATCATGTTCTATGTTTTGTGGAGAGCTAGATATACTCGTTGCGTATATATGATATATATATATATATATTTATATATATATATATAAATATGTGATACATATATGATATTATAAATCGATGCTTAATAAAAGGCAATGTGCCTGTGTGTGTGATGTGTGTGCTGTGTCAAACAAACTGCATAACTGCCAATACTATAAATCTCGTCAGCCTGAAACTTTGCATGCATACAAGAATCCTAAGGAAGTGCAAGAGTGAAAATTGGTGGTTGGCGTTAATTAAACACCCGTTTTGAAGATAAAATCGTCTCGATCTTAATTATATCCTTCCATCAGGTGAATAAAAACATATCTTTGAAAATAATAAACGGATTTCAATGAATTTTGACACAACCTTCATCACAATGTGTATGGAGTGGAGGTTCTGGCTCCTCAAAGAGAATTTGGCTTTCTTCTTAATGATACCACACAATTCGACTGAAAACTTCACGACCAATATGCCTTTCATCACCTCATGTACGATACCAAAGTTTGCATGACAGGAGAAAAAATCTGCTCTAAGGTGGGTTGCCGCCCAAAATAATGATGAATTGCTTCTTCTTGAAAACTACACAGTACAATTCGGCGATGAGGACTTGACCAATCATCTTCACAAGCCCGTGAGTTTCTAAAGTTTGTCATGACAGCTTACAAAAATTGGGTCTTGGAGGGTCCATATGGGGTGAGAAGGCGGGTCTTGTGCCCTCAAAGATTCATTTACTGTTCTTCTCAGAAACGAGACGCAATTCTCGATGAAACTTGACGCACCATCTTCGACACCCTCGTGATGTACCAATTTGTTCACGAATAAAAAAAATTGGATCTGAATGGGGTTTATGTTGGGGTTGCCCCCAAAATATGTATTTGCTTTCTTTTCTGAAACTTACAAACACAGTTTTGATGAACTTGACCACAACCTGATCACCCATGCTGTACCAAGGTTTGTTCAAGGCATTAAAAAAAATCCTTAGATATTTACTTTTTTCTGTATATATTTTGTGGGTTATCATGCCTACCAGTGTTTGCCTGGTATTTATCAGCCATATATGTGAAGCGCCCAGGGTATTGCCCAATGGTGTTTAATAACTCTGTGAGAAGTTTGTCATATTCCTGTAAGCTCAGCTATCACTGGTAGCAACTATTGGCATTCTCAGCTTCCAGGCATTCTTCTCACTTCATTCTTGAGGTCTGATGTTTGGTCATTTTCTTGATTTCTGCATCGTTTAGTCCAAATTCCTGCTATTAACACTCCACAATCAGCACTGTTCTCTCTTCTTTTTTGTACGCTAAATATGATATCTGCGTCGCAATGCTTTTTTTCAATGTTCCACTCGATGGATCATTCGGTCGTCAGTGAGCGAATAGCCGTTACTTCCATGTTGTCAGTGATTATTTTGGTTCGATGTTCCACAAGATTTTCTTAAACTGGGACATCAAGTTTTTGTCGATGTGCACCAGTTAATTAATAAATTCCTAGGTGTGTGCTTGTGTGTAGAGCTGTTCTGACTTTTGGATGGGAGTTTTGTTTGTTGTGAGTGTGAATTAGATCATTGAGCTACCAACATATCTTTCTTTTACTAACCTCACCTCACACACCCTAATGCATCCCTTGCTACCTTTTTTTCATACTTCTCTTCTCTCTTCTACTCTCTCTCTCTCTCATCTTCCTCTCTCTCTCCTCTCCTACTCTCAGTCTTCTCTACTCTTCTTTCTCTCTCTATCGTCTCTCAATCCACTGCTCTATCTCTCTCAGCCCCACTCTCATCCTCCTTTCCTAATACCAAGTCAATTTTTTTTCTCTGTCTGTCACACACAGCTGTTTATACAAAGAAAATGTTTGTGAGAATATCCCTAAAACGTCGATCTAAATGTAACGTTGTTTTTCCAGCTGAAAACTACTCAAAGGTTTTTGGGTTGTATGTAGTACATACTGTAGTTGGTAATTAAACTGACCCCCGACCCTGCCGATTCCCGAAAAAATTGCCCAACTATGGCCTAGCATGTGGTGTGGTGTCTGTGTGTGTGTACTTAAATATGATTATCTTGGTTCGCAACGCTTTGTTTCAATGTCTCGCAACGTAGGTTTAACCTACCTAGATTTCTCAATAGAGCATGCCATTGCTGTATAGCAACGTTAGTAGGGTCGATAACTGATTCTGGCTCACCTTCTTTCCCCATGTAAGTGATGGGGATTTTCACGATTCATATTTTTTTTTCCCTAAAAGTAAACCGCCCTTTTTTATCCGCAGTATATTTATTTTGTCTCCCTTTCACTAGGGCACTCTATTTCACAATAACAATGCAAACAAGCATAAGATTGCTCAAGTAGCAAGTAGTAATGTGATTTGTTAAAGGTGATTTGAAAGAAATATCTGAAAATATAAGCGCGCAGGGACACGTCTTTTTCAAAAACCAATGCATATTGTTTAGCTCACTCATTGAAACCTATTTAAAGATTTGTTCATTCTCAAATTCCTTCAATAGTTTAATTTTCTTTGCACATTAAAAATCCCCATTCTAAAATATTTAAAAATAAACATTTGAATCTTTATATTTTTCAAGATACCCCTTTTGTTCATTATTAAAATTGATATACTTCTCTCATTGATTCTCATCTGACCACCCCCTCGAGTTGCATATCATTTTGAGATTGTAGCTAAAATATTTGTTCCATTGTTCAAGTAACCATCAAAGTTTCAGGGTTCCATTCAAGGATATTATTATTTTCTTTACATCCTCTAATTATTGCGTTTTTAAATTTGATTCGCTTATTTGTTTTATTTACCTATTGTTTTACTTATTTTTTCAATAAGACTTATTTGATATTTTCACATCATTATGTTTTCCATTTATATACCAAGACTGAGATTTTCTTCCACTCTTTAGTTGATAATACTCTGGTTCGACCATTTTTATATATTGTGAAAAAAACGCCGCGCGGGCAGCACTTAAAAACCCTAACCCATCTTTCCCATCATTAAAACTTGTGTCCATATGGAACACAATCTATTCTATTCACTCTATCATACAATATCCTATTGGAACACAATCTATTCCATTATCTAAAATAAAATCTCGATCATCAAAGGCTCCTAATGCCTTTTTATTTACTTCTTCATATATCTTATGTATCTATACTTCTTATGATCTATGTATCACTATATATCTTATGTATCTATACTATACTTCTTATGTATCTATATCTATACTTCTTCACTTTTATAACTTCTTATTGTATTCATTTTCCTATATCGTCTTGCTTATTCATCAAACAATTATTAATAAATTTCTAAAAGTTATTGATTTTCTTTATTACATATTTCTTTTATTCCCTTTAACTTTATCAATTGATCACCATATTATAAGCATATGCCTTTGCTCTCATCCAATAAACTTCACTCATTACTTTTCCACCCAACTCATCCTTAAACTTACAATTAACCTTTTCATTCTTTTTGAAAATAACTCGCTCTACTTACTAAAATTACTTGTTCATATGACTCAAATATTTTTCTCATATCTTTATAAACATCATCAGTTTTTATATCTAGAATTAAAACTATCAGTGTCCATAGTAACAACAATGAAAACATTTTCACCATTACTCTTTCTCTTAATCATACAAATAAATCTACATCAATATCTTTGATAAATCAAGAACTGCTGTTTCCAATATAAATTGGTTTATCCATGACAATACTTTCCTTTTTCATATGAATGGCAGAAAAGTTCTCTGAAAAAACCTCTTCGCTCTCAAAACTGGTTTATGAGCAAGCGAGAAGCGCGGGCCAAGAGTGGGCGAAGCGAATGGTGTGGCGGGGGCGAACAGGCCAGAGGCGCCAAAGACAGCAGGAGCAGGAAGGAGAAAAGTCCCGGCAAAGGTGACGGGTGGAGGGGCGCGCAGAGCGTAGGGAAGTGAAGGACGTGGCCAGCCAAGGACGTGGGGGAAAGGAAAACGCGAGGAAAGGGGAGCGGACGCGCAACCCAGCAGAGAAAGATGGGCGCAAGTGCCGGGGAGGCAAAACAGAGCCCGCGGGATCAGAGAAGGGGAAGAACGGGCGGGGAGGGACCGGGAAGAGGAAACCGGGAGGGAGCACGGAACCAGGCGCGGGCGGGGGCGGGCGCACAGCAAAAGAAGGGCGGTAGGCTGAGTAGGAAGAGCACGCGGGGCGACCTCAAGCAACGGCAAAAAAATAAACCGGCGGCGGCCGCAGGCAAGGCCGCGTGCAGAAGAAAGAACAAGAGCAGCAAAGCCGGGCAGAAGCCGGGGCGGCCACCCCACCGAAGGGACGCAGAAGGCAGAGAGGGAGACAGCCCAGCCAGACAAAGGAGCGAGCAGATTAAGGCCAGCAAGCGCGGGGGGCGGGCGGGCGGGCGGGCGGGCGGGCGGTCGACGCCCAGGGCGCGACAACCGCCAGGCCGAGCGGAGGGGAAAAGGGGCAGGAAAGGGCCGGCGACCCCGCGGAGGGCCGGGGCGAGGGGGGAGAGCGAGCGGACGAGCGGGGCCCAAGTGACGGCCAGGGACGCGGGGCAGGCGGGAAAGGGGAGAGAGGCAGCGGGAAAGGGGGGGGCCACCGGCGCACCGGAGCAGCCAGGGGGCCAAAAGGTAGGAAGAACGGACGACCACCGAGCGGACGAGGGAAACGGGCCAGGAAGAGGGCGGGACCCGCGAGGGCCGGGGCGAAGGGGGAGAGCGAGCGGACAAGCGGGGTCCCAAGGGAGGGCCCACGGGCGGGCGGACCCAAGGACAGGACACGGGGCGAGGACGGCAACCAAGGACGGCACAAGGAAGGGAGGGAGGGAGCGGAGGTAGTAGGGAGGAAGGGAGGGGCACGAGGGACGCGGCAGCGAGGGAAACGGCCAGGAAGAGGGCGGGGGACCCGGGAGGGGCCGGGCAAGGGGGAGAGGAAGCGCGAGAAGCAGGCCAAGGGACGGCCAGTGGAGCGGCGCGACCAAGGACAAGACACGGGCCGGATGGACAGCACGAAGGACTCACAAGGAAGGGGAGGAGGGAGGAGGAGGGAGGGAAGGGGGGGCACGATGACGGGCCGAGCGAGGGAAACGGTCCAGGAAGAGGGCGGGTACCCGCGGAGGACCGGGCGAGGGGGGGAAGGAAGCGGAACGAGACGGGGCCAAGGGACGGCCAGGAGCGGCGACCAAGAGCGGCGGGAGAGAGGGGCGGACGGGAGAGGGGGAGGAGAGGGGGGCTGAGGAGAGAGGGGCGCAAGAGCGAGGGGGCAGAGAGGAAGGGCCGAACGAAGGGGGGAGAGCATGGGGGGAGAGAGAGGGGGGCGAGGGACGAGAGAGAGAGCGAGAGAGAGCGGACGGAAGAGATGGGGGGGAGAGGGGGGGGGGAGAGAGGGGGGGAGGGGGGGAGAGAGAGGGCCGAGAGAGGAGGCGGGGAGAAGGAGGGGGGAGAGAGCGAAGGGCGAGTACGCGGGCGGAGAGAAGAAGGGGGGGGAGAGAGAGGGGGAGAAAGAGGAGGGGGAGAGGGAGGAGGAAGAGAGAGGGGGAGACGAGGGGGGAGAGAGGGGGGGAGAGAGGGGAGAAGAGGGGGAAAAAGAGGGCGGGCGAGAGAGGAGAGGAGGAGGGGGAAAAGGGGGGAGAGAGGGGTGCGCCACAAGGCAAGAGAGGGGAGAGAGGAGGCTGAGAGAGGGGGGAGAGGGGCGGGCTAGAGAGAGGGGCGAGAGAGGAGGGGAAGAAGAGGCGGAGACGAGGGGCGGAGCGACGGGAACGAGAAGGAGGGAGGAGCGAGAGTAGGGGAGGGGAGAGGCGGGGGAGAGGGGG
>CM068954.1:157818849-157833489 GCA_035128595.1 Eptatretus atami
CCACGTTTTGGTCGAACATGCTTTCTGAAAGTCTTTTCTCACTTCTCAGGTTTCCGTGCCACAATGAATTTGGTTACGCTGGACAGATGCCTTCTTTGTGCCACAACCGATAACAACACAGCCAAAGCCCATGGCTTTCAAAGGTTTCTTCTGCCTCACTTATCCCCTTTTGAGTTGTCATAAAATCACTGCCCATCTCAACAATGCTAATTTATGAGAAGAGTCAGACAGAACATCTAAGAGAAAGTATGATCGCAGCTTGAAGTTTTGTGGAAAAGTTTACTTGGATATCAGGCTCGTTTGCTTATCTTGAGACGTGATATCGTATCAGGTTTCTTCCGAAGACTTAGATCGGTATGGCTATATTTGCTTATCTCCGACAAAATGTGGAGCAATTAAAATTACTTTGTTTCATTTCTGATTTCCTATATTGTCATGTGCAACGGACAAACAATATGATCAAATATCCATACAAGTTTGCAGCTTAATTAAGGACATATTTGCCAGAAATCGTTGCACATTGGATTGACTTGTTTTATGTTTCCATTTGAACCACTGACTCATGATGCTCGGAACCCAGGATGAAAACCAATACACTCATTTTGTATTTGTCCGTCATCTACGAATGTCCTAGTAATTATTTTTAAAGTACATATGTCTACTAAAGTACGTCTTCACATGATTTCTGTTCAATTCCTTCATGAGCCTTGGATCGATATTAAAGAAAAAATAATTCCCTTCCCAAGGGGTGTAATGACATTGCCAAAGAAGGCTTCTAAAGGCTTTGTAGGCTTACTTATACTGCAGCTAGTTAACAGTGCAGCAGCTGATGGATGCATTTGTGTTTCTGACCAATTGGCCTTCATCAGGGTTGAGTGAACTCCTCCAAACAATTGAGCTAGCTCGTAAGATGTCCAATGAGGTATTATATCCAATAGCCCTCTTCACTACAATGGTAACTGTACTGGGCATAGTGGCGTGCGCCTGTAATCCGGCTACTCGGAGGCTTGGGTTGGAGGATCGCTTGAGGACGGGGACTCTGCGCTGGACCGCGCTATGAGAGGGTGTAGAGCAGCCCGGAATCATGGCGAAACCCAATCCTTATCCCTGTGTCGTAAGAGGCGACCAGGGTTGCGTCAGGAAGGGCATCCGGCGTAAAACCTGTGCCAAATCAGTATGCGGATCAAAACGGATGATCCGCTGTGGCGACCCCTAACGGGAGCAGCCAAAAGAAGAACAACACAACTACAATGGTAACTGTGAACCCATGTTCCAAACCAGCACAAAGTTAAAGGATGTAAAGAGAAGTAGTTAAGAAATCTATGTGCGAATAGAGAAGGCACACCAAACTAAGTCTCGAGAGGTGTATTTGGCCATCAAAAAAATTACCAGCAAATCAAAAACCAGAATGCAAACAGTAAAGAGTAAAAAAAGGGGAAGGACTGACAGACTATGAAACTATGAAGACTTACACAGCAAACAAAACTTTTAAAATCAAGAGGCGATAAATAACATCCCACAAATACAGACGAGGAACCAGAAATTCTTCAAGAAGAGGTTGCCAGTGCTATCTAGAGGCTGACTGAAGGAGAGCATCAGGCTATGATAGTGTCACAGCTGAGGAACTGAAAACTTCCGGTGAAATAGGTATTGACACAATCTACCATCTGTGCACATTGGTTTGGAAGAGTGATGTATTTCCAGATGACTGGGAGAAAGCTATCATTACCCACAAATACATGAAGGATAAGTTAAACTGTGAGAATTACAGAGGCATCAGCTTGCTGAGTCATGCAGAGAAAATCTTAACAACCATTATTCAAAAAAGAATTTTGAAGAAATTAGAAGAAACACTTGGCTATAGTCCGGGAGTCTCAGGCTGATATTTTGTTGAACCTGGTTTTGCCGGGTAAAGTTTTTTCCTCTGCTGTTTCTTGTTGCTTGGGGGTACCTCTTCAAAATACAGGAGGGTGCCCAGTGATATCCTTTGAGCATTTTTAGATATTACAATATGACAATATGTACACACCTTAGATTGAAATGTAATGTGTATTAACCCATTCTTTTCTTTTCTTTACAGGGTTTACATTGGTTATGGATCCAGCCCCTGAGGAGTGTACTTCAGTTGGAGGTTCAACTGCCAAGCGAAGAAGGAAGCATTGATCTGTGTCGGAGCAGTCCGAATAACGAACATTATCCAGTGCAGCAAGATATACGGTGAGAAAAACACTTTGAGCTTCAAGAAACATTGGACAAGAACAATGAATTCACATTGAAATGCCATAAAAGTTGTGTTTCAAGTTACACCTCAAAGACTCACACTGAACGTCACAAACTCAGAGGGCGGAGAAACTGATCAAATGTTCCTCGCAAGGTGACAGGTGCTCACAGTCAGGGGACTCGGCTGAACCTTTCGGTTTTCAAAAGCATTGTGTTTTCTGTGTTGAGTTTTGCAATCTAAAAACGACAAGAAGAACCCGTCCAGATGGAGGGCTGCATTCTTATTCTGAGAATTGAGACATGGAGCACGGACATGTCACACACGAGGCTACTTGTCTGGGGAACAAAGAATGAGAAAGGACATACGTCTGCTCCAAACCTAGCTGTTCTACCACCAAGGAATGAAGCATTCATTGAGAATGTTAAAAGGGCCCACTTTCAAGCAATCTTGTTGCGAAATCTCAATGTAAATCTGCTGCCGGCATTGAACCCGGAGGAATTTGGATGGAAAAAAGACGCATGCAACAGGTCACTGAGCCCAACCCATCTACCGGAAGGTGCCAAACTTGCCCCAAACTACATTTTGGAGATGATCAGGTGTGGCTGCAAGAGTGAAAGCCCTTGTAACTCCAAGAAGTGCAGCTATCAAGTGAATTGTTTGCCATGCACAATGTTCTGTGCATGTTTCAGCGTAGGATTCTCAAGATCCAAATAGGCTGAACTAGACCATCATCAGCAAGATTTGCCCTTCACACCTGCCAGTGTGTTGACGATGCTGATGTCGTACTTAATCGATATTTATTGAAATACACAATTAATATACCTGTAATAAGTATTCCGATTAGTACAATTCATTGTTTATTCGTACAGCACGTGACTATTACATTTTCTTCAGGAGCATATTGTATCATGTACTCCGAATCATTGTATCACATATCATTGTATCATTGTATGTAATCTTGTATCACATGTATTCTTGTATCATTGTATCATGAACTCCGAATTTCTAATCAAAAGTGTGTTTTGCTGGCATGGCCTAAAAGGATTAATATTCATTAATGTGGAATCAAATACATTGTACATGACTTCCTTTAGGAATAAACATTGGAGGAAGCAAATTTGATGCAGTTGATTTGAGTATTTTGCATGAAATCTCATAAATCCCTATTTTTCTAGGATTTTGGCGCTTCGGGCATAAAGGGGTTAATATCTAAAAATGCTCAAGGGATATCACCGGGCACCCCCCTATATTTTGAAGAGGTACTCCCAAGCTACAAGAATCAGCAGAGAAAAAAACTTTACCTGGCAAAACCAGGTTCAACACCATGGCTCCCGGACTACTCAGCGCAAGCTGGATTTCACGCAGGAGGATCAACAGCTGATCAATTATTCACACTATTACAAGCTACTTCAGCTACTTCAGGCACTCCACAGCAGGTCAAAGAGCACAGTTACAGTGAATGGATGTCTGACTGACTGGTTCGACATGACAGTTTGGGTCCGTCAAGGATATGTGGTATCACCCCAGCTCTTCAACTTGTTGCTGAACTCGTAATACTGCATGAAATACATGATATGCCGCAAGGAGTTAACATCTAAGGAAAAGTTATATCAAACCCATGATTCGCAGATGACGATGTCTTGCTAACAGAGATGGCAGACCTGCAAATCCTTTTGCAGGCCACTGTAAATATTAAATAAGATTGTTGAAAATTCATCCCTGACACACTCCTTTCTTCACTTCCAAAACTCGAGTCTCACTAACACTTGTTCTCACTTTAACTCTTTGATCCCAGTAGAGATGTAACATCAACCGAATTCCCTCTAAAGGTATCTCATCTTTTTTTCCTTATCTCCTTTAGTTTGTCATGTTTAACTCCATTGAATGTCTTTGTGTGATGTATAAAACATACAATCAACTTTATATTCTTTTGTATAATTCTTCCGCTTGACATCCTCAGTGGGCATATACCATCCGTTGCTATATGATTGGCAAGAAAAAATATTTCTCATTATTGGGGAGCTCTAAGGTTATGCAAGGTATTGGAATGGAATAAAGATTAAATTGTTCTGAATTATTATGAAGAAAGTGTATTTTTTATGCCTCCGCTGACGAAGTCGCCAGTGGCATTATTTTTTCGGGTTGTCCGTCCGTACATGTACGTCTGTCCATGCTAATTTTCTGTTTTCTCTGCAACCGCTTATCCAATTGACACGAAATTTTCACCATAGGTGCAACTACGCGTGTCGAATGTTTTAATGAGAATTATGATATCATAGGTCACATGGTGTGACAGCCATGTTGGAAAAAAAAAGAAAAAATTTATACCCCTATCTCTGTAACTGCTCTATGGAAAATATTTAATCTTGGCACGTCAAGTACTCCCCATGCAAAACAAGTGTGATGTTTTTTTTTGATGATGTCACAGGTGGTTTCGTTATGACGTAATAATTGCATATGTTGAACGCTTTATCCGATGAATATGAACATTTTAGAGGGTTATCTGGGGCTAAATTGTCTGGTGGGGAAAAATTGAAGACATCATCAGTCATGTGGTTCAGTCACCATGGTTTTTTTTAACATGAAAAACCTTCAAAAATCTTCTCCGAAACGGCTGAACAGATTGAGGCGAAACTTTACTGGTATAATCACCTATTCATGAGGAACAAAAAGTCCTCCACCTATGACGTCATAGGTCACATGGTTTGGCAGCTATGATTTTTTGAAGAATTAAACCTTTAAAAAATCACCTTCTCCAGTATCACTTGATAGATCAAGGGGAAATTTGCCCACATAGTCCCCAACCCTTGGGGATACCATGGTTTTCACGAAAAATTAGTAGGTCACGTGGTCTGGAAACCATATTGGTTTGAATGAAAATCTTAAAATAATTATTTCTCTTGAACAGTTTCATCACTCGACATGAAATGTCACATTTATTATGTAGTAGTCATGGGAAATATATGTTTTAAATTTCAAATTGATCGGATACATGTTCTGGCATCCAGAATGATTTAATATTTTGAATCTGGGTTGAGAGTTTAAAATGAAACTTGGTTCAAGTATGTATAATGATGTAATAATGTGGGCCGAGGCATATCTGGTGATGTTGCGATGTCAGAGGGTGACATTCTAGTTTTGTCCTGTATTTAGTTGTTACATCATATATTTCCACCATTTAAAAGCTCAACTTAATGCATGCTTCAACTCTTTTGCTCCTCTTGTCTCCCTTTTGTGCAACTGTCTGCCAAACTGAAACAGTTAAATCCCACTCTTCAAGCAAGCCTAACCCAAACCTGCATGTGACTACATACATAACCATCCCTCTTGCTTGCAGGTTACTGTGTTTCCTTCCCTCCTCTCTCTCCTATTTTCCTGTTTGTTCATTCCCTTGATTTTTCTGTCCAATTCTAGCTCCACTCTAAGTTTGCTTCCATTTTACCCTCTGTCCCCATAGTCTTTCATGAACCTTGATCTTGTATTGAAAAAACAATATCTGCCACATTCCTCGACAATCTCAGAATGACGTTGGGAATTGTTCTCTTTCGGGCACAAGCATGCTTTCCCAGCCATAGAAATTCTGCAAAATTATATGGATTGCATTCCTGTTTGCTCATCTTTCCAAGACCAAAAGGCTGTCTAAGTCTTTTTGGAAAAATGTCCAACAAACATCCACATAGTATTGATATATACCACCTGGCATAGCCTGAAATCATATCATATGATTGACCCTTGACAGTGAAAGTTTCAAACTGTCTGACCTCACAATCTCGCAGTCTGTTTCAAATACATCTCCAATTGTGCAACTAAAGACAGATGTTGATTAGACATGCTCTTCCAGAATAAAGTCTCCTTATGTTTTGGCATACGTGAAATCATATATTTGAAGAAACCTTCAAACTTGCTTCATTACTGTCTCATTAAATGTTCCAAATCTGTTGCCCTGCACATATCTCAGACATTTGCCAAAGTCTGGCATCCTGCTTTGCTTGAGAAGCTCTCTGCCTGTGGCATAGAAAGCTCACTTAATTCCTGTATTTCTGACTTCTTCCACTCACGCAGCCATCGTGTTGCCATCAACGAAACCCTCTCCTCTCTTTGAGTGGCCCACTGTTGTTCCTCATCTCTATAAATGACCTCTCCGATGCTCTGGAAAACACTCTCTTCCTTTTTTCAGATGACGTATCGCATTGTATTGTACAATACTTCATCCCTCTGCTAGGCAGATAGCAGATGCATATCTGTCTGCTGATCTGGGACTGATTAGACTCTGGCCTGATAAAAGGAACATGTCAATCAATCCTGGAAAGTCTCAGTCTCATCATATAGCTCTGCAAGCATGGTCAAATGAACCTACCTATCTATGTCTTATGGTCATCCACTGGACGAGGTTCAGTCTCTTGAACTTCTTGGGTTGACAATCAGCCACGACTTTTCCTGGGATGAACTCATAGCAAAGCCGGCTTCCAAATCCAGCTGCAGCCTTGGAATCCTCCATTGATCCAAGTGTTTCCTTGGAAAATCAAAGCTACTCACAGTGTCAAAAGCCTTTGCCCATCGCTCAATGGAAGATTACCCTCCACAATGGGCTTGTACCTTTGCTTCACATCTCTCTCCTGGATTATGTGGACTATAAAACTCACAAAATTATTGGAATATCCTGTGATATTTTCTTGCCCCACATCGTTGCTGAAGCAACAGTCTCTTGCCCCACTTCGCAGACAATTTTGGTGTCTCTCTGTCTCTCTCTCTCTCTCTCTCTCTCTCTCTCTCTCTCTCTCTCTCTCTCTCTCTCTGTTTTCTATTGTCTGTTCTCCACCATTTTACCCTATGATCTCTCAGTCCTCTGACCCTCCACCACCCCTCCCCAGCAACTCCAGGATGCATGTGTTCTTCCAATAACACCTCCTGACTAACATTCTAAAATTCAGGCTGACTGCACACCTCAACTCCTTCATTCCTCACTTTTCTCATCCATGGAACCATCTTCCAGAGGATGTTCTGTCTCCCTCTTCCCTTCAGAACTTCACGAAAGTAGTGCACCACTATCTCTTGTCATCCCAAATTCTGACCCACCTTCTTTATTACCCCCATAAATCTTCCCGAACAGAATTATCTTACTTGCTCATTTCAGTGTCCTCCCCTCCCTCTCCTCTTATCCTCTTTATTCATCCTCTTGGTGTTTGTCCTATTATCAGTTATATCCTGCTCTTCCATGAGCCTCACTCGTGTAAAGAAAAAGGTTCATGCATCATTGCTTCTCCTTTTCAAAATGAGTTGTCTTACACTCTGTCCCAGTGCACTTATTTTTGAGAAAACTAGAGTAGATAAGGGTCAGACCCATAGGCATTATAATGACCTCCTGCAAAGGGAAGGAGGGATACAGAAAAGTGGAGCACTAAGATTGACCCTTGAACTGCTGAAAGTTGTAAGTGGTGGGGAAAGCAGAAGGAGGCAGCTCATTCCAGAATTTAGTGGTGTGAGGAAAGAAAGAAGATACATGTTTAATGGTTCTGTATGTCTGAAGGGACACACAGTTATGGCTGTTACCTGAAGACAAGCAACTGGAATGAGGTTGCCTGATGTGTGGGAGAATTACAGTTGATAGCTCTGTAAAACAAGGGTCACATCAATAATGGTAGAAGATAGATAAAGGAAACTGCTTTGGATGGGCCACGGTCTAAAGGCTGTTAGAAAGCAAGTTATCAACCACAAGCTGAACAACATTATCCCTCACTCAATGAAGAACATTCAGGACAGAGGAGCTCAATCCCAAATGTCAGAGCACGAGTATTCTATCATGTGGCAAAGTTGGGATTAGTAGAGGGTTTGAAACTGAGAAGACATAAAATACATCTTACCTTGGAAAATAAATCCCTCTTTCTGGGAAGCCTTTTTGACTATAGTTGCTATATGGGGCTTCCAAATGGTCAGCAAATTTCAACTTCTGAAATCCTAATTGGAGAAGTTTATATAAGAATTGAGCTAGACATGGAAATAGTCTGAATATGGTTAAACGAAACAAGAGTGTTTCAACACTATTCCATAATGGAGTCAAGATCAAAGCTCAGGGAGTTTCGAGTTAAAACTCAGTCCACAGCAAGTGACTAGGAAGAAGAAAAAAAAAGGGATTTGTGGACAAGGAAAGAGTGGAGAGTGGAGTCGTCAGAAAAAGGGAGACTTTGTTCTTTTAATGCTACAAAGGAGTGAAGGTGGTTAATGAAAATGAGGTGTAATTACAGAGACATTTCGGACTCCAGGGTTGATGTGGATCCTCTTGCAGAGGGCACATTATACACGGGTATAAATGGAGCATCCAGGGAGGTAGTTTCCCATCCTCTTGATGAGGAGGAGAAATATTATGGAGAGATCGTTTTGGAAGAAAACATGTGTGCCAGACTCTACCAGCGGCCTTGGGGATGTCCAATGCAACAACATTACTCTCCCAAAATAACTCAAGTGAAAAACATCATATGGTGGGGATGTAAGCGAGCCTATCACAAGTGGATATAGCTTTAAGGAATCCATATTGGTGTTTGCAAAGGAGAGCAGAATTTTTAATGAAGGACAAAAGATGTACTGGGCAGGTGTTGAGCGTGTTCATGACTTGGTAATCACAGTCTCCATAACCTTGGAAAGAAATGAAGTTAAAGCATTCGGGTGGTAGTTAGCTGGATTGGATTTATCACCTTTATTTACAACAATACAAATCAGATATTCCCCCATTCACCTTGGAAATATGCACCTGTGTGCATGTTTCCACAGTAAGGGAAGAATGCCTGAAAAGTAAGAGACTTTGTCCAGCCAAATAATAACAAGAGCTCGGTCAGGGCACACTAGTCTTCGAAACAGAAGCATGGGTGCAAACAGAATGTTTGGCCTGTTGGTATTGAAAGTAAGAAGGGTGTGTTGGATTTTCTCATTGTTAGTCGATGGGGGGATGGTTGGGAGGAATTTTCTCAGAATTGTTGAGAGTTAAGTTGGAGGCAAAGATAGTGTCAAGAGCTTCTGCCTTGGATTTTAGAATATCCAAATGAAAATCATCATAATTATGATAGAAGAGAAAGATTTACAGAACATCTCAAAGATGGATTTTGCCATCGACCAAAAAGCCCGACGTACAGAGGGACAGGAGGTGACTGTTTGTCTTCCGTTTTCTCTTCCACTATCTCTTCCAGATCTGCGAACATACTCACAGGATAATTGTGAGTGTACCAGGTTGGGGGTAAAGTAGGATTGAGTGGATGGATGGTGGCGGGGTTAGGGGGTCGGATCGTGAGGGGGAGTGTTCTGTGCTCCTACAAACACTGGATCGGTAGTCTCAAGGTGATTGCAGATTAAGCTCCTTAAAGGACAATCATTAAACACTATACGCTAACACAAACAGGAATATGATCAATTTGGCAAATGTATGCTATACCTTTTCATGATGGTTAAATGTCAAGTAAAATATGCAGTATGTGCAATGGATCATCAACTTCAAAGTTTGCCTGTTCTGAGATGACTTTGAGGTCAGTGAGGATATATTTAAGGTGCAGTTTCTTTATATTTGTTGCTGCATCTTGATGCCCGAGAGTTGTCTTAAAATGTCTGTGGACATATATAAGCAAAAGATGTACCGGGCAGGTGTTGATCGTGCATGCACAGCTGGACAGCACACCCAGCTGGTGGTATTTCCGCCTGTTCCTTCCAAGCCATTTCTTCCTTTCACTGTCCACGGGACCCCTGGCTGGGGATTGGGACAAATTATGCGATTAGCCGTGCCATGGTATGGACCTCCCGCCCATTTCAGCCTTTGCCTTTCTTCCCTAACTTGCTGGGCAGGATAATGGGTAACTGTGAGTTTCCTTGGCAACGGGTATCCTTGAACACCTGCAAAAACCTGCCTGCATGTGACCACTCCACAGATATCGCATATCTTTTCTAAGCCAAATGAATTCATCCAGCCCCTGTGAACCACTCAATTTCAGCAAATGTGTACGTCATTGGCATCCTGATACGGGTGCCTACTGTGCCTTACCAGTTCATCAGTATTATTAGATTCGGAAGAGAATGAGTGTTAAATTGAGGAAAAAAAAAACTTTGGAAAATTAAGGGAAGGGGGGAAGACAGTGGCGGCTGGTGGAATTCAGAGAAGGGTGCGTCGAGGGCCACATTCTGCCTGGCAAAAAATATATAAATAAATTGAAGCTGCCAGTAGCTCATTGCACCACTCCGATAGATCGCTGCTCCTGTTGTACAAGCTTTATTATTTTCTAATTTACAGTCATCAATGCACGGATAAAAAGGAATTTGCTCTTTACTCGAGTAACAGGTATATTTTGTGTGACTCAGGACTGTAGTTTAACTTCGATAAGTTAAGTTTAAATTAGATTTATGGAACGATGAAATAAAACAGAAACCTCACCTGAAAACGTGATTTTTAGTTACAAAGAATATATCTTTCCTTGGGTCCATAATCCCAAGACTTCATTTTCTTCTTCTTTAATGGCCACAATTATTCCCATGTTCTTGCGGGGTTGGCCAGGGGATGCTTGGCTCAAGTGTTTCACAAACCGGCTAAACAGGTCTGACGTTCAAAGAAGGTTAGGACAGGAATTTGTAATTTCTTCATGGTGCCGGCGATAGCTCGCCTACTCTTCAAAAAGGACACTGTTGGATCTTTAGCATCCACCATTGAATGCTGACATATGGGAGGCCCATTTAACATCCATCTGAGGGACAGTACACACATTGATGAATCACCCTGCTTTTGAAACACTGGGATGACAGTTTATGGCTGGGTCAGGATTCAAACCTAGGCAAGACAGCTTTGAGGTGAGTGTGCATTCCTCTAGGTCTGGGCCATCCTGCCAGCCCTGCGTCATACCAAGACTGCAGAGTCCAAAGACCAAGACGATTAACTAAAAAAAGAGCTGTTATCACTCATTTTTTGGTGAATCAAGTTAATGGAGGCCCTGCCAAGGTCGGCAAATTGTGGACAGCGCTTTCTATACATGTCAAATGTATAGAAAGCAAATTCTATACATGTCATTCAATCACTATACCTTATAGTGATGGCCCCCTCCTCTTATATACTTACACGTGATGTCATTTTACAGCTTCTTTGATTGGTTGTACTGGTTTTGTTTTCATCCTGTCTTTTCACTGGGCGAAGCACCTAAGCTTATTATTTGTTGTCGTATCTGGAGAAGAAGGGTCAAACAGCACCAGCAGTAGCAGACCCTTATTAGCGAAGCGTTGCATAATTTAGCGTTAATTTGAATTTATACTATTAAATATGGGTTCGACTGAATTTATGAGGCTGCAAGGTGCTTCATACTGCAGTGGTATTGCATGTACATTATTTCATATATTTACTCAGTGTTGGGTGGACTCGACCCACAAAGACCATTTCCAGGCTCCTCTGATGAAGGATAAGGTAAGCTGAGGGGATGATGAGGAATAGGATTGTAAGGCGATGAGAGTAGGATATGGAGGTGATATGTCATTCAATCATCATTTTTGTTCACCAAATATATGGATACCAATCTGTTTTGCTTTCACTGTGCATCTCATTACACAATACTTGGATAATCAAGTTCCTACAATGAGAAGAGAAGGAATTTTATTCTTCTTCAGTTTTTGCATAAAAGTACAAGATTTCTCATCTGACATGTTTTTGCATTTTAAGTTTTTGTTGGAAATGTAACCTCGTATATGCCCAGGTGAGTTGCAATGCTAGCTTGGATGCAAACCGCTTTCACAAGGAATCACAAGGACATTTGACGCAGTAGGAAACCATTCGGCCAATCATACCTGCGCTACACCAACACTAGATTAAATAAATCCGTCAAAGCTAACGACGTAATTTCATTGGAAAAATGTGGGGAGGTGGAATTGGAATGAGAAAAGTGTGGTGAACATCATCAGGGTGTTGAAAATAAAAATAGAATATATATATTTTTCTTCTGTTTGTCCATTTTTATTTTGGGGGCGGTCGGGGAGGAGGTGGGTAAAGATAAATATATTCAATAGACTTTGAAGATGATTAGAAGGTATTCATGGAAGTAATGTCTCGTCATAAAATAACAGATGAGAGACTTATCTCCGAACGGAGGCACGAAACAGGATTAGGAGAGGACATGACTTTTCCATCTGCCCAGTGTGTCTGCGAAGCGGAATGGAGTAAACTTTCTGTTCCTTAGGGAAAATGTGGAGCAGCTTCCGAGGTCACGCCAATTCACAGACAGTTGGCCTGTCTGTTATAGTTCTGGGAGGAAGGTCAGCAAGACAATAGGACCCAGCTGATAATTTGTGAGCTTGTCATGAGTCATGGGTACATCGTTGTGCCCCAGTAGCTCGTGTGACATCTGCAACATACTGCGTTCATGATAAGCATGACTTATCTTTTTGGTACAAGAAATCTATTGCCAAAAGTCTTGTAAAAACCCGTCTTTTTCCTATTGTCATTAAAACCTTTTCTTCTGCTTCTCTTCTTTCTCATAAATATGTGAATCTGGAGGCCATATTTAACGAAGCTCTCCACCCCTATTTCCCCTGTCCCCATCAATCCCCTTGTCTACTCTTACTTGTATCTCCTCTTCTCCTTTAACCTTTTACTCCCCTCTCATCCAGTTCCCTTTTCTTTGGATGATCCCCAGTTTGAAAACAAAACAAAAAAACAGGTTAATGTTTCAAAAATCCCCTTCTGGAAATGTAGAAGGGCCAGAATGCCAAACGAAACTGAAAATGTTAATACGACCGAAAAACTTTGAATATCAATCGCAAGGTTGTAGAATATTGTTCTCATCAAGATTCGTCTCTGAAAAGTGCACCGTTTTGTGAGTGAATTCCCTATATCAGCATCCGACATGATGATGCACCACAGGAAGAGCACTTATCGTTGAACTGTTGAGTGTGGATTGAATTTCCGACTCGACTATAAACTTCAATTGGATCTTCGCAGGGAGGATGTTGCCTCACATGGCGTGCACCGTCCGTCGGATTGACGCTATAATCTGGACTTATCATTTGCCAGCATTACTTGGTGGACGTTAAAGATTCAACAGTGTGTTGTCGAAGAGCAGGCATGTTATCGCTGGAACCCTAAAGAAATTACTTATTCCTGTGCTAAAACAACATGATGAAATGAACGAATGACGAATGAATACGAAACAAGAGAGAGAATTGCTATTCAATACATGTCCCCTTCTGATGTGATATTTTCTAAGTCCAAAAAGGGTGTAACTCTGTGAACAATTAACGAAATACCCTGAAACTCGAACTTTTTCTGTAACTTATCGCAATAAGGTCATATACCAAGTTTCAGTTGAATGTGTTAAACTAGTTAAAGGGTATGGGAAAAAGTCTGAAAAACCACATGTGGGTTGGACAGATGGACGGACGGACGGACAGACGGACAGACGGACAGCAAACCTATAGTCCCCTCCAGTGAAACCAGTAGGGGACTGATAAGGCCATTCCCTGAATGTATGTATTTACTTTATGTACATCTATAAATCATGGAAAAAGCAAGGCTGCCCCGATCTCCACCAAATTTTGCATACGTGTTGGTGATACCCAGGGTCAGTTCGTGGGCACAAATAAGAAAATCTGCCCCTTGCAGGGGAGTGGGAGACGGCTTGCCAGTGCTCCCAAAAGGAGGGTGTTTGTAGTATAGGAAATAGGAGAAATATCCGTGGCTGAGACTGAGATGTGTTGGTTGATTTCCTAACATTTCCTGCCAATACAATTAACAGCCATAGTGAAGATATATAAAACGCCACGCACGCACGCACGCATGCACGCACGCACACGCGCACACACAACACACACACACACACACACACGGACGCTTCAATTTTTGCCAATAGATGCAAAAATCGAGTATAATTTATCTTGTGGCTCTGGAACCAAACAAACGTGGTGCCAGGCACAACAATCCCGCCCATTTATCACAAATATGCATTTTAGCCGCGTCGCATTGCGAACGCTGGCTCTAAGAGAGCTCTGCGTTGTTCTTCTTCTTGTTGTTGTTGTTCTTCTTCTTCTGGTGAAGACAAACCTTATGACGTGGCTCTTGGACACATTGTCCTTGTTCACTATAGGAATGGGAGATTATATGTGACAAATAGAATAAGGTTCACATAAGCTTAGTTTGAAGTAAATCAGATCATTTTTGACGAAGTTATGAGCGAAAAAACGATTTTGATCTTTTTGCTGACCTTGATCTTGACCTTTGATCCAATTGGACCCAAAAGTTAATGGTGTCGTCCAAGGTTCATTACCCACCTGTGGATTAAATTTGATAGTGCTTGATAAAGCCGTTTTGCCGTAAAGTTGCTAACAGACAGACAGACAAACAAACAGACAAACAAACAAACAGACAAACAAACAGACAGACAAACAAACAAGCAGTCATAGACTAGTACTTACGA
>CM068954.1:157833499-157847700 GCA_035128595.1 Eptatretus atami
CAAACACACACACAAACACACAAACACACAAATACACAAACAGATGACGGAAGTCATCAATATACTTCCGAAATCTTTAGATTTCGTAAGTAACAAACAGACAAACAAGCCGGTAGGCGACGAGGGATTCGCTAGGATCGAAGCGCTGGATACGATGCTTTTCATTCTGACCGATCCACCGACGAAGATTCGTTGCCAAGACGTATTGGTTCACATACAATTGTTCCTCTGCCTGGCAAGATTTTTCCTTTGCGTATTTTGCCAACTGGCACTCCTCATAAAAAATGACGTAAATAGACACCCATTTTTGAAGGACTACCATTTGAAAAATAATCGGTTTTCTGCTTTGTGGCTGTGGAGCATCCCGTTGCAGACAACACACACACACACACACACACCACACCACACACACCACACACACACCACATATACACACCACACAACACACAACCACACAAAACACAGACGGAAAACCCGATAAACTTCTCTCAATGCTCTTTTTTTGACCACACCTCCTGAGCCACACAATATTTTTCATAAGCCACGCCACTTTCCATAAGCCACGCCCACTTTCCTACGCCACTCCCACTTTCCTACGCCACTCCCACTTTTCATCAGACACGTCCACTTTCCTAAGCCCCTCATAAAAAATGAGTAAATAGACACCCGATTTTTGAAGGACTACCATTTGAAAAATAAAACCTCAATCAAAAATCGGCTCGAGTAAAATTTTCTAAATATCTCGAAGTGTTTAATTCCGAAGTCGTTTCTCTACATTCAAAACTGAAGGACAAGTATTGAAAATACTGTACGCGGTTTCGGCCGCTGCACAGCAACGGGTGGTTGCTAGACAACGAAATTCAAACTCACACTTCCCAGACCATATGGCATCTGTTGGCAAAGTTTCATCGAAATCAGTTCGCTGGTTCGTGCTGTGGGGCCTCGCGTTGCAGACATAGACACCACACACACACACACACACAACACACACACACACACACACCACACACACACACACACACACAGACGAAAACCGGACAATAAGGGATATCTAGCATATATAGCGAATCCAATAATTGAAGGTGGTGTGTGGGTCGTGGAATCGTTTTCGCTAAATAAATAAACATATTATATATTAGAAATCCACAAAGACAGAAATGCGGGTGATTCCATTTATTTTGGATCCTTTTCACTTTGGTCAATAACGTTTGGATCGAGGAGAGATCGAAGGTGGAACGACGTGTAGCTCCTTAAAACACTGTATACACACCTTAAATGACGGTAAATAGACACCCGATTTTTGAAGGACTACCATTTGAAAAATAAAACCTCAATCAAAAATCGGCTCGAGTAAAATTTTCTAAATATCTCGAAGTGTTTCATTCCGAAGTCTCGCTTCTCTACATTCAAAACTGAAGGACAAGTATTGAAAATACTGTACGCGGTTTTTCGGCCGCTGCACAGCAACGGGTGGTTGCTAAGCAACGAAATTCAAATGCGCACCTTCCCAGACCATATGGCACCTGTTAGCACAAGTTTCATCGAAATCGGTTCGCTGGTTCGTGCTGTTGAGCCTCGCGTTGCAGACACACATAACACACACAACACACACACACACACACACCACGCACGCACACACCACCACACAACACACACACACACACACACACACAGACAGACAGACGGAAAACCCGACAATAAGGGATATCTAGCATATATATAGCGAATCCAACAAACCGGACGATTACAATATCCCACTCCCTCCCTCCGGGGGGCGGGATAATAATATGTTTTTAACAGCCCTCACAGCTCCCACCCCTCCCAGCATGATTACCAGAAAATATCATCATTTTAAACTTACCCTGTACATTCACAAGCCCCAGATATATCCTTCCCATTGGTGTTCAGAACCAACTAATCCAGATAAACAGTCCATTCATTCGTAGCAATCCATTGGGGGTTTTCACTTGTACCTTGCACCGGTCCACATGGTCAGGAGCTTGCAGTACGGGCAGCTTCCGTTCGGCGTACTGAGAAAGTTCTTCAAGTCATTTGTTTTGCATAGGCACAGCCCTTTCTCTCAGGTATTCTTACAAGTATTTTCAGCTTATGTCAGAAGCTTTTTGAGCCACTTTAAGGAACAATTCTTATCTCCGACACAATATACTTAATGATGCCCTGAACGTCGACGTTTTGTGGGGTTTCTGCACATGTGCGCCAAGTGGAATATGAAATTTCAAAAGGTCCATATTGTGGGTAGCATGTGGTCAAATGTCGTCGTATATTCATTGATACCAGGTTACACAGTTTCCTTTCTGAAAGCGTGGTGTCTGTGCAGGCTGTAGCTCTCACACTCACAACTAATTACTGCTCCCAGGTGTTCACAGTCACACGTGGACGGCCATCTTCAGCTATGAATGACAACCTAACCTATTTCAGCTTTGTAACAATCCTCAGCAAAAGTTAACGCAAATAAAATGCTGAGAATTCAAGCACATCATTCTCTCTGACAGATTTGTCAGCAACGACTGGATAAGTCTTTGGTTGCCTTATATAGTTTGCTCAGGGAAAAATGTGCATCAAAGACAAGGAAATTATATTCCATGGTGCATCATGCAATAAAAGAGGACTTAATGTCAAGCAGACCATGTATCCACTTTTGCAGCAGCACATATTACCTGCCTTGTCAATCCCCCTCAGTCACTTGGGACCGTGAAGTATAATGCAGCGGAGTCTCATCTGCTCACAAAGTGCACGCTCTGCAAGAAATTGCATCTGGTTCACTTCCCTGACGTTGTTGAAAAATGTTTACATACAGCAAAAAGAAGAAAAAAAAAACCAGAAAGATTTATACTGATATTTCAATCTCTCCATATCCATCATTTTCCCTACTACTCCTTTAGCGGCCACAATTGTTCCCCCTAACCATGGGCGAAGTTTTACTCGAGTGTTCCATGAACCGGCCTGATGGTCGGATAAAGGTGATTTTGGCAGGAATTTGCAATTTATTGAGAGTGCCAGCGATAAATCGCTTACTCTTCTTGAAAGATACTGTAGGGTCTTTTAGATACACCAGCAATACCTTGCCTGTGAAGCACTAATTCAACAGTTTATAGTCAGGTCAGGAATCGAACCCAGACGAGACAGCTCAAATGTAAGTGTGTTCCATTTGTGCCATTCTGTCAGACTACGAACCATCCTGCTTTACTTTTTGGGGGCTCAACTAATCATACTGAGAAATCGTAAATATATTTCTCAGTCTAAGTAAGTCTTCCAACAACTACCAGAAATACTGGTTGTTTCTGGAAAACTTAATCATAATTGAGATTCTTGAAAGTAAACTTTTGATTTATTTTTTTGTTTTAGAGATACCCAATGAAGAAGATGATTCTGGAAGCTTTACGAAGAAAAAAATTTAAGAAAATAAAGTTTACCGGAATTTTCCATGGTTGAACCTACTCAAACAGGGTAGCGATACCATTACCCAATCGGCAAGGATTTTGAAATGAAACTTTCAAGAAGTTTCAGGGACTAACCAAGCTGCCTCGATAAACCAAACAAATTGAGTTTGGATTCAACCTTCATTCATCCTGTATTGACCCTCAACTGAGCCATTTGAGCTTCTGGAATTGAATTGAATGAAAACGCAAGTAAACTGAAATGCACAGTAAGGCCATTTGGCCCATCATTCCTGTGCCATATCAACACCCCCAACACTTCTGCAGTAGTACTAATTGTACAAATAACCCCATGTTGGTAATTTCGCCAGGGTAGTGGTGCACAGAGAGGTACCCTGGCCAAATTACCAAGATACTCTCCGAAAGGTGTTTTCGGGATCATTGACATCCGCAACCTAAATGCAGACAAGACAGCCGACTTTAACTCACCATTCAAAGGATGGTTGCTCATTATATCAGTACAGGATAAACTTTGAGTGTTTTTATGATGCCCTTTAGGGGAAAAAGTTAATCAGTGAAAGGCTTATTTTTAATCCAGTTGTCTAGCTTGTTAAATTGTTTTTTTTGGTGGCCTCATGATTTATATAGCATGACAGCAGACATACGGAAGCTTTTAATATCTGGCAAACCCTTAAAAGAAACCCAAACACTCAGACCAACTCGATGCTAATCTATCCCTTGATAGACTACAAAATATATATGATGTGTCTTTTCCGATTTCCGAATTATAAAGTAGGTAATTTTGCAATCAAAAGTCAAAATCTTCTTCTTCTACAGAGTAGCCGTGAAGTCACACATGGAAGGGGACCAAAATATCTGGACTGTCTCCGGGTTACATCGCGGTACGATTTAACTCAAACGGTGAATAATTTTCAATTTTCCACAAATATGCCGAGTCGATGTGTACTGGTGCTTGTATAGTAACACAAACCGAGATGGTTTCATGCTACACAAATGGCCGAAACATCCGAAGTTTGCCAGAAATTGGACTAAGTTTGGCCCAAATACCTGGATCAGGCCGACAAAATGTTCGCTTTTGTGATTAGAACGTGTTACAGAACAATGTTATGAAACAACAGAGATGGCTATAGATCTTGTGGTTATCCGCCACGATTAAGAGAAAATGCCATCCCCACGATTAAGCGAAAGAAACAGCCGTGCTCAAAATTGTAACACCATCTCTACTGATCTACCAGGACATGCACACGGACGATTTGAGCAGTGAAACAAACACCTGTTGCCATTGCCCGGCAGTTACCACAAGAGCACCTGAAAATAATTATCTATTATTCACACAAATTTCTACAAATCAAATGAACCACCGTCTATTTATAGTAGAGAGAAAGAAGTATGTATGTATCATTTACTCCTCCGAGATGATTTGATTGATGATGCTAAAACTTTCAGGGTCTCCCCTCCAAAATCCCCCCCATCAACCATCACCCACAATACCCACCACCATCCCACACACCTCCTCCACCTCCCCCCCTCTCCACAATCCCAATTCACTGGGGAGGACTTCACACCTCATGGACATGACGGTGGGACGGCATGGACACAAATGGCGTCCAGCAAAAGTACGAAACACAATGATCCCGTTATATACAAGACACCTGGTCAGCCGCAATGGTGGGACAAAGCATTTGGGTGCGATGTCAATTTTCTGCTGTGATGTCCGAGTGTGCTGGGTGGTGCCCGTGCTGTCGGCGATGACAGCTATTTCTGCTCGAGTAATATATATATATATATATATATATATATATATATATATATATATATATATATATGTATATATATATATATAAACCATTTATCAATTTATACAAAGTCACTCCCTAATAGACCGGCAATTGAATGGAAAATCAAACCCAACCGAGCTGAAGTGATCAATGTGACCAGCGTTTTCATCTTCACAAACACTTCTGCCTTCTTCGTCTGAATCGCTCGCATAAGGCTCGAAACAATTGGGCTCCACAATCCCAATGATCACTTTCAACATTCTGAGAACCATCATTATTGATAATAATGGCGGAATCAGTTTCAGAACCCGACCTCTACTTACACTGTTTCTCGATGTAAAACCGCCGTTCGGATCAATTTGGATTCCGAATGTGACGTCACAGGCAAAATCAAAAATCGTCACTCTTTTTTTTTTTTTAATTTTGCGACGCTTTGTGATTGGTAAAAAAAAATTCAATTTTTTTTCCACTTCAAATTAGATGATGATTAATCATTCTCAATGGTTTTCAGGAAGAAAAAAAAATTGTGTTTGGGTTCACCTTGAAAGATTTTAAAACTCGTTTTTACACTTACATTTTTATACCTCCACCTCTCCCATTTCAACCAATCCACCTCCCCAGTTTGTTTCACCTCCTCGTACTTCCCCGAGCTTCATAACGAAATGCAAAAGAGCTTGAAAAACATCATTGACAGCAGCTGTTTGATGAATTTTGATGTCTTCGCTGCACAGGAAATGATTAAAAAATATGAAGAGACTTTAACTGGGCTTGAGAGTGTGGTCCAATATGAATCCCATACCGGCTATACAAAATTGCATCATATTGATCAATATGTCTTCATAGTAATACAGTTTGAACTGTACATTATCACAGATTGTATAACGCATTGTATATTACAGATTTTTTTTTTCACAAGCCTATTAAAAGTAGATTAAACCTTTTAAAACAGAGTTCTTCGGCAAAGAAAAAAGTGAACAGCATGGATCATTGAGTAAGATGGACGATCATTGGATGGACCATCAATATGCTTGGACATCATGTGCATTTGACATCAAATCGCTTTTAGGCATTCGATTGTGTTAAAAATGACTCTGGGAAGGTGTAAGGCAATTAACGGCGAAATGAATTGTCTTTGATTTATTCCAGAAGAGAATGATATGGAGAGGCCGGTTGATTACTAATGCATTACATATTAAATGCTGTAATTAAATTGATATCCAATTAAAATGCATGCATTCGAGCTTCTTTCAAGGAATAGGCAAAATTTGTGACGCAAAAAAAAAAATGCAAGTTGATTTGCTTAATGTTGACAAAATCCAAGTCGGTCGAAATAATGAAGGCCCTGTATTAATGGCATGAATTTTCACCGCGTTCTTAAGCAATCCGTCTTACCCTGCCTTGGAAAGGGCATTCGGCACCGCTCCACACTGTCAGCGTTCGTACAGGAGCAAACGAAAGGGAAATCATTTTGCCTGAGCAATGTCGCATAAATCAGGGAACTGCACAAAAGGGCGGCTGTTCGATTGCTGCCTCTGCTCTCGTGCTAGTTTTTCTGCAAATGAGTCCCTGAGAGACGGAGTGAGAAATCTCGACAATTTTGCAAATAGTCCGGGACAGTGTGTGTGTGTGTGTGTGTGTGTGTGTGTGTGTGTGTGTGTTTATTCTGTTTGTTTTCCTTGGTTGGCTCTGCTTTTTTAAAATTTCTTCTTTGAAAAGAAACGTTCTCATTAGAAAATGCTAATCTCAAGATTTACTTGTGTAAAAGCATTGGCACTCATTTCAGCCAAACTTCGGTGGACAATCTAAAGTGATGATATTTCCACAAAGTGGTGTTTTCTGAGACACACTGTTCACCAGGAAATTATTTTTGGGACACACTGTAATCATATTTGGCCTTGCTGCACAACACTGTAGAGGTTTTGTGCTATAAAATGCAAAAAATGTTAACTTTACACCATTTTTTTTCAGGGACAGTTTTCATCAGCTTTGAAGTTTTCATCACATACGTACGTACGAACATACAAACACACACATATGTCCCAAACTTTGTATTATACTTAGGGAACACTTCCCATCCCCATCCAAAACCACAATCTTCTCTACCCCCATTAATCCACCCCAAACCCACCTCCTTCAAATTCCCTACTTTCCTTCCGAAAAGTTCCTGTAATGTCCAACCTGTTATATCCCCATGTTCCCCGCCACATCCCTCTCCCTTCCACAGATCTCCTCATGTCTCTGTTCCCCACTGTTTTGTCCTTCCCTCTCCTGCCCCTCTTGTCTCCTGCCCCCCCCCCCTTGGTGTGCATTGTGTGTTAGCTCTCATACGGGCCTCGACGATGTATACAAAACAAAACAAAAAAACACCCATGGGAGTCCATGAATGAAAAATAGGTGTTTGGGTAATTTAAACACCCCTTTTGAAGATCAATTTAATGGCTTACCTTCGTGGAAGGCTTATCCTTGGTCAGCTGTTATGGTCTGCCCAACTTAACCTCACAGGTGTTTTAGCCACCATTTTTATTTGAATGGCCTACTCAAAATGCCTTGCCTTGAAAACAAGATCGACTCTCACAGACTAATTAAAGTATAAAATGCAAATATGACTTCAGATTTGAGGATTGCATCTGCTGCTTGAGGACTTAATAAGTGTCAAAATCTGGAGTGAAATCTGGAAATGTGAAGAAATTACCAAATCTTATAACTCTGCGTATAACCGTATTTATGTAAGCAAGGCCATGATTCCACCACCTTCTCCGTATTTACACAAGAACATGTGAATTGCCCAAGCATTAAACTTAACTTTTTCTACTGTTCCGACGATTATATTGAGTGAAGAAGAGATTAAGGAATATGCCCTAAGCGTCACTTCATTGAGTGCAACGAAAATAATTTTAAAGCGGGCGAAAAGCTCCTGCGGCACGGGCAGTGGATGTAGCGACCGCCGCTCGATTCTCCATTAGGAAATCCCCGGAGTTTGGAAGGTAAAATAAATTAGAGGATTAGAATGAGTAAAGTGAACTCCAAGTTCAAGAGATAATTGAAAAATGTTTTTTGTGGCCACAAAGCAATGCATCCCCACTCCACGGCAGGATGGCTGAGAGGTGCACACACTCACTCTTAGCTGTTTCGCCTAGGTTCGAATTTCAACCCAACTATAAAGTATAATCCCAGTGTTTCAAAGGCAGGGTGCTTAATCAATGCATGCGCCATCCCTCAAATGGGCGTTAAACTGGGCGTCGCATCTGCCATAATTCGCTTTGTGGACATTAAAAATCCCTTCGAGGTTGTTGCGTTTTGAGAAGAATCAGGTCCATACCACAGGAGTACAACAACACGGTTTATTACATCTCTGGCATATCTCTCTACTCTTGTTCTTCACCCAAACACCATCATCATACCATATATCATTGTGAAACACCCTCCTGTGTCCAAAGTGGAATTGGCATTTTAATCGTTAATTATACGAAAAGGACACAACAGCAGTGTCCTTTGCGAAGAGTAGAGGAGCTATCCCCAAGCAGCCTGGCCAAATTCAAAATTACTCCTCTGACCTACAGGGGCACAGCATCAGCAGCACTGTCACACACTCAGTCAATGATGTTATTCGCAGCCTCATGCTGCACAGGAAAAAAGATGCCCTGACCTCCTGTTGAGGACTTGGCGTGTCGAGCGGCTGTGCCCGAGCACACACCTCTATTGACGAGCTGTTCCAAGCTACGTGGCCTGAGTCTCTCGGGATTTATCGCCGAGGCTGTGACCGATCTGTTGAACGTGGCTCCAACTGCGGCATCATTGTGTCGGGGGCAGTCTCACTCGTTGGAGTGGTGGAGTCGGTTGTGGTCACGGAGGACGACCGTACGACGTCCATAGCCCAAGGGGAAGAGCGGCCAAGCAGGTGTAGTTCATGCAGCAGCACTCTGAGCTCGCTCGCCGTCGGGGTGAATGAAATGCTCTGGATGCTGGAGCAGGACACACTCGGTCTTGTGTTTATCTGTGGGGGCGCATGGTCCCGGGTTCTGGGCTGGTGGTTCCTGCTGCTCTGCGTCTGCAGGTCCATTCCTGTGGCCTGTTTACGGGGTCTGGATACACATACCACAGCAGTGCTCACTCTGTGCACCATGGACGTTTGCTTGACATTTGCGGACACAGTTTAGGTGATCTCGTCACTGATGCCAGTGCACCATGTGCCCTGGATGAGTGAGCTTTGAGCTATGGGGACTCCATGATTGGACACCTTTTGTTATAATTTAAAATGTCTCTCTCTGCTTGCAGAACGGCTGTGCCCGAGATCACCTGCACTGTGTCTGCTGTTTGAAGTTCTCAATAAACCAAAATGAAATGAAATGAAATGAAATAATTCATTAAGAGTTAGAGGTCTGCACTGAGTCAAATAGGTTGGTATTTCAAACCCCGGTCACTCAAGCAAGAGTCACTGAAACCCCCTTGTTGTTTGTGTAGTTTTGGAGAAGAAAGCAAATACCTGGTTTGTGGGTCAACCTCCCACCTCCCCCATAGACCCCTCAATGAGAGCAGATTTTGATGCAGTCGATACACTTTAGTACGTTACGGGTGATGGAGGTTGTGGTCAAGTTTCATCGAAATCTTGTGTGTAGTTTTGGAGAAGAGAGCAAATACCTATTTTTTGTGGGTAGTGGGGGGGGGGTCCAACTCCCCCCCCCTTTATATCCCCTTCATGAGTGCAGTTTTGAAGCTGTCAAAATTCCTTTGTTAGGCATCAGATATGAAGCTTGTGGCCAAGTTTCATCAAAACCATGTGTTTGGTTCAAGCGATAATGACTGAAGTGTTTATGGACGGACTCACTGACTGACACTCACTGACTGACTGATTGACTCACTTACGGACACTGCTCTATCGCATAAGCTCCCTGGAACTACGTTCCAGGTGAGCTAAAAAGGATAGAGCACAGACATTTGAGGGCGAGTTAGAGAAGGGGAAAGAGATAGGGGAGTGTGGGGGAGAGGGAGGGGAGGGGAGATAGCCACCATCTCTATCGACACGAAGATAGAGGGGAGGAGAGATAGAGGGAAGGGGAGAGAAAAGGAAGTAGGGAGGGAAAGGGGATGGGGAGGGAGGAGAGGGTGGAGAGGGGGGGGGAGAGGAGATGTTTCCTTCTGCATCCATCCTGTCCACCCCATTCCTCCCCACCCCATTATTTGTCCAATTCTCCCTCCATTTTGTCCTTCAACTCCACTGTTGGTGTCCTCCCCCTCCCTCACTCTCTACTGTTCATTTTGCCTGTTGCGTTCTGATTCGTTCATTGTTCTAACTCTTCCACGAGCCTTAATTGACTCTGTATACAAAAAACTGTCAGAGGTTCACAACCATTGTACAGGGTTGATGAGCCGAATGATCTCTTTCTGTGTTTAATATTCATTGGAAGGGAAGTTCTCCATTATATACTGTATTGTGAACTGTCGTGTCTGTCCATGCGTTCGTCTGTCTGTCTCCCGTTCACGGCGGCCGCTTCCCGCACTGCGTTTGAAAAGCTCAACATTCAATTTTGAAACGACGGGAGAACTGACGTAAGTAATGTTGATCTGCCAAATTTGATTTCACAAGCAGGATATTTTGCCCTCTTTTGAGACAAATTCAACCTCCATCACCAGCTGTTACACCACCATTTTGTGGTGGGCCGTTTAAGTAGCTCAGAGCTTTGGTCCATGAAATCATTGAAATTGATAGGTTAACTTCAACTTTTTCCCATCACTGGGGACGGATACATTTGCTTGCTTTCCTGTCACTGGTGACTGTATTAAAATAAGATACAATGTATGATGAAAATTATTCACAAAAATAAGTGTTGAGTTATATCCACACTGTCCTTCACTCGACACCAAACATTCATCAAACTGGTTTATTGGTTGATCAAATTTTTTGTGTTATTTTAATCACTGATCTCTTTCTGTGATATTCATCGTTATTCAGCCATCTAACTTGAATGACTAAAAAATAGAATCATGCCTGTTTTTCTTTCTCTCCATTAACTTGCAGAACATTATATTGTATTTAAAACTCATTTCAGATAAAATAAATAATAAAATCCTTCCCAATATAGAAATGCAAGGAAGGTAGCTCAATGTCCTATGGCTGGAAATCTTTCCCCATACAACCTCAAGGGATGTTGATGCTCAAATTTAGTGTTTTGGGAACTCTTGGGGAGTAAAAATTTCAAAATTAATTTGAGAGCACTCGTGCTGCTTTTTAGTACAACTTTCAGGTGGAAAAGTAGCATGAAATGTACTTTTTATTACCATGGTCACTTTACTCAAACGACTCAAGTTGTCTTTCACGACTCAATCTTTGTTGGCGCAAAAAGCAGATTGCACGGCTGGTGTTTATGGTTTTTCAATGATATCCTGTTTATCATTCCTTTATTAAAGCTTTATGAGTATTCATACATCTCATTTTTTTGAGAATACTCAGCAGGTGATATTCCATGTCGTGCAGTGTTTCCAAACCTATCGCATACTATAGTATGGATTAAAAAAAAACAACTGAGTATTTTATATTACAATGCAAGTGTTGAGATTTCATTATGTCATTGTCCAAAGTGTTTGTTTTCGTGGAAGAAAGACTTGTTCTGTCATTTGTACGTGGGGTATTCAACAAGGCTATATTAAAGAAATACTCATAACAGTACAAGAAACAAAAAAAGAGTATAACAAGGTTTTTTTTGTGTTGGTATGTAATAATTTATGAAGGTGTGTGCGTGTGTGTGTGTGTGTGTGTGTGTGTGTGTGTTATGATCCTGGACTGGTTCAGATATGTCGCTTGAAGAGTCTCTGTATGGAAGAGGATTAATGAACAAAACCCCAATCCAATTTCCCATCCAAAGGGCAATCCATGCTGTTCCTCCACAAAGAAACCAAACACATTTATCAGCTCCGTCATTAACTGATGTGAAAAACTCTCCACAGCATTGTTGTCTAGATTGTTTCTATTCAGTCCTTCGATTGCTGTCAGAACCATTTTCCAATTCATGATTGTGTAACTGACTCGATTGATTGAACCAGAATGTTCAAGTTTGAAAATTTCCTAAATCTATAACGATACCAGTTGCAATGTTAACCACGTCAGTTTCTAATCTCTACTTTCGTTGACAAATACTCCTCCCTGAGCAAAACTTTCTGCACAAGGAAGGTGGCCGGTGCAGGTATTTACAGCAGGTGTCATCGAAGATACTTTGACATCGTTGAATGCAGTTTTTCCTGCAATGACTATGCATGTATATGGTCAAGTACAACTCACGGCATTTCTTCCTGCCCTGCTCCATAATACTGACCAGAAAACAATTTACATGCTCTTCAAACAGCGTGGTTTTGAGTGTCTGCTCTGAGTCTCGGAGATCACTCGTGCCAAAGACTTGCAGCTTCCTTGCTTGATGCTCTGCATTTTAAAGGATAGAGCACAGATAAAGAACCATATGTTGATAATAGCGCAGGCTTTGATGGGCCTAATGGCCTCATCCTGTGTCAAAGTTTATTGTGAAGGAACTCGCCTTATATTACAAACCTGTCACAGGAAAATACTCAGGAAGCTGTTCAAACACCAGCAAAGCCTTCGTTGGGGTTGTCAGAAATGTCTTTCTGAACTACGACGAGAGCCGCCATTTTATTTGCAAAGGGATAACCATTTATTTGATTTAGGATCACAGTTAAAAACAAGTTAGAAAAACTTTTTTTTCTTCATGAAAATACATGTAGGGATGGAATCGCCCAAAACACAACCAAACAAGGAAGGAATGACAAGGAAATGACACCACAATACAACACCACAATCCTTTGACAGACGAGTGGGCCTGTTGGTCCGTTGGACAAAATTTTCATTGGTGTTCATGGCTTGTAGCATAATTTCTGCTGTATTGTTTGAGCATGAGTTTGCCTTTCACCAAGGTGAGATGTGCTTTACACCACACACACACACACACACACACACACACACACACGCACACACACACACACACACACACACACACACACACACACACACATCATCCTCAATTTATGAAGGGAGGCACAAAGTGCCCCTCCCTTTATATGGAATGGTTTCTCGTATGCAACTTTTATCACACGCACTGAAAATTCCTATGGGGGGGGGGGTTCCCCAAATAGGTATTTCCTTTCTTCTCCAAAACACATGCAATTTTGATGAACTTGACCACAAACTTCATCACCCGTGATGTACACAAGTTTGTTTACGACATTTAAAAAAAATTGGGTCTAATGGGTTTACATGGTGGTACACCCCCCCCCCCCCCCCCATAAAAAAAGAATTTGCTCTCTTCTCAGAAACTACACACACAATTTTAATGAAACTTCACCACACCTTCATCACACATGATCTTCCAAAGTTTGTTCACGCTATTTAAAAATCGGGTCTAAGATGGTTTACGGGAGGGGAAGGAGGAGTGGTTGCCCCCAAAAATAGGTATTTGCTATAACATTGGTTTGTTGGTACATTTTGCTGATTCCGTCCAATGTTGACTTCCTCCTCAGTAACATTATCCTACCAGGTGAGTGCCCATGGGTATTGCCCCTCTTTTTGCTCAAAGCGGCGAACACAAAAAGTTGGACATAGAAAAATTTCGACTCCAGTAGTAAAATGGTCAAACAGGAGGGCTCATAACTTATGAACTGTTGGATGAAAGTTCGTGAAATTTTGAATATGAATAGAAGGATACTTCATGAGACTTCGAACTTACCCACAGCCACATAATTAGGGGCACAGCAAAAATTAGGGGTGCGGACTAACAACACTAACTAACACCTTGACACCTTAAGGTGTTAGATAGTAACTAACTAACACCTTAAAAGTGGACTTTCAAAAAAATATCAGTTTTGCAGGTGATCCAATTCCAGAAGAAAACTGGCAGAAACATGGAATATAGTATGTAATACTTTTCCCTTCCGGGAAAACTTTTCCCTTTTCCCTTTTCCCTGTAATCCCTTCCGATTCTGAGTTTGGAGCGTTGGCAGGTCT
>CM068954.1:157847725-157859064 GCA_035128595.1 Eptatretus atami
GTGAAAGAAAGATAAGGAATATGCCCTAAGCGTCACTTCATTGAGTGCAACAAAATAATTTTAAAGCGGGGAAAGCTCCTGCGGCACGGGCAGTGGATGTAGCGACCGCCGCTCGATTCTCCATTAGGAAATCCCCGGAGTTTGGAAGGTAAAATAATTAGAGGATTAGAATGAGTAAAGTGAACTCCAAGTTCAAGAGATAATTGAAAAATGTTTTTTGTGCCACAAAGCAATGCATCCCCACTCCACGGCAGGATGGCTGAGAGGTGCACACACTCACTCTTAGCTGTTTCGCCTAGGTTCGAATTTCAACCCAACTATAAAGTATAATCCAGTGTTTCAAAGGCAGGGTGCTTAATCAATGCATGCGCCATCCCTCAAATGGGCGTTAAACTGGGCGTCGCATCTGCCATAATTCGCTTTGTGGACATTAAAAATCCCTTCGAGGTTGTTGCGTTTTTAGAAAGAATCAGGTCCATACCACAGGAGTACAACAACACGGTTTATTACATCTCTTGCATATCTCTCTACTCTTGTTCTTCACCCAAACACCATCATCTACATATATTCATTGTGAAACACCTCCTGTGTCCAAAGTTGAATTGGCATTTTAATCGTTAATTATACGAAAAGGAACAACAGCAGTGTCCTTTGCGAAGAGTAGAGGAGCTATCCCCAAGCAGCCTGGCAAATTCAAAATTACTCCTCTGACCTACAGGGCACAACATCAGCAGCACTGTCACACACTCAGTCAATGATGTTATTCGCAGCCTCATGCTGCACAGGAAAAAAGTGCCCTGAACTCCTGTTGAGGACTTGTGTGCGAGCGGCTGTGCCCGAGCACACACCTCTATTGACGAGCTGTTCTCAAGCTACGTGGCCTGAGTCTCTCGGGATTTATCGCCAGGCTGTGACCGATCTGTTGAACGTGGCTCCAACTGCGGCATCATTGTGTCGGGGGCAGTCTCACTCGTTGGAGTGGTGGAGTCGGTTGTGGTCACGGAGGACGACCGTACGACGTCCATAGCCAAAGGAAGAGCGGCCAAGCAGGTGTAGTTCATGCAGCAGCACTCTGAGCTCGCTCGCCGTCGGGGTGAATGAAATGGTCTGGATGCTGGAGCAGGACACACTCGGTCTTGTGTTTATCGTGTGGGGCGCATGGTCCCGGGTTCTGGGCTGGTGGTTCCTGCTGCTCTGCGTCTGCAGGTCCATTCCTGTGGCCTGTTACGGGGTCTGGATACACATACCACAGCAGTGCTCACTCTGTGCACCATGGACGTTTGCTTGACATTTGCGGGACACAGTTTAGGTGATCTCGTCACTGATGCAGTGCACCATGTGCCCTGGATGAGTGAGCTTTGAGCTATGGGGACTCCATGATTGGACACCTTTTGTTATAATTTAAAATGTCTCTCTCTGCTTGCAGAACGGCTGTGCCCGAGTCACCTGCACTGTGTCTGCTGTTTGAAGTTCTCAATAAACCAAAATGAAATGAAATGAAATGAAATAATTCATTAAGAGTTAGAGGTCTGCACTGAGTCAAATAGGTTGGTATTTCAAACCCCGGTCACTCAAGCAAGAGTCACTGAAACCCCCTTGTTGTTTGTGTAGTTTTGGAGAAGAAAGCAAATACCTGTTTGTGGGTCAACCTCCCACCTCCCCCATAGACCCTCAATGAGAGCAGATTTTGATGCAGTCGATACACTTTAGTACGTCGGTACGGTGATGGAGGTTGTGGTCAAGTTTCATCGAAATCTTGTGTGTAGTTTTGGAGAAGAGAGCAAATACCTATTTTTTGTGGTAGTGGGGGGGGGGTCCAACTCCCCCCCCTTTATATCCCCTTCATGAGTGCAGTTTTGAAGCTGTCAAAATTCCTTTGTTAGGCATCAGATATGAAGCTTGTGGCCAAGTTTCATCAAAACCATGTGTTTGGTTCAAGCGATAATGACTGAAGTGGTATGGACGGACTCACTGACTGACACTCACTGACTGACTGATGACACTTACGGACACTGCTCTATCGCATAAGCTCCCTGGAACTACGTTCCAGGTGAGCTAAAAAGGATAGAGCACAGACATTTGAGGGCGAGTTAGAGAAGGGGAAGAGATAGGGAGTGTGGGGGGAGGGAGGGGAGGGGAGATAGCCACCATCTCTATCGACACGAAGATAGAGGGGAGGAGAGATAGAGGGAAGGAGAGAAAAAGGAAGTAGGGAGGAAAGGGATGGGGAGGGAGGAGAGGGTGGAGAGGGGGGGGAGAGGAGATGTTTCCTTCTGCATCCATCCTGTCCACCCCATTCCTCCCCACCCCTTATTTGTCCAATTCTCCTCCATTTTGTCCTTCAACTCCACTGTTGGTGTCCTCCCCCCCCCCCTCCTCTTACTGTTCATTTTGCCTGTGCGTTCTGATTCGTTCATTGTTCTACTCTTCCACGAGCCTTAATTGACTCTGTATACAAAAAACTGTCAGAGGTTCACAACCATTGTACAGGTTGATGAGCCGAATGATCTCTTTCTGTGTTTAATATTCATTGGAAGGGAAGTTCTCCATTATATACTGTATTGTGAACTGTCGTGTCTGTCCATGCGTTCGTCTGTCTGTCTCCCGTTCACGGCGGCCGCTTCCCGCACTGCGTTTGAAAAGCTCAACATTCAATTTTGAAACGACGGGAGAACTGACGTAAGTAATGTGATCTGCCAAATTTGATTTCACAAGCAGGATATTTTGCCCTCTTTGAGACAAATTCAACCTCCATCACCAGCTGTACACCACCATTTTGTGGTGGGCCGTTTAGTAGCTCAGAGCTTTGGTCCATGAAATCATTGAAATTGATAGGTTAACTTCAACTTTTTCCCATCACTGGGACGGATACATTTGCTTGCTTTCCTGTCACTGGTGACTGTATTAAAATAAGATACAATGTATTGATGAAAATTATTCACAAAAATAAGTGTTGAGTTATATCTCACACTGTCCTTCACTCGACACCAAACATTCATCAAACTGGTTATTGTGTTGATCAAATTTTTTGTGTTATTTTAATCACTGATCTCTTTCTGTGATATTCATCGTTATTCAGCCATCTAACTTGAATGACTAAAAAATAGAATCATGCTGTTTTCTCTTTCTCTCCATTAACTTGCAGAACATTATATTGTATTTAATCATTTCAGATAAAATAAATAATAAAATCCTTCCCAATATAGAAATGCAAGGAAGGTAGCTCAATGTCCTATGGCTGGAAATCTTTCCCCATACAACCTCAAGGGATGTTGATGCTCAAATTTAGTGTTTTGGGAACTCTTGGGGAGTAAAAATTTCAAAATTAATTTGAGAGCACTCGTGCTGCTTTTTAGTACAACTTTCAGGTGGAAAAGTAGCATGAAATGTTACTTTTTATTACCATGGTCACTTTACTCAAACGACTCAAGTTGTCTTTCACGACTCAATCTTTGTTGGCGCAAAAAGCAGATTGCACGGCTGGTGTTTATGGTTTTTCAATGATATCCTGTTTATCATTCCTTTATTAAAGCTTTATGAGTATTCATACATCTCATTTTTTTGAGAATACTCAGCAGGTGATATTCCATGTCGTGCAGTGTTTCCAAACCTATCGCATACTATAGTATGGATTAAAAAAAAAAACAACTGAGTTTTATTTATATTACAAAGCAAGTGTTGAGATTTAATTATGTCATTGTCCAAAGTGTTTGTTTTCGTGGAGAAAGACTTGTTCTGTCATTTGTACGTGGGGTATTCAAAAGGCTATATTAAAGAAATACTCATAACAGTACAGAAAAACAAAAAAAGAGTATAACAAGGTTTTTTTGTTGTTGGTATGTAATAATTTATGAAGTGTGGCGTGTGTGTGTGTGTGTGTGTGTGTGTGTGTGTGTGTGTGTTTATGATCCTGGACTGGTTCAGATATGTCGCTTGAAGAGTCTCTGTATGGAAGAGGATTAATGAACAAAACCCCATCCAATTTCCCATCCAAAGGGCAATCCATGCTGTTCCTCCACAAAGAAACCAAACACATTTATCAGCTCCGTCATTAACTGATTTGAAAAACTCTCCACAGCATTGTGTCTAGATTGTTTCTATTCAGTCCTTCGATTGCTGTCAGAACCATTTTCCAATTCATGATTGTGTAACTGACTCGATTGATTGAACCAGAATGTTCAAGTTTGAAAATTTCCTAAATCTATAACGATACCAGTTGCAATGTTAACCACGTCAGTTTCTAATCTCATTTCGTTGACAAATACTCCTCCCTGAGCAAAACTTTCTGCACAAGGAAGGTGGCCGGTGCAGGTATTTACAGCAGGTGTCATCGAAGATACTTTGACATCGTTGAATGCAGTTTTTCCTGCAATGACTATGCATGTATATGGTCAAGTACAACTCACGGCATTTCTTCCTGCCTGCTCCATAATACTGACCAGAAAACAATTTACATGCTCTTCAAACAGCGTGTTTTGAGTGTCTGCTCTGAGTCTCGGAGATCACTCGTGCCAAAGACTTGCAGCTTCCTTGCTTGATGCTCTGCATTTTAAAGGATAGAGCACAGATAAAGAACCATATGTTGATAATAGCGCAGGCTTTGATGGCCTAATGGCCTCATCCTGTGTCAAAGTTTATTGTAAGGAACTCGCCTTATATTACAAACCTGTCACAGGAAAATACTCAGGAAGCTGTTCAAACACCAGCAAAGCCTTCGTTGGGGTTGTCAGAAATGTCTTTCTGAACTACGACGAGAGCCGCCATTTTATTTGCAAAGGGATAACCATTTATTTGATTTAGGATCACAGTTAAAACAAGTTAGAAAAACTTTTTTTTCTTCATGAAAATACATTAGGGATGGAATCGCCCAAAACACAACCAAACAAGGAAGGAATGACAAGGAAATGACACCACAATACAACACCACAATCCTTTGACAGACGAGTGGGCCTGTTGGTCCGTTGGACAAAATTTTCATTGGTGTTCATGGCTTGTAGCATAATTTCTGCTGTATTGTTTGAGCATGAGTTTGCCTTTCACCAAGGTGAGATGTGCTTTACACACACACACACACACACACACACAACCACACACACACGCACACACACACACACACACACACACACACACACACACACACACATCATCCTCAATTTATGAAGGGAGGCACAAAGTGCCCCTCCCTTTATATGGAATGGTTTCTCGTATGCAACTTTTATCACACGCACTGAAAATTCCTATGGGGGGGGGGGTTCCCCAAATAGGTATTTCCTTTCTTCTCCAAAACACATGCAATTTTGATGAACTTGACCACAAACTTCATCACCCGTGATGTACACAAGTTTGTTTACGACATTAAAAAAAATTGGGTCTAATGGGTTACATGGTGGTACACCCCCCCCCCCCCCCCCCATAAAAAAAGAATTTGCTCTCTTCTCAGAAACTACACACACAATTTTAATGAAACTTCACCACACCTTCATCACACATGATCTTCCAAAGTTTGTTCACGCTATTTAAAAATCGGGTCTAAGATGGTTTACGGAGGGGAGGAGGAGTGGTTGCCCCCAAAAATAGGTATTTGCTATAACATTGGTTTGTTGGTACATTTTGCTGATTCCGTCCATGTTGACTTCCTCCTCAGTAACATTATCCTACCAGGTGAGTGCCCATGGGTATTGCCCCTCTTTTTGCTCAAAGCGGCGAACACAAAAAGTTGGACATAGAAAAATTTCGACTCCAGTAGTAAAATGGTCAAACAGGAGGGCTCATAACTTATGAACTGTTGGATGAAAGTTCGTGAAATTTTGAATATGAATAGAAGGATACTTCATGAGACTTCGAACTTACCCACAGCCACATAATTAGGGGCACAGCAAAAATTAGGGGTGCGGACTAACAACACTAACTAACACCTTGACACCTTAAGGTGTTAGATAGTAACTAACTAACACCTTAAAGTGGACTTTCAAAAAAATATCAGTTTTGCAGGTGATCCAATTCCAGAAGAAAACTGGCAGAAACATGGAATATAGTATGTAATACTTTTCCCTTCCGGGAAAACTTTTCCCTTTTCCTTTTCCCTGTAATCCCTTCCGATTCTGAGTTTGGGAGCGTTGGCAGGTCTCCTTCAAGGCTCTCTGCTGTAGATCTCAAAGTTAAGTTTCCGGTCGTTATCTGTCCGTTTTAACTGTTTATTTTCTCACACCTACATGTTACTGTGTGTTCCTAGTTCGGTTTTGTTTCAAAAATCGTGCTATTTTGTGCGTTTTCGTGAACCTTGTCTTGAGGCCCTGTCACACCTTGACGATTTAGCCAGCGTATGCCTGACGTATGCAAAATTTGGCTAAAACCATGCTCTTAACGTATACAAACTTACCCATAACGTATTCGACGTGTGCCAGCGTTTTAGCCAAATTTTGCATACGTCAGGCATACGCTGGCTAAATCGTCAAGGTGTGACAGGGCCTAAGACAAGGTCACGAAAACGCACAAAATAGCACGATTTTTGAAACAAAACCGAACTAGGACACACAGTAACATGTAGGTGAGAAATAAACAGTTAAAACGGACAGATAACGACCGGAAACTTAACTTTGAGATCTACAGCAGAGAGCCTTGAAGAGACCTGCCAACGCTCCAAACTCAGAATCGGAAGGGATTACAGGGAAAGGGAAAAGGGAAAGTTTTCCCGGAAGGGAAAAGTATTACATACCATATTCCATGTTTCTGCCAGTTTTCTTCTGGAATTGGATCACCTGCAAAACTGATATTTTTTTGAAAGTCCACTTTTAAGGTGTTAGTTAGTTACTATCTAACACCTTAAGGTGTCAAGGTGTTAGTTAGTGTTGTTAGTCCGCACCCCTAATTTTTGCTGTGCCCCTAATTATGTGGCTGTGGGTAAGTTCGAAGTCTCATGAAGTATCCTTCTATTCATATTCAAAATTCACGAACTTTCATCCAACAGTTCATAAGTTATGAGCCCTCCTGTTTGACCATTTTACTACTGGAGTCGAAATTTTTCTATGTCCAACTTTTTGTGTTCGCCGCTTTGAGCAAAAGAGGGGCAATACCCATGGGCACTCACCTGGTAGGATAATGTTACTGAGGAGGAAGTCAACATTGGACGGAATCAGCAAAATGTACCAACAAACCAATGTTATAGCAAATACCTATTTTTGGGGGCAACCACTCCCCCTCCCCTCCCCTAAACCATCTTAGACCCGATTTTTTAAATAGCGTGAACAAACTTTGGAGATCATGTGTGATGAAGGTGTGGTGAAGTTTCATTAAAATTGTGTGTGTAGTTTCTGAGAAGAGAGCAAATTCTTTTTTTATGGGGGGGGGGGGGGGGTGGTACCACCATGTACACCCATTAGACCCCAATTTTTTTTAATGTCGTAAACAAACTTGTTACATCACGGGTGATGAAGTTTGTGGTCAAGTTTCATCAAAATTGCATGTGTTTTGGAGAAGAAAGGAAATACCTATTTTGGGGAACCCCCCCCCCCATAGGAATTTCAGTGCGTGTGATAAAAGTTGCATACAGAGAAACCATTCCATATAAAGGGAGGGCACTTTGTGCCTCCCTTCATAAATTGAGGGATGTGTGTGTGTGTGTGTGTGTGTGTGTGTGTGTGTGTGTGTGTGTGTGTGTGTGTGTGTAAAGCACATCTCACCTTGGTGAAAGGCAAACTCAGCTCAAACAATACAGCAGGAAGTTATGCTACAAGGCATGAACACCAATGAAAATTTTGTCCAACGGACCAACAGGCCCACTCGTCTGTCAAAGGATTGTGGTGTTGTATTGTGGTGTCATTTCCTTGTCATCCTTCCTTGTTTGGTTGTGTTTTGGGCGATTCCATCCCTACATGTATTTCATGAGAAAAAAAAGTTTTCTAACTTGTTTTAACTGTGATCCTAAATCAAATAAATGGTTATCCCTTTGCAAATAAAATGGCGGCTCTCGTCGTAGTTCAGAAAGACATTTCTGACAACCCCAACGAAGGCTTTGCTGGTGTTTGAACAGCTTCCTGAGTATTTTCCTGTGACAGGTTTGTAATATAAGGCGAGTTCCTTCACAATAAACTTTGACACAGGATGAGGCCATTAGGCCCATCAAAGCCTGCGCTATTATCAACATATGGTTCTTTATCTGTGCTCTATCCTTTAAAATGCAGAGCGTCAAGCAAGGAAGCTGCAAGTCTTTGGCACGAGTGATCTCCGAGACTCAGAGCAGACACTCAACCACGCTGTTTGAAGAGCATGTAAAATTGTTTTCTGGTCAGTATTATGGAGCAGGGAGGAAGAAATGCCGTGAGTTGTACTTGACCATATACATGCTATCATTGCAGGAAAAACTGCATTCAACGATGTCAAAGTATCTTCGATGACACCTGCGTAAATACCTGCACCGGCCACCTTCCTTGTGCAGAAAGTTTTGCTCAGGGAGGAGTATTTGTCAACGGAAGTAGAGATTAGAAACTGACGTGGTTAACATTGCAACTGGTATCGTTATAGATTTAGGAAATTTTCAAACTTGAACATTCTGGTTCAATCAATCGAGTCAGTTACACAATCATGAATTGGAAAATGGTTCTGACAGCAATCGAAGGACTGAATAGAAACAATCTAGACAACAATGCTGTGGAGAGTTTTTCACATCAGTTAATGACGGAGCTGATAAATGTGTTTGGTTTCTTTGTGGAGGAACAGCATGGATTGCCCTTTGGATGGGAAATTGGATTGGGTTTTGTTCATTAATCCTCTTCCATACAGAGACTCTTCAAGCGACATATCTGAACCAGTCCAGGATCATAACACACACACACAACACACACACACACACAACACACACACGCACACACTTCATAAATTATTACATACCAACAACAAAAAAACCTTGTTATACTCTTTTTTTGTTTCTTGTACTGTTATGAGTATTTCTTTAATATAGCCTTTTGAATACCCCACGTACAAATGACAGAACAAGTCTTTCTTCCACGAAAACAAACACTTTGGACAATGACATAATAAATCTCAACACTTGCATTTGTAATATAAAATAAACTCAGTTGTTTTTTTTTAATCCATACTATAGTATGCGATAGGTTTGGAAACACTGCACGACATGGAATATCACCTGCTGAGTATTCTCAAAAAAATGAGATGTATGAATACTCATAAAGCTTTAATAAAGGAATGATAAACAGGATATCATTGAAAAACCATAAACACCAGCCGTGCAATCTGCTTTTTGCGCCAACAAAGATTGAGTCGTGAAAGACAACTTGAGTCGTTTGAGTAAAGTGACCATGGTAATAAAAAGTACATTTCATGCTACTTTTCCACCTGAAAGTTGTACTAAAAGCAGCACGAGTGCTCTCAAATTATTTTTGAAATTTTTACTCCCCAAGAGTTCCCAAAACACTAAATTTGAGCATCAACATCCCTTGAGGTTGTATGGGAAAGATTTCCAGCCATAGGACATTGAGCTACCTTCCTTCGTCATTTAGCTATTCTATATTGGAAGGATTTTATATTTATTTTATCTGAAATGAGTTTAAATACAATATAATGTTCTGCAAGTTAATGGAGAGAAAGAAAAACAGCATGATTCTATTTTTAGTCATTCAAGTTAGATGGCTGAATAACGATGAATATCACAGAAAGAGATCAGTGATTAAAATAACACAAAAAATTTGATCAACCAATAAACCAGTTTGATGAATGTTTGGTGTCGAGTGAAGGACAGTGTGGATATAACTCAACACTTATTTTTGTGAATAATTTTCATCATACATTGTATCTTATTTTAATACAGTCACCAGTGACAGGAAAGCAAGCAAATGTATCCGTCCCAGTGATGGGAAAAAGTTGAAGTTAACCTATCAATTTCATGATTTCATGGACCAAAGCTCTGAGCTACTTAAACGGCCCACCACAAAATGGTGGTGAACAGCTGGTGATGGAGGTTGAATTTGTCTCAAAAGAGGGCAAAATATCCTGCTTGTGAAATCAAATTTGGCAGATCAACATTACTTACGTCAGTTCTCCCGTCGTTTCAAAATTGAATGTTGAGCTTTTCAAACGCAGTGCGGGAAGCGCGCCGCCGTGAACGGGAGACAGACAGACGAACGCATGGACAGACACGACAGTTCACAATACAGTATATAATGGAGAACTTCCCTTCCAATGAATATTAAACACAGAAAGAGATCATTCGGCTCATCAACCCTGTACAATGGTTGTGAACTCTGACAGTTTTTTGTATACAGAGTCAATTAAGGCTCGTGGAAGAGTGAACAATGAACGAATCAGAACGCAACAGGCAAAATGAACAGTAGAGAGTGAGGGGGGAGGACACCAACAGTGGAGTTGAAGGACAAAATGGAGGAGAATGGACAAATAATGGGTGGGGAGGAATGGGGTGGACAGGATGGATGCAGAAGGAAACATCTCCTCTCCCCCCCCCTCTCCACCCTCTCCTCCCCATCCCCTTTCCCTCCCTACTTCCTTTTCTCTCCCCTTCCCTCTATCTCTTCCCCTCTATCTTCGTGTCGATAGAGATGGTGGCTATCTCCCCTCCCTCCCTCTCCCCACACTCCCCATCTCTTTCCCCTTCTCTAACTCGCCTCAAATGTCTGTGCTCTATTCTTTTAGCTCACCTGGAACGTAGTTCCAGGGAGCTTATGCGATAGAGCAGTGTCCGTAAGTGAGTCAATCAGTCAGTCAGTGAGTGTCAGTCAGTGAGTCCGTCCATAAACACTTCAGTCATTATCGCTTGAACCAAACACATGGTTTTGATGAAACTTGGCCACAAGCTTCATATCTGATGCCTAACAAAGGAATTTTGACAGCTTCAAAACTGCACTCATGAAGGGGATATAAAGGGGGGGGAGTTGGACCCCCCCCCCCACTACCACACAAAAATAGGTATTTGCTCTCTTCTCCAAACTACACACACAGATTCGATGAAACTTGACCACAACCTCCATCACCCGTAACTACTAAAGTGTATCGACTGCATCAAAATCTGCTCTCATTGAGGGGTCTATGGGGGAGTGGGAGGTTGACCCACAAACAGGTATTTGCTTCTTTCTCAAAACTACACAAACAACAAGGGGGTTTCAGTGACTCTTGCTTGAGTGACCGGGGTTTGAAATACCAACCTATTTGACTCAGTGCAGACCTCTAACTCTTAATGAATTATTTCATTCATTCATTTCATTTTGGTTTATTGAGAACTTCAAACAGCAGACACTGCAGGTGATCTCGGGCACAGCCGTTCTGCAAGCAGAGAGAGACATTTTAAATTATAACAAAAGGTATCTCTCTCT
>CM068954.1:157872780-157893051 GCA_035128595.1 Eptatretus atami
TGCTGATGACTTCACCCTCTGCCGTACCATCGGTCATCCCTCAGACCAGCAAGTAGCAGCTTCTTCGATCACTGCAGATCTGGATAAAACCATAAACAGATCCAACACGTGGAACATGTCCTTCAATCCGGACAAATCTCACACTCTCACTATGTCTCTCCGAAAGGACCATTTGGACCCCCCCACCCCCTATCTACTTTCTCTACAATCCTCTGGAAGAAGTCCTTTCATTCAAGCTTCTACGTCTCGCTATTTGCCATGCGCTTTCCTGGAAAAGCACAATTTCCAACCTGGCCTCCAAAGCCAGTCCCTGACTGGGAATCCTCCATAGTGTAAAGTCCTTCCTCGGCCCACCTGGGCTCCTCACCACATACAAAGCTTTCATCCACAGCCCGATGGAGTACTGCCATCGCTCACTCTGGCTGGTGCTGCCTGCCTCTTCCTTTCTTGACTTCACGCTGTGGAAACCAAGGCATTTCAGATTGTTGGTATCTCCAACATGAGGCTGAGCTTTGGGCCTCTCACTTTCTCACCACAGGCAAGTCAGTGGTCTTTCTGTCTTCTACCATCTCCTCCTCGGTCTCGCCCCTCCCCCTGCTCTGTCTGTGATATCTCCCCCGCCCCACCCATATTTTTGATGCGCGCTCAAGGTCAGCCAGCAACCCCCTTCTGGTAAAATACAATCACGAATCACTGCTCACCTTCACTCTTTCATTCCTCTTTTTCCCACCTTGGAAGAAACTCCCACACTCCCTTCAATCCCACTCTTCCCACCAAGTCTTCAAAACAGTTGTTCACATGACCTCTTATCTTCCCCCATCCAAAACCAGATCTTTTCTACCCCTGTAAATCCCCCACCCCACCTCCTTCAAATTCACTGATTTCCTTCCTAAAATCCCTGTAGTGTCCATCTTGAATACCCGTGTACCCGCCCCATCCCCTCCCTTCCACAGATCTCCTAATGTCTCTGTTCCCACTGTTTTTGTCTTCCTTCTCCTGCCCCTCTTGTCTCCTGCCCTCCCCACCCCGTGTTTTGCATTGGTGTGTCAGATCTCATACGAGCCTCGACAATGTATACAAAAAAACCAAAAAAAACACCTGTCCACCAAGTTTTATCTGAATCCATCACAACCTTTTTGACATATCGTCCTATATATCAGTTTCACACGATCTCTCGATGGTGAATAATCACTTAAAAAATTATCAGATCAGGATCTTCAACAAAATTGAATCTTTCTTCCTTGTCAACACACACATCATATCCACCAAGTTTCATCAAAATCCGCAACTTTTTGAGATATCATGCTATATATCATTTTTGGCCGATCTCTCAATGGTGAAGAATCACTTTAAAAATTCTAGCAGCTGGATCCGGATCTGGATCTTCACCAAAACCTAAACAGTCGTTCTGTCACACACCGAACCGGTCCAACAAATTTCATCCGGATCCATTCACAACTTTTTGAGATATCCTGCACACAAGCAAACAAACAAGCAGTCATAGACTGGTACTTTACGAAATCGTCAACTTGACCTCTGACCTTGTCTAATAAAAGCTGTCTCTAGAGAAGGTAGCGACGCAAACCAGAAGTTTCTATGATGATTCTGTACCAACCATCAAAAATCGTAACGTCGACCGAAGCAAAAAATTCCATTTCTCCACGCAATTATTTAATATTATTTTATCAAAGTCACAAACCGTAATATTCGGCCATCCACCAACAATCTTTACATAATCCGACGACTCAGCGAGTCAGGCATGCGACGATAACCTTTATTGGGATAAAAAATGACTTTTCAACACCATCTTTATCGAAAACACCGTCAGGCGCGCACACGCAAAACCATACGTGACTCAACGACGCGTCTGCTCGAGCGCACTGCATCATGGGACGACCCGTGACGCGCGAGTGAAATATTTTATACAATCTTAAAACGTCTCCAAACATCCGATTTTTACCAGAATTTCGACAACGAGTTTAAGCGTCCTAAGCGATCGCAAAAACCGAAGACAAAATTAAAATCGAAGTTAAACGAACTCGTAACGTCGAGCGAAGCCAAAATCTCCATTCTCCACGCATTTATTTAATATTATTTTATCAAAGTCACAAAACCGTAATATTCGGCCATCCACCAACAATCTTTCATAATCCGACGGCTTCGCGAGTCAGGCATGCGACGATAACCTTTATTGGGATAAAAAATGATTTTAAACACCATCTTTATCGAAAACACCGTCAGCGTGCACACGGAAAGCCTTAACGTAACTCAACGACGCGTCTGCTCGAGCGCACTGCATCAGTGACGACCCGTGACGCGCGAGTGAAATATTTTTTATACAATCTTAAAACGTCTCCAAAACATCCGATTTTACCAGAATTTCGACAACCGAGTTTTAAGCGTCCTAAGCGATCGCAAAAACCGAAACAAAATTAAAATCGAAGTTAAAACAACTCGTAACGTCGAGCGAAGCAAAATCTCCATTTCTCCACATTAATTTACGGAATTATGTTTGACCTCACTGTGACCTTGACCTTTGACCGATTTGACCAAAATCTAATCAGCGCTAGCCATCACCCTTCTGAATCACGTGGTGTAATTTGACATTGGTAGCTTCTTCCGTTTATCGAGTTATCGCGCCTACAAACAAACACACAAACACACAAACAAACACACAAACAAACAAACAAACACACAAACAGAGGACGGAAGTCATCAAATATACTTACGAAATCTTTAGATTTCGTAAGTAACAAGCAGTCATAGACTGGTACTCACGAAATCGTCAACTTACCTCTGACCTTGTCTAATAAAGCGTCTCTAGAGAAGGTAGCGACGCAAACCAGAAGTTTCTACGATGATTCTGTACCAAACCATCAAAAATCGAATGTTTGACCTCAGTGTGACCTTGACCTTTGACCGATTTTGACCAAAATCTAATCAGCACTAGCCATCAGCCTCCTGAATCACGTGGTGTAATTGACATTGGTAGCTTCTTCCGTTCTCGAGTTATAACTTTTTTTTGGATGTTTGACCTCACTGTGACCTTGACCTTTGACCGATTTTGACCAAAATCTCATCAGCGCTAGCCATCACCCTCCTGAATCAGGTGGTGTAATTTGACTTCTTCCTTCTGAGTTATCGTGCCTACAAACAAACACACAAACACATACACAAACAAACACACAAACAGAGGACGGAAGTCATCAATATACTTAACGAAATCTAAAGATTTCGTAAGTAACAAACAGACAAACAGAATGAAAAATCGTCCTTAGCACGACACTTGGCGAATTAGTTGACCTTTCCAGTGGGTGCGAAGCTGTAATGTCATGGAATGTGTGGTGTATATTTGTTCGTACATTAATAAAATGACGCGACGTCACAAATAACAATTATCAGGCGCGCGTTGTCATGGTAACGGCAGCAGATTGAAAAATTTCACAACTCATTTAAAGCCACCATGTGACATTCAACAACTTATCATCGGTGCTTGTTGCCTTCATTCTGATCGTAGAAAATATTTGAATAACCGAGAACATTGCTTTTCACCAGCTTTACGTCCATTATCAGGTTTGAAATATGTTGTAAAACAAAAATATGTATTTTATGTGTGTTTTTCATGTTTTGGGTGACCCTGACCTTGACCTTGGTCAATTTCATCAACTTTGTACACATGTTAATATTACATGCATAATAAACAGTATAATTTCATATAATAGTACAAAACTGTTTAAGAAATAGCATGTGTAATTCACAAAATCCCCATTGGTTTATAAATGGGCGATAATATAAAGTGATGCAGAATCCAGATCCTGATCTTGATCATCACCAAAAGTCACATATCTTTTTGCACTGTGGATTTCTATCATCTGTTAAATTTCATCCAAATCGGTTAAGAATTGTGACCTGTAGAACGAATAGAATTTTTTTTTAATCACGCCAATAGCTAAAAAAATTTGACGTCATACGCTTGCGAAAACTGTGCTAATTTGTACTAACATGCATTTTAAAACATTTACATATTCCATTGAAGTTTGTTTTGGGGTCAACCGGAAGTCGCTACGACTTCCGGTCACTGAGTTATGCCAAAAATGTGTTTTCACGTTGTGTGACGTCACGTCGTGACGTTTAGTCCGATTAAGACGGGGTTTGGACGCAGACGCGTCTCAGGTGGATTGCCTATCAGCTGTAAAAATTTAAGAACGACTGGTCCAGCCGTTTGGGCTGTAGATGACCGGACAAACAAACAAACAAACCGACAAACGGAACAGACCAACATACTTGACAAAATCGAAGATTTCGCCAAGTAACAAATCGTGTGAAAACATAACCTCCTTCACCTCCGGTGGTGGAGGTAACAAACCGAACCGTTTCCCTTAATTAAGTAAATAAACATGTGAATATGAGCTTACTATATATTAAAGAAGCTTGGTGTTGGCGTAGTGGTTAGGGTGGCAGCTTAGGAACCTAGGGGTCCTGAGTTCAAGCCCCGTTGGCTGCTGAATTAAGAATTAATGCACCAGGGGTTGACTCAGCCTGTCATCCTTCCGAGGTCGGCAAATTGAGTACCAGCTTGCTGGGATAATTGAGCCATTCGAGTATCCTGCGTCGGAGTGGTGACCCGTCCAGGATTGTGCCCAATAGCCCAGGAAGCTACTTCGGCAGCACTGATACTCTCTGCACAAAGTATGGTTCCAATTATTATATATTAAAGATAGCCTTCAGGATTTTTATTCGGGGAATGAAATGTATCATGTTCATCAAATTTATTCCGTTATGATGTTACATTATAAATTCGTTGTGAAATTTTAGGTCGTTTGTTTTTGTTTAATAACAAAATTGCAGACTTGAGAAATGAGCCTGCGGTTAGCTAAACTTTCTGCTGTTTTTTTTTGTTTGTTTCAAAGCTCAAATTTGTGCAGGCAAAGCAGAACCGCACACAAGTACAATAGATGTGGCTGTAAATGACAAAAGCATAATGGTGTTGTTATTGTTTTAAAATTCACATTTTGCAACCTGAGTTAGTGTTCATTCTGCTAAGTAAAGTTTTATATTGCTATGAAAGGATAATTTAGAGTAAAAAGCCATTTTTAGACAGAATAATTTCCGTGGAATGCCACTGCATGAGGCATTTCGTGTTATTATTATTATTTTTATCAAAGCTTAACTGCGGCACTGGTGCATTTTAATAAATATAGTTTGCTGTTCGGCAGAATGTATTTTTGGTGACATTCCTGGTTGATCTAAACTAGGTTGGGGCATTTCAGTGTTCCGAACACTTGATTCATGAGTTTAAGTCTCTGTTCTTACTTGCACACACACAGCCTGTATTGCCCACGAGCTGATGCTGTTTGTGGCATATTGACAGCATATTGTGCACAATTGGAAAATTATTCCGCAAACAACTGCTGACTCCAAAGAGATGTCCATTTCTAATGTTCTTTTGTGTTCTTTTTTTAACAATTACCTTAAATTGGGGTTTTTTTAACAGTTGAAGAAATTTTATTTTCACTCATTTACTTGGCAGTCTAGACATACCTCGAATGCTTCATGAAGTAATCATCATCATACTGGAAATGGCTCCTGGAATCTTCAATCCTGTCCATATTTGCTTGAATTGTTTCTTGTTTAAAAGTTTAAAATCACTTTGCAATAATATAGCTTGATGAATGAATGATGAGCGAATTCTGAACATTTCTTGTGCCGATGGTATTCCATGAAACGGAAGCATCTTATTAACTTCAAAACCTTCTCGAACTGATAACCAAACATTCAAAATATAATCACCGCTAATGAGGTGACGACATCACCCTTACTTGAGATAGAAAAAAAAGATCGGTGGCCATATTATTGAGAAAGATACAAATACACAGTGCTTTAAAGTCATAAAAGAATCCAAGCAGGAAGTTGTTGTGTTTTGGCTTCTGATACAGTTATCATGCTTCACAACTTCAAATAGGGCTGTTGGCTTTGATTTGTATACAAGCGCCTGTCTTGCTGCTGCTACAATCAAAAATCATCGTACTTAACTATTCGAGAGCCATATATTTATCGGATATCATTACATATGGCAAACTTTTTAACTCCAACTCCAACCCGATGGTACACTCCATATTTTGACCCTTTGCTTCCCTCCACTGACTCCTATCTTTCTCCTCCTCATGCTTTGTCCAATTAAGTTGGGGTCCGTAGTCCATAAGAGCTTGTATATTCTTGGCCAAGTCTTTTTGAACCAGCTGATGAGGCCTGACATTTAATTGAAGGTGGTAGGAATTTGGAATTTGGCATAACTCACCCACATTGTTTTTTTAAGGACACCAAAGGATCGTGAGTGTCCACAAGCTACCATGTGAGAGATGATGTGTTCATTGATGCAACACTTGCCTGTGAAACACCAAGGTGTTATTTATAGTCTCATTGGGAACCAAACGAGACGAGACAGTTCTCAGGTGAGTATGCTACCTCTGAGCTTTCTGAACAACCCCAAAAATGAAGTTGGTGCAAGGAAAAAGCAAGCATACAAATACAGGGTTAAGAAGGAAAAGCAGAATAGAGGGAGAGGGTTAAGATGAAAAAGAAGTTTGCATTGGCTACCACATTGGATCAAAAAAAAAGAAAAGAAAAGAAGGTTATCCAAGGACACAGACCCGCTGAGATGATATTCAGTTCAATGATGTGGATTGTTCTTTATGGGGAGAAATACACTCTCATCTCCCACCATTTTATAATGATTGCAGCTCCAACTGTTCATACCCCAGATGCTATAGACAAATACCTGTGGCATTGCCTCATAACGGAAAGCACAATAATCTTCAAACTGAAATCATTTGAGGTGAATCAAAGCTTCGAAAACTGTTGCATTGCCTTCTTAAGTTGGTTCAGAGAGGTTGTTGAGCCAATGGCCGTTGTTACTTATCAAACTCCTTACCACCAAAAGTGCTGCCAAACGTTGGTAACTGTCCAAGATAAACATTATACTTCTGCATTCCAATACATCTGGAAATTTCTCTCTTTTTTTCTCAACCTCCCGGGAATCTAACCACCACATAAAGCTTTTGGTAGCTTCTCTCAAGACATCAGCAACCTAAATGACTGCTGAAATTGTGAACAAGACCACCAACTATGTTGCTGCTATGTTTCGGGTTGTGGGGTTGGGGGGGGGGGGATTTGGTTACCTTTCCCTGTTGAGTGTGCTAACATACTACAAATGGGCAGGAAACTCACTGCTGTGCACAAAAACTTGCAAAGTGAGAGTTTTATTCTGTAACATTCTGAGAAGCAGGCATCAAGTAAGGCCACTGGTTGGGAAGTTTTGAATGAGATGAGCAGACTTCAGTGATGGAAAAGAAAAGCCGGCAGTGTTGTGATTCGTGAGGAGTGCTGTATGCTTTTGGTCTTGGAAACAATGGTGTAGCTCGCCGTCTGTGCCTCCAACTCTTTTTAGCCTGTTCCTAAGTACTACAGACATCTAGCAACATGACCTCATGCAAGCCGCCCCACTACCGCTCCAATACCAAGGGATTTGTCTTAAGTAATTGCTGAAAGTTTGCTCAAAGCCTCGAGAATTAATGCACATTGTTAATGAAAGGTAAAACCCATGGAGGAATTGGCAGGCAGCTGTGAAAACAGGATGGAGCATACGTATGTGTGGAACTATAATGTTACTACAGACAGTATTTTGTGTCTTTTTTTTTTTCTTTTCTGCCCTCACTCATAAACGCTGACGTTTCTTCCCAGCTCACCGGCAGAACGGCGCCTTTCTCAAACGGACCAAGCTCTTGAGGGTGAGACGTGGCTGCCACGGTTCCTGCAGCCTTCTAGCCGTGTCAGGAACCCACTAATAATTTCCCCAGTGAAAATAGGCTCAATGCTTCGGTAGCTGGGGCACATACCAATCTGTTCCACCGTTCATCTGGAAATCAGGCAGCAGTGGACTGAGCTGCAAATGGAGATTATACAGCAGAGGTGAAAGCATGAACGAGACGTGTTCAAGTCGACGTCGTTGTTCAAAGGAAACATTAATAATGGTCAAAAGGTAGTGCCTGGGATGAAAAATGTACCCTTCAAACTTGGATTCCCTGCCTCCTCAGTTTGGCTTCAGCTTTCCGCAGCACTCTTCGTGCTTGGCTTTAACCGCGTGTTATTTTTTTACTGCCTGTAATCTCTCTTGTCTTACTCTATCTCTATATTCCTTTCACACTTTTCTCTTCTTCCTTCAAACACCTTGATTGTTCAACCTCTTGCACCCTTTTCTTATCCACGCTGTCTGTCCTTCCACTGCCCATGGCTTTCCATCTGAAAAATTGCTACTAAACCCATCTGGCCATGCTTACCGGTGCAAGATGTCTAATCGTAGTATTAACTCTGAATAGTTCACAATATTCGGCTGAGTAATTGCAGAGCCCAATGGAAGTCGATGAGAATTTTGGAAGATTGGCAGGAATGAAACCCAGCTCTCAATTATTCGCAGTCAGGAAGATTTCTACTGTCTTCCTCTGTTCACCACATTTCAGATCTACAGAACACACCCCTCCCCTCCAAACAATTTCCCTCCACCCCTCGCTGCAGATTCCCTCCCCAAAACCAGGCCACCCGCTGCACTCTATTCAATTCGCAGCAATGATGGTAAAAAGGATGACTTCAGAGCAGACTCAAATCAAATGGCTGATCAATATTACGTGCTGGAAGTATAAATTATTTTGCAGTGAGGAAGGGCAACACTGCATGCAGCGAATCAACCAAGCGAAGCAAGAGCAACTTATGCCCTCACATAAACCGTTTGTCCTTTCCCTAGTGAGCACACAAAGGGCCTGGATATCTATCATTGCATTAATGTGACTTTAAATCCTGGATAAAAACTGCTTTCCATTATAATTATGTGCTTTTGGAAGTTCAAACAAAGCTGCGCCGGTGATGGTCTGTAAGCCATGCAATTTCATTTTCTTGTAATTAACACGCGTTATCAAAGGACATCATGCTTGCATCCTTTTTTTGTGTTTGCTCGTCGGATAAAGGGTGCAAGATAGTCGTTCAAAAAATATGTCCCTAAATTGTTTATCAAAAGGCTTCTTTGTGAATTTCCAATGCATTTCCCGTAACTAAAAGTAGTTGTGTGCATTGCATTGGTGGTCCATTTTATTATTCTATACCTCATTCTATCTGATTGTTTTGGCACAACTCTGCTTTTCTCCAGGATCGTCATCGTTCACTGTGCTGGTTTGATGGCATCAAGCTGCGAGATATGCATGTTGGAATTTGTGCCTTTGTGTTAAACAAAAGGTAGACCTTTACAAGGTTTACTTTTTTTCCTCCATGAGCACAATTGTTCTCCTCAAGGGAGATAGATTGGCATTGGTTGTACACTTGGTAAAGAAGTGTACTTTACAGTGGAATGTACAGCAGAATGCTGTGCTTGTATAATTTTTTAAAATGGGAACATTTAGTTAAATCCACCACCGAAGGTTTTCACCCCTGTCGGTTTGTCTGTTTGTGCTTGAGCAAGATATCTCAAAAACGTATAGACGGATTCAGACTAAATTTGGTGGACGTGTTGGGTGTGTGACAAGGACGAATCGATTAGATTTTGGTGAAAATCTGGTTCTGGATACTGGAATTTTTTCAGTGAATCTTCACTATTGAGAGATGGGGCCCCAAAATGATATGTAGCAAGATATCTCAAAAACTTAAGATCGGATTCGGACGAAACATGGTGGACATGTTGGATGTGTGACAAGGAAGGATTGATTCGATTTTAGTGAAGATCCGGATTCGGATCCAGATACTAGAATTTTAAAGTGATTCATCGCCGTTGAGATATGGGGCCAAAAACGATATGTAGCACAATGTCTGATACGATATTCAGTACTGCAAGAAGCTGTTACGGATTAAGACAAAACTTGGTGGTTGAGTTTCGGCTGGTGACAAGAACAAGCTGATTAGGTTTTGATCTGTGACAAGGACGAATGGTCTGGATGCAGCCCATCAGTGGGATACAAAACGTAAACTGTTCAGTCTGGTGGAGGTTTGCGCTCTACCGCATGCCGTTCTAGTTTGATAAAGCAGAAGAAAGCCCAGCACATACACATATATAAACAAACAAACACAGGTATATAATGTACTGGTAAGTACTTACAAAAGCTATTTTATTTGAAGTTATAACCTTAAATTATAAGCCATTGACTGAATTCCCAACTGCCCGGATCATCAGCTGACAGATCATGATTGAGTCATGATATTTGCCGAAGGACATGAAAAGGACTAGCTTACCTGGATTTTGTATTATTTCAGATAAACAACCAAAGTGGGTCTATTACATATGGCAGACATTTAAGCCAACTTTATCCTCAAATACCAAGACTGATAAAAAGAAAACTAGTCGAAGTAACCACGATGAGCTCTCAGCAAATTTGTTTCTTATATATTTAATGAAAAGTCTTTGAAAGCTATTTTCTCAAGTTTTGCAAATGCAAAGAAAAAAAAATTCATCAATTTTATCAGGAGATCAATGCATTATTTGCGGGCTGCTCGGAGCAATTTATTACAACTATTGTGTTATGGATTAACAGATTAGGTATTTCTGAATCATAATTGCTTGAGTGTCAATCAAAGGGGGGGGAGGACATGCACATACACAGACATGACACGAGGGATGTTCAATAAGTTATACAAAGAAGACACAAGAGTTCGAGAAACGCCAGCTTTAAAATTTTTATACATTGAAGTGGACAAGCTGGATAGATTTAGTTAAAAAAAAATACTTTCCTGCGATTACTTATTTCACTGCCCAGGCAATTCTCACATTCTTGTGGGGTTGTGGCCGGGGAAGGTTTTTGGCCCAAGTCTTTCACGAACTGGCTGGCCAGGCCTGGCATTCATTTGAAGCTGATTTGAGCAGGAAGTTGCAATTTGTTCGGTTTGCCGGCAATAACTCACCTACTCGTCATAAAAGACACCGTAGAATCTTTCACATCAACCAACTAATGCTGGCAGACGTATCACCTGGCCGTGATATTCATCCGAGGGATGGTGCACTTTGTGATGGAACACCGTCCTCGCGAAGCATAAACCCGACAGGTTATAGTCCACTTGTGAATTAAACCCAGAATATAAGCTAGGGTAATGCACTCCCTCTGTAACATCCTGAAAGATCAGAAAATGCTTACCTGTGGTACATATGATATACTTATACAGTATATTGAAAAATAAAAAAATGTTGTTTTGGCTTGGACTATTGTGAATATCTCATACATAGAACATCTTAAATGCCTCATCCTATTTATTTACATGACTCCAACAATACCGTACCTCCCACTACAAGACGTTTCCTGTTGAAGTATCCCCCTACTATTAATTTGAAATTGCTCACTGGCTTTGACACCAATACAATTTTTTATTACAGGCTCTTGGCATCAAAAAGCTACAAATAACGAACAAACTGTTTCAAACGGAGCACTTCGCTGCCATTAGAGCATTTAAATTGCATCAGATGTGGCAATGAATGTGAATTGTTTCTCCCAGTTTGCTGGCTCGATGACAGAAGACACCATTTGCATTTTTGCCACCCCCAAACCCTACCCCGTTTAGAATCCCATGCGGGCACGGGCAACTTGCTGGTGTATCGCAATCCTTTTTACGAAGGATGATGCCATCACCTTTAAAGAAGCATTGTCGTTCACAGGGGGTCAGACTTGTCTCCAATAACTTCAAAACTGCCTCTATACATAACAAAAAACGGAAGGACTTAGTCTCAGTAGCTTTTCAATTGATGTGCTGAAAAGTATTGCTTTTAGTATAGATTGGTACATGCAAGTATCTGAGGTTGAGCATGCATAAACTCAGCCTTGATTAGCACCAAACGTGGTTTGAGACCTCATTAATAGCTGGTGTTGACTTTCCAGTTAAGGTGGCTGGCTTAAGATCTTAAGGTCTAAAGTTTGAGCCCCTGTCTCCCCTGTTGAAATAGCACCAGGTGGGTTGACTCTGCATGTCATCATTCCACGGTGGGCAAAATGAGTACCAGCTTACTGCTAACAGGGGCACTGAATCAGCGGCACAGCCCCGCTTTTAGCAATGATGCAACACCTACATCATCATTGAAAACGATTGCCTCGGTGAATGTATTGTGCCGGGGTTTCAGCAAAATTGTAACTGTACTTCATGAACATTTGATGTCCCTCTTACCGGTCTATAGTGGAAGATATATGGTCACCTGTTAGCAGCATTATGAAGTGAAGGAACATTTATCAAGGAGATATCCAAAGAAGGAAGACGTCATATCAGATAATTGATCTTGGCACAAGTTGTGTTTGTTAACATCTCTAATTTGCTTTTCGGAGTGATCCATCAAAAGGTAATGATATTTTAGAGTAAATCAAATTCCACCCGACTATCTCTTGCAGACTATCTGGATACATTAATTTGGAGGTTTGCCATAAGACGAGACGATTCGCTTCGACACATTCATTTATTATTCTTTTTTGTCACACTATTCCATCTCAAATGAATTACCCCCTTTTTTTCTCACCTACATTTCTTGTTAACAACTGTCAATTAACATTCCCAGAAGTATTATTAATCTTATTGCCATCCGACAAGGTGACAGGTTGAAAATAATGGTTATGTTTTGTCTCTGTCCAAGCTTCTGGTTACTCTTGAAGTTTATTCATTCACAGCAATGTTTTCATCAGATCGTGCATCTTGTTGGCATATTTAATTAATTACAGACATGCTTATCTTCACCCACGAAAGTAACAATTCCTGTTTTCTTGATGAGGGCCACAAAGGATGATAACCCTGCTTTTAATTAATAATATTTACAAGCAGTGGCAGTCCTGGATATTGCAGAAGGTACAACGAATCATTTGTAAAATTGAGTTTGAAACTTTTGTTTCCTGACTTTTCACAAAATAATTCTCGCATGTTTCCCTTAATAGATCATTTTCGTAAACTAATTTTCATAAAAGATAAATCTTTCCTGATAATGCACCAAAATGTTTTTCTTCTTCATGCTAATGGGTCATCTGATTATTATTAATAACATGAATGGTTGGTGGTGGAGAAGGGGTTGGTTGGGGGGGGGGGGAGCTAAGACTGGTGTGTTGAAATGGGGAGGAAAGATTATAAAACATTATTCCATGTGAGCATATTAAAATAGATGGCCTCTAATATTCATATTTATTTCTGTCTTTATTGTCAAGTCACATCAAATTGACTGCTGAAAAGCATGTTAAAACGAGTGTCGGTCCATTGTTTGAAAGCAGGAAGCTTGTTTTAAAGGAGAATCTTTTTTGATGGACAGGACAGCACAATGCATTTGCTGGATGTATCTGTGTGTGTGTGTGTGTGTGTGTGTGTGTGTGTGTGTGTGTGTGTGTGTGTGTGTGTGTGTGTGTGTGTGTGTGTGTGTATACAGGGTGGGCCAAAAGTTACTGAAGGTTTTTTTTTTTCATAACTTTTATATTTTTAAATAAGAATAATAAAATAATTACAAATGGTCGTTAAATCATGGAATTTGTATTTTTAGATTAATTGTGAAAAATAATGTCCTGCAATGCCCCATTGGCTTCTTCGCAAAGTCTTGCTCTTTCCAAAACGTGATCCATCGTCCCTTAGGAGTTGCTGCAATTTGGTTGCAAATGTTAGTGGATTCGCTGGATGTTGAGGCGTCATTTCGTGCACCATTTGAAACTTGTAACTTGAAAAAGCAACAAATCTTTCTTCATTATCCTTCGCAATGATGATCTGGCCATTCCGAGCTGAGTTGCACGTTTGCGAGTTGATGTTTCTGGATTTTCGTGAACACCCTCCCTAACACGGTCAATGTTTTCTGGAGTACGACTTGTTTTTGGTCTTCCACTGCAGGCTGAGTCATGAACAGACCCCTTTGACTCAAAACGAGCAATCAAGTTCCGAATCGTGTTTTCTGATGGTTGTTCTCGAACATTATAATGATTGCGAAATTTTCTTTGAGGTTGAATTATTGATTTCCCACTGTAGTAATAAAATTCAACATTTTTTTTTTGTATATCTTGTCGAAGCTCGTATGAGAGCTAACACACAACACACAGCAAGGGGGGCATGAGACAAGAGGGGCGGGAGTGGGAAGGACGAAACAGTGAGGAACAGAGGCATTAGGTGTATAGATCGAAAGGATACAAGGAGGATTATTAATTTTTCATGTATTTTTGAAGAATAGGTAAGATTCGGGAATGGAAGGTTGGAGGAAGAAATCGTGAAGATAATGGCGAGAGTGGGTCACCTCAAGTAGAATAAATATGGTGTGCCGGCAGAAGGAGGAAGAAGAAGAAGAGGAAGAAAAAGAAGGATCAGGACTCATGGGTATGCAAGGAGAAATTTTCACGTGCTGGTCATTGGTAAATTTATTCAGAATGAATCTCTCTGGTCTTCTTTATCTTAAAATATAAATAAATAAAAATTAATTAAAGATATAAAAGTTATATAAAATTAGAAAACCTTCAGTGACTTTTGGCCCACCCTGTAGACATGTATAATTTTTGTGTCCCTTCCGAGTACCTTCCGAGTACAACATGTACCTTCCGAGTGACAAAGTGCTTCCCCATTGTCTCGGGTTGCTCACCTGCATTAGATTTTTCATTTAATTATTTCAATTTATTTATTTTACATTTATTTATATTTTCATTTATGGATGCTTTTGGATGGTTTTGTGATTTTCCCCAGTGTATCGGCTTTGATGTCCATCAGCACGCAAAATTACCGTGCTTCCCCATTGTCTCGTGTCACTCACATGCATTTGATTTTTCATTTATTTATTGTCATTTTTTTTCATTTATTTATATTTTCATTTACCAATGCTTTCCAACAGTTCTGTGATTTTCCCTGGTGTACTGGCTTTGATGTTCATCAGCACGCAAAATTACCATGCTTCCCCATTGTCTCGGGTCACTCACCTGCATATTTTTCACTTATGTTTGCTTCATTTATTTATATTTTAATTTATAGATGGTGTACGACGATTCTGTGATCTTTCCCGGTGTACTGGCTTCCTTATCTATCGTCACACCAAATTTCAGCTCTCTTCATCACTCAGAAGGTCCTGATCTTTAATATCAGACAGTGAGTGAGTCAGTCAGAGGTTCGAAAGAGCTTTACATATTAGCTGGTGCACCGCCATTTCATGGTGAGCAGTAAAAGTAGCTCAGAGCTTTTGCTCTGAGTGAAACCAAGAGTGCAACACAATTAATCTTTTGAATGTCCATGAAATAATTTAAATTCATAGCTGAACTTAAACTTTTCCCGTCACTGGGTCGGGTACTTTTTCTCGAATGGTGGAAGATTGGGGAGGTTGGGATTATACATTTTAAAAGGAAAAGGTGTATCCAACCAAAAAGTAAGTATATCTACTCTGATAATCTAGTAATAAACAAGGAAGAACAGATGTCCGTCGGCCCAGGAAATTACCGTGCTTCCACATTGTAAATCAAAATTCCACCCAGCTATCTCTTGCAGACTATCTGGATACATTAATTTGGAGTCTACAGCGACTTTTCACCCACTTCCCAGTGATCTTCCTCAGGCCCACTAGACCGCGAGCCTGTGCGCTTTTATTCCCGAGCCTGTACATGTCCGCTTTTACTCTCGACCGCCAATTCCTTTCCGGTCATGTGCCGGTGCGAGAGGTCAATTGAGGAGAGTTTTTATTTTGCCTAAGATTAAGCAATAAACGTCAATCACATCATCAATGGTCTGCTCTGCTCTTTTTATTATTTACTCGTGATCTGGTATTGCATGTAGGGGGTGGGTGTGTGTTCTCGTTTTGAGTTTGTATTTCCAGGGCATGAACATTCCTGTTTGGCTGGGTTTGGACACGAACCTAGCCACAAACTCAGTCAAAAGGAAAATATGCCAATATAACACGAGGAAAAGAGCCGAGTCAATCGAAGATGGAAGGTACAAACCTGCTAACGACATACCTGAAAGTTTCCGATGAAATATATGAAGAAATTATCAAATAATAAACCACAATAAGGAAGAAGAGTCCTGCCCACAATGAAAAAGTCTTCCTTTTCCATCACCTAAATTTGCACTTCATTCAGCACTGCTAAAGTCATGTTCATCCAATGAAAATATCATTTTGTGTTATTACCTTGACCACCAAAGGTGAAGGAGGTTATGCTTTCACCCCTTTCTGTATGTCTGTTTGTTTCTTTGTGTGCAGGATATCTCAAAAAGTTGTAGACGGATTTCGATGAAACTTCGTGCACATGTTGAGTGTGCGACAAGGAAGGAGTGATTCAATTTTCGTGAGGATCTGGATCCGGATCTGATAATTTTTAACTGATTCTTCACCATTGAGAGAACGGGTCAAAAACTATATATAGCATGATATTTGAAAAATGCAATGGGCCCTGTAATGTACTCAAATAATAGGGACAAAGACTCTGAAGTGGGAACAATAAGTTTAATAGGGACACGGGCACAGCACAGCACCGCATCGGAACATGGGCGGGTCACGTGACTCCCCTTAACCACACCCCGGTGCAGCCATGTATGTTTGCATTAGTATAAACTACTGATACATCGCAGGGCCCGATATGTTCCTGTGGATCAGGCATTGTGTAGTGGAGGTATGCGCTCTACCGAGTGCCCCTCCAGTCGCTTAATGTGTTGGCACTGTGTGGAATGGAGGGAGATTGTTCGACCCTTGTGTGTGGAGCAGAAGGTGCTTGTTAAAATGCTGCCAAATTTGCATAAGTACTCATTAAATGGCCCCATCGTTCACAGTCCTTCGCAAACTAGCTTGTGATTTGCTTTTTTCGGCATATCTCAAAAGAATGGGAACTTGCGCTACATTTGACATCCTGTAAAAGTTTGAAAATGAGCAACAAATGTTGGTGAAACTTTGCACATCTTTCTGCATTTTCTTTAAGCAATCATGAGAGCAGGATTAATAATGATTCTCAAGACTATGTGGAAACATATGGCTGAGAATTAAACCTTTTATGGCTGAGAATTAAACCTAAACCCGTATCTAACATCTGCTTGCATTGAACTTCTCTATTGATTACCTTTTTTTCTTTAATTTCAGCGCACAATGTCCATGAACCTCTCGGGTACATTGAGTGTCTGCTCTGTTTTTGGTGTGAACTCAACCAATAATGAGCAAAGCAGTATTGCACACAGACTTGCTACCTGGAGACATTTGCTTTATTTCTGAGTCGAAATTGCACGTTTTTATTGAATATGTTGCTTCAAACAAAGAGATGAACAATGTACTGATGAGTACAGTGTGCGTCATAAGTCGCATTACCCCCGATAATTATTGCATGCATACTTGTACGCAGTGTGAGTGTGACATCTGTTGTGTGATAGCGGATCGTTGATACATCTACAAATATAATACATGCAGGGGTAGCACAACTTATGACACACCTTGTACAATTAGGCTTCGTCCCCACTTGCACGTTGACACCATGCTACCACCAAGCTGATAAATGCTCCACTCCACTTCCTGCAACATGCTGGGACTGAGCTCTAGCTGGGAAACACCTGCACAGAACTCCAAGGAGGTATAACTCGTTGAATGACATCTGTATAGCTTTGACTTGAGAATGTGTCACAGGTAACCATGTTTCTCATGCAGACAGAGTAATGATAAATGTCATCCGGTTCTTCTGTAGTATTGTAGGCATGCAGCTTCCAATGCAGCTGACCTTGTGCTGCTTGGAAAGAGAAATTCCATGTGGGCTTGTGGAGGCAAGACATGAGGAAGCACATGTGTGTTGCCCTGTCATCCTCAAGAAGATTATCATGAAGGTCGATTAAATTTCATGGTTTGCTAATCTTCATAAGGTGACTTAGGATATCAACAAGGAAGCCTAGTGTTTCAATTACCTCTTAAACGCCACCCATCCAAGCGTGGACCTCAGTATTCCTTTGCTTCCATGGTATGGTATATATTCTGTTGCAGTACACTTTTTCATAATGAAACATAAACTGTTGTTGATGAAACATAAACTTGCATGTGATGGGTGTATCCAGTGCAATGGGCAGTCGAGGGAGTGTTGTTTATGCTGTCCCCACCTTCCTCCGCCACAAATAATAATTAAAGACAGCAGTTTGATGTACGAGGAATTATTTCAATTTTGTTGCAGCCAAAATGAATCTGCAGATGTTGGTATTAATGGCCTAAAATTGAGATTTTTTACAAGAAAAAAACATTTGGTGAAGTAAATTATACAAATATATTATGATGTAGCAATGCCGAGAATAGCTCGGTGTTTGTGTATTTGCCTTTGACATCATATGTTTGAGGTGGAAACCTGACATTGTTTGAATCTGACTATAAACTGCTATTTTGGTGATTGATGGGCATAGCATTTTAGGCCATGTGATCTTTCAGAGGTGACCTGAAGCCATCTGTGCTGTCCAAAATCCTGTACATGAATGGTACCTTTTGAGATTTTCTGATATATTTTGAACAATAATGGACCTGTGGGGTAATGCTTTGGCATACAATAAGCAGGCATTGCATTTCATTCTGTCTGTTTGTTACATATTGCCGCAATGGTGGAATTTTTTTATATCTGCCCTCCTCTCCACTCTGCTCCCTCTCTCACATGTTCCATATATGCCCATTGTCTACTCTCGTCTTACTCCCATCTTCTCATGAAGCTTTTTTCCTCTATGCTCTCTCTCTCTCTCTCTCTCTCTCTCTCTCTCTCTCTCTCTCTCTCTCTCTGTCCTCCCCTCTTCCTTGACCACACGTGTATTGAATATGAATGCTTCACAGGCATTGTGGACTGCTAATTATCTTCTGTGTTAAATTTTCCTTGCAAATGCATCGAATGAGTAAACCATCTTATGCAATAAAGTTGTACATCGAACAGTTGACAAAAAAAGATTCCCAACCACACAATTATCCTGGAGGTATGACCAGCAGCCAAGCTTACACAGTTGCTTTTTCATGAGCAGGGATCATTTTAGCTGTTGATGTCAAAGCGTGACTGTAAGAACATCAGAAAGATGTGAAAGTTAGCGAAGTACTCCATATATCTGTGTGTAACTTTCTAGTCATGCTCATATTTTCTCTCTATAGTCTCCAATTTGTGCTCCCCAGATTCTCAATATTGCCTACCAGTGTCCGACCAATGCACCTCAAGTTCCTGCAGCTTTGCCTTGTGTTCCCGGTCTCCGCTCTCACACTTCTTACCCCACACACATGAAGCAAAAAGCAGGGTTACGCAATTGGTTCTCTTTGTCTGTCTATCTGTCTGTCTGTTCACAAACGTCAGTTTATGATCGAGGAAACAACTAAATTTCAATTCAAAGTTACATTTTGAACAACAATCGGAAAATGAATCGGAACAAGAACCTGTAGTTTAGCAGCACTTTGGCTCTGAATTCGTCCTGATTGCGCATGTGCAGAGAAGAGTGAGATAATTGTTTTACATTGTCTGTCTGCCTGGCAATGAAACAAAATTGAAAATCATTTCAAACAGGAAACTTACTGTTTTTAAGGACGTCTTAAAGGATCCAGAACTGCAGAGTCTACCAGAGTGCTCAGTTCCTCAATACTGACCACCGGCTTGTTGTCGCCACTCTTAAGTTGCACCTTAAATCCAGGATAATGGTACCATCCCAGCCTATTTTGGATGTCCGCAAGCTCAAGGATGTGAGGGTAGCTGAGGAGTTTGTGAACAAGCTGAGTGGAGATTTGGTTGGTCTGGGGGATCCTGAAGAGTTGTGGAGTGCCTTCAAGACCACCATCCTTGATGTTGCCAGTAGATGTCTTGGAACTCACCGGAGTGCGAAGAATAATTTTGTCTCTCAAGGGACACTGGATACCATTGACCAGAGTCGCAGGGCCAGGCGTGAAATGGCAGAGCTGAGCTGTTCATGGAGCTGAGGCGTAAAACTGTACTTGCACTAAGTGTGCACAAGGATGCCTATGTGTGAGGAATCTGTGAGGGGTAGAGCATCACCTGTGGTCAAGTGATTCTCATCCTGCTTACAGGGGAATTCACACATTGCGTTAATCCAAGCCCGTCCCTCGGTGTACGGCATTTACAGCAGAGGGTGGTAGGCTCTTGACAGAGGAGTCTGAAGTGAAGGCCCGCTGGGCCGGTACTCTGATGTTGTACCAGGCTGATCCACCAGCTGTCGACGTGAACGTCAAGGGTGGTACAATCCCTAATGCTGACCCTCCAATCAACTGTGGTCCACCTTTGTTTGTGGAAACACAAGCTGCGGTGAACTGGATGAAATGGGGTAAAGCTCCAGGGATCTGTG
>CM068954.1:157893061-157905669 GCA_035128595.1 Eptatretus atami
TTTGCTCAGATAATTCTCGATAGGGTTCGCCACCATCTGCTTGAGCACCAGCCTCCAGAGCAGTCAGACTTTACACCAAAGAGGCCAACGATTGAATGTATCCTTGCTCTTCGGGTCCTCACCGAACGCAGACGAGATTTCGGCAGGGGCTGCTTGCAGCCTATGTTGTTCTCTGTAAAGCATTTGATTCAGTGAATCAAGAGCCCTCTGGAGGATTCTTGGTCTTCGTGGGTGCCACCAAAACTGATCGATCTGATGTCTGAACTATACTCTGGTACTGAGAGTGCTGTGAGATGTACTGATACCATCTCTGACTTATTTCCAGTTGTTACTGGAGTTCATCAGTGGTGTGTACTGGGCCCCACACTTTTCAGCACTTGTTTGGACTGGATTCTAGGGAGGATGTCAGAGAGATCAAGCTGTAGAGCATCGTTTGGGAATGTCAAGATCTCTGACCTTGATTTCACAGATTATGCAGTCATCTTTGCGGAGACTTCAGATATCCTTTTGGGGGCCCTTGAGGTGCTGAATGAGGAGTCAGAGCCACTGGGATTACGGGTTTCCTGGGTCAAAACTAAGATCCAGGCTTTCAATGACGTCTTGGATGCTGCTTCCTGTGTGTACCTGTTTGTGGTGAGGATGTTGAGGTCGTGGAGAGATTCATTTCCTTGGCAGTGATATTCATGTCTCTGCTGGCTGTGAGCCGGAGGTCAACAGACATCTGGGTCGGGCCTGCAGAGTCATGGATCCACTGCATCATGGGGTGTGGCACTGCCGGTACCAGTTCTACCCTCCAGTTACAAACTATTAACCCAGTGTCTGCATCACTTATCAACCCCCAAGCTTCCATTGCAATCTCTGTAATCTGCCCATTCAATCTCAAGCATTCTTTCTTCTTCTCCTTCTTCTTCTTCTTCTCCTTCTTCTTCTTCTTCTTCTTCTTCTTCTTCTTCCTCTTCTTCTTCTTCTTCTTCCTCTTCTTCCTCTTCTTTTTTCTCTCTCACTTCCAATTCACACCTCCCCAACCTTGCCATTCAGTCTAGAAATGCTATGCCAATTCATCTGTATCCTTCTTCTGTCGGCCTTCATCATTCAGGGTCTTGACTTCAACATTTCAGGTTCTCACTCTTCCATGAGCCTAGATTTTGTATATAAAGAAACAACTCACTGACCTTTCCTGTCAAGTAGCAGCGCCATCTTCAAATGTGGCCTGCATGACAGAAATATATTTCACCACAATTGATACTTCCTCACTTTTCTCTTTCCCTACTTTCACCTCTTGATAGGGCTGACTTGCATTCAGGTGCTGACGTAATCTGTGTCCTGCTACTTTGTTCCCAATAGTTTTTCTGTCATGTCACTTCCCATCAAACAGGAGAAACTTGTAGTATCTCTTTGGACAAAGGAAGGTGGGTTCGGGAGAGGAAGGGGGGTTCCGAATAGCAGCCTTTGTTCAGCACTCAGAATTGAAAGATTTTCCGAAGCGAGCATCCCACCAATCAGCCCTCGAGGCTAATTGCACCTCGCATGTTGTTCCGTTGTTGCCAAACCACACCCAATTTTCACTGCATTGCCACTGTATGTTGGGTGACATTACTTGCAATTTAAACCTCCTTTTCTATCTAACTGAGGTCTCTGCTAATTTTCTTTGTGGTGGTTGCATCAATAATCACACCAAATATCTATGGTTGGTTACACTGGTATTCAAAGACTACATATATCATCCAAGACCTTTCGTAAGGTTGCTGGCCTTACCCAATCGGTCAACATTTTAGAGCTTGACTCCTTTTCAAATAGATTATTTACCTAGTTTATGATAACCTTTCTCTCAAATATCACCGACGTTTTAATCTTAAAGTCATATCCTGTTTTTATGGAGCTGTCTGAATTTTAAAGGCTCTGGGAATTTAATCGTCAATTGATCCAGCCTTTGATAGTCTCTCCCCCACAGACATGTCAAACCTCTTCTCAGCCTTTCACTGCTTCAACAAAGAACTTCACTGATTCTGTTGCATAGCTTCTGCTTTCCATGCAACATGACATGAATGTATGTCAAAATGCAATGGCTACAAAGCAAGGTTGCCTTTTCCAAATTGGAAGTCAACTGTTCCACAGGCAACCTAGTATTTCTTGCACAAGACTGGCCATATGTGCATTGGCCTGCAAAAGTATTCACCCCCTAACAATAATGCCATAACTAGATGAATTATGAATGATGTGGAAACAATTTTTCCAAATGAACTTTTTTATTCATCGCTGAAGAAATCAAACTAAACACTTGTAGTTGAAGGAGGTTACATGTCAGGAATACCTGCAAAAAACATGTACAAATCAAAATTCACTGGATGCAAAAGCTTTCAGCCCCTTTGGTTAGTACTTTGTGGAAGCACATTTTGCAGCAATGACTGCTATGAGTCTTTGTGGGGATGTCTCCACCAGCTTTGCACAGTGAGATGGTGAAATCTTTGCCCATTCTTCACGTGAAAATTGCTCTTTTTCTGCCAAGTTTGATGGTGATCGTTGATGGACTGCAATCTTCAAGTCTCGCCATGAATGTTTGATTGGGTTCAAGTCAGGACTTTGACTGGGCCACTCAAGAACATTTTTTTTCTTCTTAATCAGCCATTCCATTGTAGCTTTAGCTTTGTGCACCGGATCATTGTTCTGCTGAAATGTGAATCTCCGACCCAGTTTCAGATTCATGGCTGACTCAAGCAGGTTTTCATAAATAGTGTAGCAGCATAGCAAACCTGTTGGCATTTTGTGATACAAGCACCAAATTTGGCACAAATGTACATTAATATGTGCGAACATTTTCAGATATTGGGCCACTTGAAATTCTCTCTTATGTCCGCCATATTGGATTTCAAAATGGCCGCCACTTGAAATCTACATTTGCTATTATCTCTGGACGTAATGCAGCTATTGACTTGATTCTGGTATCTAAATGTATGTTTTTGGGGCAAGGAATCCAATGGTACCATTTTAAACTTAATATTATCTATCGCAGTCTGTTATATAATTTATTTTGAAATTATCTAGGCAAATATTGGATTCAACACAATACTTTGAAAAGAATGTCTTAGTTCTGTAAATGTCTTAGGTATAATACTGACATGCTACATGGTCTAGTATTTGAGGCTAGGTGTACTGGTATCTGAGGCTAGGTATATACCAGTACTGAAGATACGTGTACATAAACAGTGTCATGTTAGCAAGTTCAGCATTGCCACAAGTACATGTATGTTGTTGACTCATCGTCATGTGCAGTCCCCTTCAACACACAGAGGGCTGTGCACTGAAGGGCAGCCTTTTTGCACTTGCAGCGCCTCACACACCCTTTCTTGCACTTGCAAGAAACCAGCTCAATGCAGCTGTGAGCTGCCTCAGTTAGCCTGGTCCAGTAAGGTGTGTACTGTCCTTCTCCAGTCCTTGACCAACCCCAGTTGGTTGGTGGAGGGACCTCTGGTGCTGGCAGCAGTATCTGACCCCACACATGTCCACCTTGATACACTGCCATCTTGACATGTTCCTCCAGAGCTGCCTTCGTTGGAGGGATGAGCTGCACATTGTTCTTCCTTGCGAAGAGTTTCCTCCTGGCCTTGTCAATGTCTGTGCATTCTTGGTTCGATCATACAACAGGATCACGAACCTCTCGATGATGCACATTGCATCGTCTGGTATGTCACGAGGTGCAGAGGACAGCAGCAGCAGCGCCTCAGTGAGTTCTGCGAGTACCGTCCAGACTGCCCACGCAGTCTTCTTGCCATGTCTATGAAAACTAGACACAGTGTCGCATCCAGTTAGAGCGTGGAACATAGGCAGTGCACGAGCCTTCTCTCTCCCAATCCAGCTGCTATTTCGTGTGCTGCTAGGTATCGGAAACTCTGGCCTGTTCCGAATGCCAGCCACAGTTTGTCTTCTGGTTGCAACTCCTGTGCCAGGGACACTGCCAGCACCACAACATCGGTGTCTACAGTCCGGATGAGTATTGCATTGTCCATGCTGGACTGCGTGAGATGCATGCAGCAACACCGACTGTCAGCTTCTTCATGGTTACATGGGGCGAGTGAGGTCAGATTCGCAATAGTGGCTTGCTGAGCACTGCCTCTCCATCAGTAATGACGAGTTGCTTGTCCTCCTGGTCAAACCATTCCATGAGAGCTGCTGAGAGGAACCTGAACAGCTCGGTCTGTTTCGTCCACTCGTAGAAGTTCTGCCAGTTCCTGGTATGGCTGCGGCAGCCACCACACGTCGCCGCACACCTTGTCCCCGCTTTGCACATGTACTACCTTTCAGTGAATCAGCAAGGTAAGTATCCCAGACCAGATCCAGGCGTGACACTGTTTGCAGCTTCGTGGACAATATTGGATGAAGATCTGTTGTGCATACTCTTCAAAGGTCTTTGATGCAGCCGGCTTCAGCATCTGGACGATGGCTGCTCCATCAAGCACAATACAGGTCGTGACAGGAGTCTCTGTCTTTGCGGCGGAGACTTCTTCCAAGCATGTGAGGAGATCACTCTTGGTACCAGTGCAGAGGCTTCCACCATCAGACAATGCAGGAGGACATGCCTGATTCTCGTGACAAAAGAACTCCTCAAGGTTTCCATCCCTCGTCTGGCAGCCAATGTACAGGCGTGCGAAGAGTTCAGGTCATTCTTGATGGAGGCGAGCTGTTGCTGACCTATGCTCTGGCTTCTTGGAGTGGAAGTGCTGAACACCTTCAGCTTGTTACGAGGAATGGGTGCGTTCACTGCCTTTGTTCTGTCCAACAGACACTCTCTGGTGAAAGCGCTCGAACTGCTCTTGGCCAATCCTCTTGGCATTCATCACGGTCTCCACACAGCAAGATCTGCGATCTCCTTTGTGTACAGTTTGACTACATCCTGACTCTCCTCCTCGAATGGGTTGCCCATCTCCTCTGACACCGACGAGAGAGCGACATCTTTCACAAATGAGCCTGTACACTTGGCGTCTGATCATGATGACGTGTGTCTGCTGTTTGCCGTCTCCAGTGTTGGTTCCCATCTGGAATTCTTCGATCACCCTGGCAACTTTCGCTCCCGCAACCTCCAGCGACGTAGGCACTAGGGTTGTCAGTGAGCCCAACTGCTCCACCGTCTCCTTTGATGCAGGCATTATTCTGCTCATGTGCCTGGTCAATCGGGATTGAAGAGAACACCCTCTGTGTTTCTGAACGGTGAAGTGGCTTTCCCGATATTCCTGGCGACATCTGGGTGTTTGATGGTGAGTTCGGCCATGTCCTTCAGGTGCACTGGTATCCACCTAGCATAGTGGTGTGATCCAGTGCATGGAACCAGGGACCAGCTCTGTCAGAGCATCGAGGTACATCATTAACGATCCCTGCCTGAGAGAACGCACATACACTAGAACCAACAGTTCTAGTTCCAGCACGGTTGCCCAGTAGTGAAACTGGGGGATGTCTTCTCCTCTCTGGCAACACCAGTCTTCAAACTCCGGAAGGTCCTCTGCATCCCTGGTTTCTCCCAGACAGTAGTGGTTGTAGGCACGGTGTTGCAGGATGTACAGTGCTGCTGCAGTCACTTGATGTGAATTTATATTTTAGACTGCCAGTATATAGAGCTTGTCTGATTGTTACTAGTGATTTAGTATAGTTTTTTTTTAATATTTACAGAACTAAGACATTCTTTTCAAGATATTGTGTTGAATCCAATATTTGCCTAGATAATTTCCAAATAAAATTATATAACAGACTGTGATAGATAATATTAAGTTGAAAATGGTACCATTGGATTCCTTCCCCCAAAAACATACATTTAGATACCAGAATCAAGTCAATAGCTGCATTACGTCCAGAGATAATAGCAAATGTAGATTTCAAGTGGCGGCATTTTGAAATCCAATATGGCGGACATAAAGAGAGAATTTCAAGTGGCCCAATATCTGAAAATGTTCGCAACATATAATGTACATTGTGCCAAATTTGGTGCTTGTATCACAAAATGCACAATTCTTTTGAATATTTGGGCTAAGCCGCCCCACTACAAGGATTCTCCTGTACTTTGCACCATCCATTGTCCCTTCTATCCTGACAAACTTGTCAGTTCCTGCTAATGAAAAGCAACCCCATAACATGATGCTACTGCCACCATGCTTGACAGTAGCGATGGTGTTGACTGGGTGATGTGCAGTGTTAGGCTTGCGTCAGATGTAACGTTTTTTATTTAGAAAATAAAGTTCAATTTTTGTCTCGCCTGATCATACAACTTTTCTCAACATGCCTGCAGTATCCTTACGATACTTTTTTTGCAAACTCCAAAAGAGCTTTGAGATGTGTCTTTTTCAGTAATGGCTTATTTCTTGCCACCTGTTCATAGGTGCCAGCTTTGTTAACGGAACCAGATATTGTTGAATAATCAACACTGAGCCCCATTTTGCACATAGAGCCATGCAGATCTTTCAAAGTCATTATTGGATTTACAGTGACATCCCGAACCAGTTTCCTACTTGCCCAGCTCGTGAGTTTTTGATGGGTGACCTGATCTGGGTCGAGACTGGGTGGTATGATACTTCTTCCTCTTCTTAATAATGGATTTTACCATGCTCAAAGGGATACTGAGTGACTTTGAAATCTTCTTTAACCCTCTCCTGAACGGTGCCTCTCCACCACTTTATGTCTGACTTCTTTGGAAAGCTCCTTGGTCTTCATGTTTGCCTTGGAGGTTGACTAAGTGAGTTGCACCTTAAAATTCCTCGATAAGTGGGGGAGCTTAATTTTAAAGTTGAATCACCAATTACATACAGGTGAAACCTATTACACTTACTCTGTAACCTTTCAGACAAATAATTTGCCAATGAGGTGATTTAGGGTTAATTAGGCAAAGTGTTTGAATATTTATGCAACTGAGAATCATCTGATTTTCACTGTTAATCTCACTTATTCACATTTCATCTGCATTTTTTTTTTTTGCTTTGTCACTTTAGAGTAGTTTCTGAAGACTCTATATGTTAAGTTTGATTTGAACGCATCATGAAACTGGAAGGGCACTCGGTAGAGCGCATCCCTCCACCACATAATTCCGAATTCATAAGAACATATATGGCCCAATACATTTTGAAATATCAAACTATATATCGTTTTTGGCCGTATCTGTTAATGGTGAAGAATTACTTTAGATAGTAAATTATTCACGTATCCAGATACAGATTCGGATCTTCACCAAAATCGAAACAATTTGTCGTGGTCAAAGACCCAACATGTCCACCAAATTTCATCCGAATCCGTACACAACTTTTTGTGCAAAATATTAGTTTAGCCATATCTCTCAATGGTGAAGAATCACTTCAAAAATTAACGGATCCGGATTCAGATCTTCACCAAAACTGAAAGAATTCTTCCGTATCATACCCCCAATGTGTCCACCAAGTTTTGTCTGAATCCGTCCCAAACTTTTTGAGATATCGTGCTATATATCATTTTTGGCCCTATCTCTCAATAGTGAAGAATCACCTAAAAACATTCTAGTAGTAGGATCCAGATCCGGATCTTCACCAAAATCTAATCAATTTGTCCTTGTTACACACCCAACCTGCCCAAAATTTCATCTAGATCCGTCCACAATTTTTTGAGATATCCTACACACAGACAAACAAAAAAACAACCAAACAAGAAGAAGACATCGCACAGAGATGATACCTGCAAAACCCATAAAACAAATTTGACCACAAAAACAATTGGTGGTTGAATTCAATGAACAAATATGCAAACTCCTCTTCAAATTTCAAGTCAATCGGAGGAAAATTGAGGATTTTAGAATTTCTGCCTATGTTGACCTTTTGGCCTGTTTCCCTCAAAAATAATTGTTGCTTGAATTCAATGACAAAATTTGCAAATCCTCTTCAAATTTAAAGTCAATAGGATGAAAATTGCGGATTTTATAAATACCACCTTAGTTGTTGACCTTGGGCCTATGTTGACCTTTTGGTCGATGTTGACCTCAAAATAAATTGTTAGTTGAATTCAGCAACCTGACATGAAAATGCTCTTCAAATTTCAAGTCAATCGGATGAAAATTGAGGATTTAGAAAATTTGGCCCAAATTTGTCTTTTGGCCTATTTTGACCTTTTGGTCTATGTTGACCTCAAAATTAATTGTTGGTTGAAATCAATGACAAAATTTGCAAATCCTCTTCAAATTTCAAGTCAATCAGATGAAAATTGCGGATTTTATAAATACCACCTTAGTTGTTGACCTTGGTCCTATGTTGACCTTTTGGTCGATGTTGACCTCAAAATTAATTGTTAGTTGAATTCAGCTACCTGACAAGAAAATGATCTTCAAATTTCAAGCCAATCTGATGAAAATTGAGGATTTAAGAGAATTTGGCCCAAATTGGCCTTTTGGCCAATTTTGCCCTTTTGGCCTATGTTTACCTCAAAATTAATAGGTGGTTGAATTCAGCGACCTGATATGCAATTCTCTTCAAATTTTAAGTTAATTGGATTAAAATTGAGAATTTTAGAAATTTGATCTTTGTTGACCTTTTGGTCTATGTTGACCTTTTTACCTATGGTGACCAAAAATAATAGGTGGTTGATTTCAATGACCTGAGATGTAAATCCTTTTCAAATTTCACCTCAATTGGATGTAAACTGAGGATTTAGAAAATCTGGCCAAAATTTGTCTTTTGGCCTATTTTGACCTTTTGGCCTAAGTTTACCTCAAAATTTGTAGGTAGTTGAATTCAGTGACCTGATATGCAAATGCTCTTCAAATTTCAAATTATTTGGATTAATATTGAGGATTTTAGAAATTTGGCCTATGTTTACCTCAAAATCAATAGGTGGTTGAATTTGGTGACCTGATATGCAAATGCTCAACAAATTTCAAGTCAATCGGATGAAAATTGAGGATTTTAGAAAATTTGGACCAAATTGGCCTTTTGACAAATGTTGATCTCAAAATTAATCGATGGTTGATTTCATTGAGCTGATATGCAAATCCTCTTCAAATTTCAAGTCAATCGGATGAAAATTGACAATTTTAGAAACAATTTAAAAATTTGGCCGATTTTGGGTTGACCTTATGGCCTATGTTGACCTTTTGACCTATGATAACTTCTAAAGTAATTGGTGGTTGAATTCACTGACCTGATATGCAAATCCTTTTCAAATTTCAAAGCAATTGGATGAAATTTGAGGATTTTAGAAAATTTGGCTCAAATTGGCCGATTGGCGTATGTAAACCTTTTCAGTTTACCAAATCTTATGAAACTTCAATGCGGGACCGTCGCAGTGTCATTGCCATTATTCTCTGAAATTTTCAGAACAATCAGTTGAGCGGTTTGGGCTGGAGGCGAGCGGACAGAAAAACAAACACACACAAACAAACACAAACAAACAAATACACAAACAAACAAATGGAGGCGGATCAACATACTTGTCAAAAAAAATTTTTTTCCAAGTAACAAGAAAAAGATGTCGTGCAGAGCACGATACATGCTAAATCCACCCACTTTTCCAAACGTTGCCTTGGATACATCAAATTGTGCGATTTTAGAAAGTCGACCTCAAGATGACCTTTGACCTCAAAATCAATGGCCTTCTCAGTTGAGACTACCGATACAACTTGATAAAGTTTAATGATGATCGGTTTAGAATTGTGACCTGTTGGTGACAAACAGACAGACAGACAGACAGACAGAGTAACAAAATCGACTGACCAATATACTTGAAAAATCTTAGATTTTGCAAGTAATAAACAGAGAGGGTTGAAAACATAACCTCCTTCACCTTCAGTGGCAGAGGTAATAGGTGTCATCAAAATGTGAAAACTTTGGAGGGGATGAATATTTTTTGCAGGCCATTGCACGTCATAAGAATAAGATAATTCATCATTTTTTTCTCACCTGATGTCGAAAATTTTCAGCTTGTCTACTTCCTCCTGGACCTGATAATATCTCGTCAAGTCAATTTTTGGAATGTGGTGTCCCCTACAGCATGAATAAGTACCATAACTACCTTGGCTTCAAAGACCTTGGTCTCAACTTCAAATCATGTTTCTTCACGCTCTGATTTTCAGCCAATTTCAACATCCGTTGTAAAATGGTTCCCATAATCCTTTCGAGCTGACCAAAAGGTTTGCCTGGACAGAATTTCCATCTGAATCAGTGGCTCAGGATGCTTAGAACCCATGGGTTCTAATTTTGTCTGATGTGCATTTATCCATTGTCTATTCTCTCTCTCTCTAGCCTGGTATTGGCTCAGTGGTTAGGGTGGTGGCTTGGGATCCTAGGGTCCTGAGTTCAAGCCCTGTCGGTCGCTGAATTAATACACCAGGGGGTAGACTCAGCCTTCATCCCTTCTGAGGTCGGCAAAATGAGTACCAGTTCCAGTGTGTGTACTGGTAGAGGGCACTGCATCAGCGACACAGTCGCGCTTCAAGAAATGATAGCTAAGCTGCCATACGACCCACATATCTCTCTCTCTCTCTCTCTCTCTCTCTCTCTCTCTCTCTCTCTCTCTCTCTCTCTCTCTCTCTCTCTCTCTCTCTCTCTCTCTCTTCCAATGCGACTTCCCAAGCAAGGGTGACACTGTGTAGTTTGCCATTACCTTCTCAGCAGTAGTTAGGGCAGGAATTTGGGTTTCTCAAAGTGGCGCAAAAGCTCACGTACTCTTCACAAAGGACACCTTGGGATCTTTAATGTCCACCAACTAATGCAGACGGGACTCTGGTTTAACGTCCCTCCCAGGGATGATGCACTGATTAATTACACTGCCTGTGAAACACGGGAATGACAGTTTATAGCTGGTCAGGATTCAAACCCAGGCTGGACAGCTCAATGAGTGTGCATACCTCTTGGCCATTCTGTCATCCCTCCATTGTCTATTGATGTCCTTGTAAAGGCACGTTAATATATACTATCCCGATATCTACTCATGTCTTTATCCTCATATCATTTATTTCGAGCTTCTCCATGAGCCTGAGATCATTGTGCATAAAAAAAGAAGAGGAAATTGGTATGTATGCAGATTTTCAAAGCCTGCTCTGTCGAACATCTCCTTTGTTTATTCACTTTGTATGAACTTCCCTCCATATAATTATGAAAGGGTGGAAAACATCACTCAAAGCTTTACGGAGGATGCCAAGAGCAATCCACTCATTTACAAGCTAATCAGCTTCTCTGTCAAAAGCAAAGTCATGGAATCTGTAATTGCAGATTATGTCAATTTTTCCTTGTATCCAACAATTTCCAACCAGTTTCGCTTTTGTGCTGGTAACTCAATAGTAGATATGCTGCTTCTGTTTTCAGAATAATAGATGGAGACACTGAATCGTAAGTAAAAGGTCAGGGCTGTCTCCCAAGGCACCTTACCTTCCATATGGTCTTGCAACCCAACTTTCTTCACGAAGATGATTCCACCTTGAACTGCACGATTCCCAACCATTGACAGGCAGGCAATGGCAGGAAGCATCGCTGTATTCTGATTCGGAATAGTAGAAACTGGTCCACACCGTGGGACATAACTTCAACCCGAAAGTAAAGTCCCACACCTTTACCCTGTATCTCTTGAAAGACCTTCTGAAAGGTTTCTTACAAAATGTCTACACACCCAGCCACTGCAAAAACTGCAGTCAAGCTCTCTGGCATCACCATTAGTGAAGACCTACCCATGACAGAATATAAATACAGGCTGGCATCCGAAGCCAGATGTTTCGTTGCCAAGCAAAGTCCACTTTTTATTTGGTACATTTCATTTCAAGAACCTCATTTATAGTGCAACAAAGTTTAACTGTGTCCTGTGGACTGAGTTTTTGTTTGTTTTTCATCCAATCTTTGAAGAGAGTGTATGCTAATTAATGTTCTGGATATGTTTTGATATGGGGCCTCCTACTCTCCTGTCACAACCAGGTCGGCAAATTCAAAGTTGTATTCCAAACTGAAGACACTACCAACTATTATAGCTTATCTTCAGAAAACAGAGCTCAGGTCTGACATGTTGACCCACCGAGTGTTCTTCTTTGGGGCAGCTTTGTTGTGGCAGCTTTTTACTTCCTTTTATGTGGTTGTGCACCAACTTTACCTGTTGTGAACTCACATCAACTTCCTAAGGCCGTATGCATTCAACAAATAACCAGGTGCTTGCGAAAGACCTACTCTGCCAAATCCTACCATATCTACTCAAGTTCCTCAATGCTCTTATTTTCAGCATTTGAGCTTCCATCTTCTATTGTTCACCCTTCAATGAGCCTCAACTTCTGTTCAACACAGAAATGGAATAAAAAACACTAAGTTGACAGTGACAGCAGCATCCCATTGAGGTATTGAAAGAAGGAAGTGTCAGGAGTGGTGTGCTTTCCTTCATATTATTGAGAAAAGAAGAACATGGAAGAGATAAGGGAACCGACAAGCAAGAATAACCCATTGCAATTCGCGCTATAAAGCACTGATGAAATGGAAGCTTTCATATCCATGTTTACGATCTCATTCGCGTCTTTATTGTGTGAGCTTTTGTTTATGATACTGATCCCCAGTGCTTACCTCTGCTTTCTTCGTGTTTATTTCCTCCATCTATCACGCTTTCTCTCAGACAGTTTTATCTGACAAATGCTTAGTGGGGTT
>CM068954.1:157910811-157936874 GCA_035128595.1 Eptatretus atami
TTGGGGTGAACAGAGAAAAAGCTTTAAAGTGAAGAAGGGGAGGGGAATCCACCTTTTTGATGCGACAGGACAGCACAATGCATTGCTGATGTATCTTTGTATGGTGTTGTTGGTGTGAGTTGTGTGGTGTGTGGTTGTGTGTGTGTGTGTGTGTGTGTGATGTGTAGTGTGTGTATACAGGGTGGGCCAGTTACTGAACGGCATTTTTTTTTTCATAACTTTTTACATCTTGTAAATAAGAAATAATGAATAATACAAATGAGTCGTTTAAATCATGGAATTTGTAATTGTTAGAACTTAATGTTGAAAAATAATGTCCTCAAATGCCCCTCCCATTTGGCTTCTATCCTCCCCGCAAGACAAAGAGTCTTGGCTCGGTTTTCCAAAACGTGATCCCATTCCCCTCCGCCCTTTAGAGAAGTTGCTGCATGCCCCAATTTGTTGCAAATCTGTAGGAATTCGATGGATGTTTGAGGCGATCCATTTCAACGATTCACCAATTTTATTGTTGAAACTTTGTTTAACTTGAAAAAAAAAGCAACCAAATTCTTCTTCAATATCCTTCGCAATGATGATCGGCCATTCCGAGCTTCCTGAGTTGCACGTTTGCGACGTGATATGTTCGGGGATTTTCCGTGAACACCTCCCTAACACGTCAATTGGTTCGGAGTAGAGTACCACCTGTTTTTGGTCTTTCCACTGCAGGCCTGAGTCGATGAACAGACCCCTTGACTCAAACGGAGCACAATCAAGTTTCCGAATCCTGTTTGCTGATGGTTGTTTCTCGGTTCGAACATTTGTAATGATTGCGAAAATTTTTCTCTTGGACGGTTGATTATTGATTTCCCACTGTAGTAATAAAATTCAACATTTTTTTATTGTATATCCTGTCGAAGCTCGTATATTGAGAGCTAACACACAACACACAGCAAGGGGTGGCATGAGAAAGAGGGGGGAGTTGGGGCAAGCGACGAAACAGTGAGGAAACAGAGGCATTAGGTATGTGTTATGAGATCGAAAGGATACAAGGAGGAGGATTATTATTTTCATTGTATTTTTGAAGAATAGAGTAAGATTCGGGGAGGGGGAATGGAAGGTTGTAGTAAGGAAATCGTGAACGATAATGGCCCTGCGAGAGTGGTCATCCTCAAGTAGATAAATATGGTGTGCCCGGCAGAAGGAGGAAGAAGAAGAAGAGGAGAAAAAGAAGGATCAGGACTCATGGGAGGCCGTAGTGCAAGCGTAGAATTTCACGTGTGCTGCTGGTCATTGGTAAATTGATTCAGAATGAATCTCTCTGGTCTTCTTTATACTTAAAAATCATAAATAAATAAAAAATTAATTAAAGATATAAAAGTTATACTAAAATTGGACCATTCAGTGACTTTTGGCCCACCCTGTAGACATTGTTATAATTTTTGTTGTTGTCCCTTCCGAGAGTACCTTCCGAGTACAACATGTACCTCCGAGTGACAAAGTGCTTCCCCATTGTCTCGGGTTGCTCCACCTGCATTAGATTTTTCATTTAATTATTTTCAATTTATTATTTTAACATTTATTATATTTTCATTTATGGATGCTTTGATGGTTTTTGGGGATTTCCCCAGGTATCGCGCTTAGGATGGTCCATCAGCACGCAAAATTACCCGTGCTTCCCCATTGCTCGTAGTCACTCACAGTGCATTTGATTTTTCATTTAATTGTCATTTTTTTTCATTTATTTATATTTTCACATTTAACCAATGCTTTTCCAACAGTTCTGTTGATTTTCCCTGGTGTACTGCTTGATGTTCATCAGCACGCAAAATTACCATGCTTCCCCATTGTCTCGGGGCACTCACCTGCATATTTTTCACTTATGTTTGCTTCATTTATTAATTTTAAATTTTATAGATGGTGTACGACGATTCTTGTATCTTTCCCGGGTACTGGCTTTCCTTATCTATCGTCACACCAAATTTCAGCTGCTCTTCATCACTGTTCAGAAGGTCCTGACTTAATATCGAGCAGTGAGTAGGTCAGTCAGAGGTTCGAAAGAAGCTTTACATATTAGCTGGTGCACCGCCATTCATGGTGAGCAGTAAAAAGCTAGTCAGAGCTTTTGCTCTGAGTGAAACCAAAGAGTGCAACACAATTAAGATCTTTTGAATGTCATGAAATAATTTAAATTCATAGCTGAATCTTTTAACTTTTCCCGTCAACTGGGTCGGGTACTTTCTCGAATGTGGAAATTTGAGGAGGTTGGATTATTACATTTTAAAAGAAAAGTGTATCCAACCAAAAAGTAGTATATCTACTCGATAATCTAGTAAACGAAGAAACAAAAGGAAAGAACAATGTCCGTCGGCCCAGGAAAATTACCGCTGCTCCACATGTAAATCAAAATTCCACCCAGCTATCTCTTGCAGACTACTCTGGATACATTAATTTGGAGTCTACAGCGACTTTTTCACCCACTTCCCAGTTGATCTTCCTCAGGCCCACTAGGACCGCGAAGCCTGTGCGTTTTATTCCCGAGCCTGTACCATGTCCGCTTTTTACTTCTCGGACCGCCAATTCCTTTCCGGTCATGTGCCGTGCGAAGGTCAATTTGAGGAGAGTTTTTTTATTTTGCTAAGATTAAGCAATAAACGTCAATCACATCATCAATGGTCTGCTCTGCTCTTTTGATTATTACTCGTGACTCTGCTTATTGCATGTAGGGGGTGGTGGTGTTCTCGTTTTGAGTTTGTATTTCCAGCATGAACATTCACTGTTTGGCGGGTTTGACACGAACCTAGCCACCAAACTCAGTCAAAAGGAAAAGATGCCAATATAACACCGAAGAAAAAAGAGCCGAGTCAACGAAGATGGAAGGTACAACCTGTGCTAACGACAACCTGAAAGTTTCCGCATGAAATATATGAAGAAATTATCAAATAATAAACCACAAGTAAGAGAAGAGTCCTGCCCACAATTGAAAAAAGTCTTCCTTTCCATCACCTAAATTTGCACTTCATTCAGCACTGCTAAGTCATGTTCATTCCAATGAAAATATCATTTGTGTTATTACCTTGACCACCAAAGGTTGAGGAGGTTTATGCTTCACCCCTTTCGAGTGTCTGTATTTTTTCTTGTGTGCAGATATCTCAAAAAGTTTGAGACGGATTTCGATGAAACTGCGTGCACATGTTGAGTGTGCGACAGGAAGTAGTGATCAATTTTCGTGAGGATCTGATCCGGATCTGATAATTTTTTAACTGATTCTTCACCATGAGAGAACGGGTCAAAAACATATATAGGCATGAATTGAAAAATGCAATGGGCCCTTGAATGTACTCAAATAATAGGGACAAAGACTCTGAAGTGGAACAATAAGTTTAATAGGGACACGGGCCCACAGCCACAGCACCGGCCATCGCGAACAGGGCGGGTCACGGTGACTCCCCTTAACCACACCCCGGTGCAGCCATGTATGTTTGCATTAGTATTAAAACTACTGATACATCGCAGGGCCCGATACCTGTCTGTGGATACAGCCATTGTGTTAGTGGAGGGTATGCGCCTAACCGAGTGCCCCCTCCAGTCGCTTAATGTGTGGGTGGGGGATGGCAACTGTGTGGAATGGAGGGAGATTGTTCGACCCTTGTGTGTGGAGCAGAAAGGTGCTTGTTAAAATGCTGCCAAATTTCATAAGTACTCATTAAATGGCCCCATTCGTTCACAGCCTCGGCAAAACTAGCTTGTGATTTGCTTTTTCGGCATATCCAAAAGAATGGGAACTTCGCTACATTTGACATCCGTAAGTTTGAAAATGAGCAACAAATGTTGGTGAAACTTGCACATCTTTCTGCATTTTCTTTTAAGCAATCATTGAGAGCAGGATTAATAATGATTCTCAAGACTTGTGGAAACATATGGCTGAGAAATTTAAACCTTTTTATGGCTGAGAAATTAAACCTAAACCCCGTATTCTAAACATACTGCTTGATTGAACTTCGCTATTGATTACCATTTTTTCGTTATTCTCAGCGCACAATGTTCCATTAACCTCTCGGGTACATAGAGTGTCTGCCTCTGTTTTGTGTGAACTCAACCCAATAATGAGGCAAAGCAGGTATTGCACACAGACTTGCTAACCTGGAGACATTTGATTTATTTCTGAGTCGAAATTGCACGTTTTTATTGAAATATGGGTTGCTCAAACAAAGAGAGAAACAATGCACTTGATGTGAGTACAGTGTGCGTCATACAGTCGCATTACCCCGATAATTATTGCATGCATAACTTGTACGCAGTGTAGTGTGACATCTGTTGTGTGAATAGCGGATCGTTGATACCATCTACAAATATAATACATGCAGGGGTTAGCACAATTATGACACACCTTAACAATTAGGCTTCGTCCCCACTTTGCACAGTTGACACCATTGCTACCACCAAGCTGATAATGCTCCACTCCACTTCCTGCAACATGCTGGGACTAGCTCTTGAGCGTGGGAAACACCGCACAGAACTCCAAGGAGGTATAACTCGTTTGAATTACATCTGTATAGCTTTGACTGAGAATGTGTCACAGCGTAACCATTGTTTCTCATGCAGACAGAGTAATGAAATGTCATCCGGTTCTTCCCTGTAGTTTGTTAGGCATTGCAGCTTCCAATGCAGCTGACCTGTGCTGCTTGGAAAGAGAAAATCACATGTGGGCTTGTGGAGGCCAAACATGAGGAAGCACATGTGTGTTGCCCCTTGTCAATCCTCAGAAGATTTCATAAGGCTCGATAAATCATGGTTGCTAATCTTCATAAGCGTGACTTAGATATCAACAAGGAAGCCATAGGTTTCAATTACCTCTTAAACGCCACCCATTCAAGCGTGGACCTCAGCTATTCCCTTTGCTTCCATGGGGATGTATATATATTCTGTTGCAGTACACTTTTTCATAATGAAAACATTAAACTGTTGTGGATGAAACATAAACTGCAGTTGATTGGGTGTATCCAGTGCAATGGCAAGTCGAGGGAGTGTTGTTATGCTGTCCCCACCTTCCTCCGCCACACAAATAATAATTCAAAGACAGCAGTTTGATTCTACGAGGAATTATTTCAATTTTGCAGCCAAAAAATGAATCTGCAGATGTTGGTGATTAATGGCCTAAAATGAGATTTTACAAGAAAAAAACCATTTGGGGTGAAGTAAAATTAACAAAAGATATTATGATGTAGCAATGCCGAGAATAGCTCGCGGTTTGGTTTTTGTGGTTATTTGCCTTGACATCATAATGTTTGAGGTGGGAAACCTTGACATGTTTGAATTGACTATAAACTGCTATTTTGGTGATTGAGGCCATAGCATTTTAGGCCAATGTGATCTTTCAGAGTGACCTGACGCCATCTGTGCTGTCCAAAATCCTGTTACAGTGAATGTTACGCGGTTGAGATTTTCTGATATATTTTGAACAATAGGACCTTGGTGTAATGCTTTTGCATACAATAAGCAGGCATTGCATTCATCTGTCTGTTTGTTAACATATTGCCGCAATGGTGAAATTTTTTTATATCTGCCCCTCTCACTCTGCTCCCTCTCTCACATGTCATATATAGCCCATTGTCTACTCTCGTCTTACTCCCATCTTCTCATGAAGCTTTTTCCTCTATGCTCTCTCTCTCTCCTCTCCTCTCTCTCTTCTCTCTTCTCTCTCTCTCTCTCTGTCCTCCCTCTTCCTTGACCACACGTGTATGGAAATGAATGCTTCAAGGCATTTTTTTGTTTGGGGGAACTTTGTGCTTTAATTAATTTTTTTTTTTTTTTCTTTCTGTGTTAAATGTTCCTTGCAAATTGCATCGAATGAGTAAACCTCTTATGCAATAAAAGTTTACATCGAACAGTTGACAAAAAAAGATTCCCAACACACAATTATCCTGGAGGTATGACAGCAGCCAAGCTTACACAGTTGCTTTCATGAGCAGGGATCATTTTAGCTGTTGATGTCAAACGTGACTGTAAGAACATCCAGAAAGATGTGGAAAGTTTAGCGAAAGTACTCCATATATACTGTGTGTAACTTTCTAGTCATGCTCATATTTTCTCTCTATAGTCTCCAATTTGTGCTCCCCAGATTCTCAATATTGCTACCAGTGTCCGACCAATGCCACCTCCAAGTTCCTGCAGCTTTTGCCTTGTGTTCCCGCGTCTCCGCTCTCACACTTCTTACCCCCACACATGAAGCAGAAAACGCAGGGGTTTACGCAATGGTTCTCTTTTGTCTGTCTATCTGTTCTGTCTGTTCACAAACGTCAGTTTAATGATCGAGGGAAACAACTAAATTCAATTTTCAAAGTACATTTTGAACAAACAATCGGAAAATGAATCGGAACAAGAACCTGTAGTTTAGCAGCACTTTGGCTCTGAATTCGTCCTGATTGCGCATGTGCAGAGAAGAGTGAGATAATTGTTTACTTGCTGTCTGCCTCGGCAATGAAACAAAATTGAAAAATCATTTCAAAACAGGAAAACTTACTGTTTAAGGACGTCTTAAAGACCAGAACTGCAGAGTCTACCAGAGTGCTCAGTTCCTCAATACTGACCACCGGCTTGTTGTCGCCCACTCTTAGTTGCACCTTAAATCCAGGATAATGGTACCATCCCAGCCATTTGGATTGTCCGCAAGCTCAAGGATGTCAGAGGGTAGCTGAGGAGTTTCCTAACAAGCTGATGGGAGATTTGGTGTCTGGGGATTCCTGAAGAGTTGTGAGTGCCTCAAAGACCACCATCCTTGATGTGCAGTAGATTGTCTTGAGAACTCACCGGAGTGCGAAGAATAATTTTGTCTCTCAAGGGAACACTGGGATACCATTAGACCAGAGTCGCAGGGCCAGCTGAATGGCAGAGCTGAGCTGTTCATGGAGCTGAGGCGTAAAACATGTACTTGCACTAATGTGCACAAGGATGCCTAGTGTTGAGGAATTGTGAGGGGTAGAGCATCACCTGTGGTCAAGCTGATTCTCAATCCTGCTTACAGGGAATTCACACATGCGTTAATCCAAGCCCGTCCTCGGTGTACGGCATTACAGCAGAGGTGGTAGGCTCTTGACAGAGGATTCTGAAGTGAAGCCCGCTGGGCCGGTTACTCTGAGTGGTTTACCAGGCTGATCCACCAGCTGTCGACGTGAACGTCAAGGGTGGTACAATCCCTAATGCTGACCCTCCAATCAACCGGTGCCGTCCACCTTTGAGTTTGTGGAAACACAAGCTGCGGTGAACTGGATTGAAATGGGTTTAAAGCTCAGGGATCTGGCATCCATGCTGAAACTTCTCCAAGGCTGGTGGAAATTGCATGCACTCGGTCATTCACGCAGTTCTGTGCTCTGCTGGAACACAGGGCATCATCCCAACTGACTGGAGAGGGCCTTGTTGTCCACCTCTGGGAAAGGGAAGGTGATCGCCCCAAAACTGCAAATACCAAGGGGTGACGCTGCTCTCAGTAACCGGGGAAGGTCTATTTGCTCAGATAATCTCGATAGGGTTCGCCACCATCTGCTTGAGCACCAGCCTCCAGAGCGCAGTCAGACTTTACACCAAGAGGGCCAACGACTTTTTGAATGTATCAAATTGCTCTTCGGGTCCTCACCGAACGCCAGACGAGAGTCGCGCAGGCGGCTGCTTTGCAGCCTTATTGTTCTCTGTAAAAAGCATTTGATTCAGTGAACAAGGATGCCCTCTGAGGATTCTTAGTCTTCGTGGGGTGCCACAAAACTGATCGATTATGTGCTGAACTATACTCTGTACTGAGAGTGCTGTGAGATGTACTGATACCTCTCTGACTTATTTCCAGTTGTTACGGGGAGTTCATCAGTGTGTGTACTGGGCCCCACACTTATGCAGCACTTTTTTGGACGGATTTCTAGGGAGATGTCAGAAGAGATCAAGCTGTAGAGGCATTCGTTTTGGGAATGTCAAGATCTCTACCTTGATTTCACAGATTATGCAGTCATCTTTGCGGAGACGTCAGAGATCCTTTTGGGGCCCTTGAGGGTGTCGAGATGAGGAGTCGACACTGGGATTACGGGTTTCTGGGTCAAAACTAAGATCCCAGGGCTTCAATGACGTCTTGGATGCTGCTGTCCTGTTGTGTACTGTGTGGTGAGGATGTTGAGTCGTGGAGAGATTCACTTTCTTGGCAAGTATATTCATGTCTCTTGCTGGCTGTGAGCCGGAGTCAACAGACATCTGGGTCGGGGCCTGCAGAGTCATGATCCACTGCATCATGGGGTGTGCACTGCCGGGTACCAGTTCTACCCTCCAGTTACAAACTATGAAACCCAGTGTCGCATCACTTATCAACCCCAAGCTTCCATTGCAATCTCTGTATTCTGCCCATTCAATCTCAAGGCATTCTTTCTTCTTCTCCTTCTTCTTCTTCTTCTCCGTTCTTCTTCTTCTTCTTCTTCTTCTTCTTTTCCTCTTTTCTTCTTCTTCTTCCTCTTCTTCCTTCTTCTTTTTTCTCTCTCACTTCCCATTCACCAACCTCCCCAACCTTGCATTCAGTCTAGAAATGCTATGCCAAATTCATCTGTATCCTTCTTCTGTCGGCCTTCATCATGTCAGGGTCTCTTGACTTCAACATTTCAGGTTCTCACTCTTCCATAAGCCAGATTTTGTATATAAAGAAACAACTCACTGACCTTTCCTGTCAAGTAGCAGCGCCATCTTCCAATGTGGCCTGCCATCATGAACGGACGACAGAAATATATTTCACCACAATTGATACTTCCTCACTTTTCCTTTCAGCCTACTTCACCTCTGGATTAGGCTTGACTGCATTCAGGTGCTGACGTAATCTGTGTCCTGCTACTTGTCCCAATAGTTTTTCTTCATGCACTCCCATCAAACAGGAGGAAACTTGTAGTATCTCTTTGGACAAAAGGAAGTTGGTTCGGAGAGGAAGGGGCGTTCCGAATAGCAGCCTTTGTTCCAGCACTCAGAATTGGAAAAGATTTTCCGAAACGAGCATCCCACCAAATCAGCCCTCGAGGCTAATTGCACCTCGCATGTTGTTCCGTTGTTGCCAAACCACACCCAATTTTCACTGCATTTGCCACTGTATGTTGGTGCACATACTGCAATTATAAAACCTCCTTTTCATTCTAACTGAGGTCTCTGCTAATTTTCTTTGTGGTGGTTGCATCAATAATTCACACAAATATCTATGGTTGGACACTGGTATTCAAAGACTACATATATCATCCAAGACCTTTCGTAAGGTTGCTGGCCTTACCCAATCGGTCAACATTTTAGAGCTTGACTCCTTTTCAAATAGATTTATTTAACCTAGTTTATGATAACCTGTCTCCAATATCACCGACGTTAATCTAAATCATATCCTGTTTTTATGGAGCTGTCTGATTTAAAGCTCTGGGAATTTAAAAATCTCATTGATCCACCTTTGAATAGTCTCTCCCCCACAGACATGTCAACCGCTTCTCAGCCTTTCACTGCTTCAAACAAAGAACTTCACTTGATTCTGTTGCAAGCTTTGCTTTCCATGCAACATGACATGAATGTATGTCAAAATGCAATGAGCTTACAACTAAGTTGCCTTTTCCAAATTGTGAAAGTCAACTGTCCACAGGGCAACCTAGTATTTCTTGCACAAGACTGGCCATATGATGCATTGGCCTGCAAAAGTTATCACCCCCCTACACAATAATGCCATAACTAGATGATTATGAATGATGTGGAAACAATTTTTCCAAAATGAACTTTTTTATTTCATCGCGAAGAAAATTCAAACTAAACACTTGTAGGTTGAAGGAGTTACATTCAGGAATACCTGCAAAAAACATGTACAAACTCAAAATTCATGGATGCAAAAGCCTTCAGCCCCTATTGGTTAGCTACTGTTGTGGAAGCACATTTGCAGCAATGACTGCTATGAGTCTTGTGGGGTGTCTCCACCAGCTTTTGCACAGTGAGATGTGAAAAAATCTTGCCCATTCTTCACCTGAAAAATGCTCTTTTTCTGCAAGTTTGATGGTGATCGTTTGATGGACTGCAATCTTCAAGTCTCGCCATGAATGTTGATTGGTTCAAGTCGAGGACTTTGACTGGGCCACTCAAGAACATTTTTTTTCTTCTTAATCAGCCATTCCGATTGTAGCTTTAGCTTTGTGCACCGGATCATTGTTCTGCTGAAATCGTGAATCTCCGACCCAGCTTTCCAGATTCATGGCTGACTCAAGCAGCGTTTTCATAATAGTGTAGCAGCTATAGCAAACCTGCTTGCGCATTTGTGATACAAGCACCAAATTTGCGCACAAATGTACATAATATGCTGCGAACATTTTCAGATATTGGGCACTTGAAATTCTCTCGTTATGTCCGCCATATTGGATTTCAAAAGGCCGCCACTTGAAATCTACATTTGCTATTTATCTCTGGACGTAGCAGCTATTGACCTTGATTCTGTATCTAAATGTATGTTTTGGAGGGCAAGGAATCCAATGTACCATTTTAAACTTAATATTATCTATCGCATCTGTTATATAATTTATTTTGAAATTATCTAGGCAAATATTGGATTCACACAATACTTTGAAAAGAATGTCTTAGCTTCTGTAAATGTCTTAGATATACTGACATGCTACATGGTCTAGTATTTGAGGCTAGGTTACTGGTATCTGAGGCTAGGTATATACAGTACTGAAGGATACGTGTTACATAAACAGTGTCATGTTAAGGCAAGTTCAGCAATTGCCACAAGTACATGTATGTTGTTGACTCATCGTTCATGTGCAGTCCCCTTAACACACAGAGGGCTGTGCACTGAAGGGCAGCCTTTGCACTTGCAGCGCCTCACACACCCTTTCTTGCACTGCAAGAACCAGCTTCAATGCAGCTGTAGCTGCCTCAGTTAGCCTGGCCAGTAAGGTGTGTTACTGTCCTTCTCCATCCTTGACCAACCCCAGTTGGTTGTGGAGGGACCTCTGTGCGCAGCAGTATCTGACCCCCACACATGTCCACCTTGATACACTGCCATCTTTGACATGCTTCCTCCAGAGCTGCCTTCGTTGGAGGGATGAGCTCTGCACATTGTTCTTCCTTGCGAAGATTTCCTCCTGCCTTGTCAATGTCTGTGCAATTCTTGGTTCGATCATACAAAACAGGAATCACGAACCTCTCGATGATGCACATTGCATATCGTCTGGTATGTCCACAGGTGCAGAGGACAGCAGGCAGCAGCGCCTCAGTGAGTTGCTGCGAGTACCGTCCAGACTAGCCCACGCAGTCTTCTGCCATTATGTCTATGAAAACTAGACACAGTGTGTCGCATCCAGTTAGAGCGTGAACATAGGCAGTGCACAAGCCTTCTCTCATCCCATCCAGCTTGCTATTTCGTGTGCTGGCCTAGTATCGGGAAACTCTGGCCTGTTCCGAATGCCAGCCACAGTTTTGTCTTCTGGTCTGCAACTCCTGTAGCCAGGACACTGCCCAGCACCCACAACATCGGTGTTACATCCGGATGAGTATTGCATATGTCCATGGCTGGACTGCGTGAGATGCATGCAGCAACAGCCACTGTCAGCTTCTTCATGTTACATGGGGCGAGTGAGGTCAGATTCGCATGTGGCTTGCTGAGCACTGCCTCTCCATCAGGTAATGACGAGTTGCTTGTTCCTCCTGGTCAAACCATTTCCATGAGAGCTTGGCTGAGAGGAACCTGGAACAGCTCGGTCTGTTTCGTCCACTCGTATGAAGTTCTGCCAGTTCCTGGTTATGGCTGCGGCCAGCCAACCACACAGTCGCCGCACACCTTGTCCCCCCGCTTTGCCACATGGTAACTACCTATTCAGTGTGAATCAGCAAGGTAAGTATCCCAGACCAGATCCAGCGTGACACTGTTTGCAGGCTTCGTGGACAATATTGGATGAAGATCTGTTGTGCATACGTCTTCAAAGGTCTTTGATGCAGCCGGCTTCAGCATCTGGACGATGGCTGCCTCCATCAGCACAATACAGAGTCGTGACAGGAGTCTCTGTCTTTGCGGCGGAACTTCTTCTCCAAGCATGTTGAGGAGATCACTCTGAAGGTTTACCAGTGCAGAGCGCTTCCACCATCAGAACAATGCAGGAGGACATGCCTGATTCTCGTGACAAAAGAACCCTCAAGGTTTCCATCCCTCGTCTGGCAGCCAATGTACAGGCGTGCGAAGAGTTCACGCGCATTCTTTGATGGAGGCGAGCTGTGCTACCTATGCTTGCTTCTTGGATGGAAGTGCTGAACACCTCAGCTTGTTACGAGGACATGGGCTGCGTTCACTGCCTTTGTTCTGTCCAACAGACACTTCTCTGGTGAAAAGCGCTCGAACTGCTCTTTGGCCAACCTCTTTGGCCATTCATTCACGGTCTCCACATCAGCAAGATCTGCGATCTCCTTGTGTACAGTTTGACTCATCCTGACTCTCCTCCTCGAATGGGTTGCCCAGTCTCCTCTGGACACCGACGAAGAGCGACCCATCTTTCACAAAATGAGCCTGACACTTGGCGTCGATCATGATTGAACGTGTGTCTGCGGTTTGCCGTCTGCCAGTGTTGGTTCCGCATGCGTGGAATTCTTCGATCACCCTGGCAACTTTCGCTCCCGCAACCGTCCAGCGACGTAGTGCAACTTAGGCGTTGTCAGTGAGCCCAACTGCTCCACCCGTCTCTTTGATTGACAGGCATTATTCTGGCTCATGCTGCCTGTCAATCGGGATTGAAGAGAACACCCTCTGTGTTTTGAACGTGAAGTGGCTTTCCCGATGATTCCTGGCGACATCTGCGGTGGTTTTGATGGTGAGTCTCGCCATGTCCTCAGGTGCACTGGTATCCACCTAGCATAGTGGTGCTGATCCAGTGCATGGAACCAGGGGGACCAGCTCTGTCAGAGCATCGAGGTACATCATTAAACGATCCCTGCCCGAGAGCATGAGAGAACGCACATACAACTAGAAACCAACAGTTCTATTCCAGCACGTTGCCCAGATAGTGAAACTGGGATGTCTTTCCTCTCTGGCAACACAGTCTTCAAATCCGGAGTCCTCTGCATCCCTGGTTTCTCCCAGGACAGTAGTGGTGTAGGCACGGTTGCAGGATGCATACAGTGCTGCTGCAGTCACTTGATGTGATTTATATTTGTAGACTGCCATATATAGGAGCTGTCTGATTTGTTATAGTGATTTAGTATAGTTTTTTTTTAAATTTACAGAAAACTAAGACATTCTTTTCCAAGATATTGTGTTTGAATCCAATATTTGCCCTAGATAATTTCCAAATAAAATTATATAACAGACTGTGCATAAGATAATATTAAGTGAAAATGGTGACCATTGGATTCCTTGCCCCCAAAAACATACATTTAATACAGAATCAAGTCAAGCTGCATTACGTCCAGAATAATAGCAAATGTAGATTCAAGTGGCGGCAATTTTGAAATCCAATATCGGCGACATAAAGAAGAATTCAAGTGGCCCAATATCTGAAATGTTCGCAACATATAATGTACATTGTGCCAAATTTGGTGCTTGTATCACAAATGCACAATTCTTTGATATTTGGGCTAAGCCGCCCACTACAAGGATTCTTCCTCACTTTGCACCATCCATTGTCCCTTCTATCCGGACAAACTTGTCAGTTCCTCCTAATGAAAAGCAAACCCCATAACATGATGCTTACTGCCACCATGCTTGACAGTAGCACGATGGTGTTGACGGGTGATGTGCAAGTGTTAGGCTTGCGTCAGATCATGTAACGTTTTTTATTTAGAAAATAAAGTTCAATTTTGTCTCCGCCTGATCATACAACTTTTCTCAACATGCCTGCAGTAATCCTTACGATACTTTTTTGCCAACTTCCAAAAGAGCTTTAGATGTGTCTTTTTCATAATGGCTTATTTCTTGCAACCTGGTTCATAGTGCCAGCTTTGTTAACGGAACCAGATATTGTTGAAATAATCAACACTGAGCCCCATTTTGCACATAGAGCCATGCAGATCTTTTACAAAGTCATTATTGGGTATTTACAGTGACATCCCGAACCAGTTTCCTACTTGCCCAGCTCGTGAGTTTTTGATGGTACCTGATCTGGTCGAGACTGGGTGGCTATGAATACTTCTCCTCTTCTTAATAATGGATTTTTTACCATGCTCAAAGGGATACTGCAGTGACTTGAAATCTTCTTTAACCCCTCCTGGAACGTTGCCTCTCCACCACTTTATGTCGACTTCTTTAGGAAAGCTCCTTGGTCTTCATGTTTGCCTTGGAGGTTGACTAGTGAGTTGCACCTTAAAATTCCCGATAAGTGGGGGAGCTTAATTTTAAAGGTTGAATCACCACATACATACAGGTGAAACCTATTACACTTACTCTGTACCTTTCAGACAAATAATTTTGCCAATGAGGTGATTTAGGTTAATTAGCCAAAGTGTTTTGAATATTTTATGCAACTGAGAAATCAAATTCTGATTTTCACTGTTAATCTCACTCCTATTCACATTTCATCTGCATTTTTTTTTTGCTTTGTCACTTTAGAGTAGTTTCTGAAGACTCTATATGTTAAGTTTTGGATATTTGACGCATCATGAAACTGGCAAGGGCACTCCGGGTAGAGCGCATCCCTCCCACCACATAATTCCAAAATTCATCAAACATATAGGCCAATAAACATTTTGAAATATTCAAACTATATACGTTTTGGCCGTAATCTGTTAATTGGTGAAGAAATTACTTAGATAGTAAATTATTCACGTAGTCCAGATTACCAGATTCGGATCTTCACAAAATCGAAACAATTTTCGTAGGTTCAAAGGACCCAACATGAGTCCACCAAATTTCATCCGAATCCGACACAACTTTTTGCTTTGCAAAATATTAGTTTAGCCATATCTTCTCAATGGTGAAGAATTCACTTCAAAATAATTAACGGATCCGGATTCAGATCTCGCCAAAACTGAAAGAATTCTTCCGTATCGATACCCCCCAATGTGTCCACCAAGTTCTTGTCTTGAATCCGTCCCAAACTTTTTGAGATATTCGTGCTATATATCATTTTTTGGCCCTATCGTCTCAATAGTGAAGAATCACCTAAAAAACATCTAGTAGTAGGATCCAGATCCAGGATCATTCACCAAAAATCTAATCCATTTGTCCTTGTTACGACACCCAACCTGCCAAATCATCTAGATCCGTCCAACAAATTTTGAGATATCCATACACACAGAAACAAGACAAAAAAAACAACCAAACAAGAGAAGACATGCGCACAGAGATGATACCTCCAAAAACCATTAAACAATTTGACCGACAAAAAACAACTTGTGTGGTTGAATTCAATGAACAAATATTGCAAACTCCTCTTCAAATTTCAAGTCAATCGAAGGAAAAATTGCAGATTTAGAATTCTGCTATGTGACCTTTTGCCTGTTTTCCCATCAAAAATAATTGTTGCTAATTCAATGACAAAATTGCAAATCCTCTTCAATTTAAAGTCAATAGGATGAAAATGCGGATTTTATAATACCACCCTTAGTTCGTTGACCTTGGCCTATGTGGACCTTTTGGTCGATGTTGACCTCAAAATTATTGAGTTGAAATCAGCAACTTGGACATGAAAATGCTCTTCAATTTTTCAAGGCAACGGAATGAAAATTGAGGAATTTAGAAAATTCTGGCCCAAAATTTGTCTTTTTGGCCATAGTTTGGACCCTTTGTCTATGTTGACCTCAAAATTAATTTGTTGGTTGAAATAAACAATGACAAAATTTGCAAAATCCTCTTCAAATTCAAGGTCCAATACAGAATGAAAATTGCGGATTTTATAAATAACCACCTTAGTTGTTGACCTGGTCCTATGTGACCTTTTGCGTCGAATGGTGGAGGCTCAAAATCTAAGTGTGAGTTGAATTCAGTACCTGACCAAGAAATGATCTTCAAATTTCAAGCCAAATCTGATTGAAAAATTGAGGATTTAGAGAATTGGCCCAAATGGCCTCCTTTTGGCCATTTGCCCTTTTGGCCTATGTTTACTCAAAATTAATAGGTGGTTGAATATCAGCGACCTTGATAATGCAATGCTCTCAAAATTTTAAGTTAATTGGATTAAAATTGAGAATTTTAGAAATTGATTCTTTGTTGCACCTTTGGCTCTATGTTGACCTTTTTTACCTATGGTTGACCAAAAATAATTAGGTGGTTGATTTCAATGACCTGAGATGTAAATCCTTTTCAAATTTCACCTCAATTGGATGTAAACTGAGCGATTTAGAAAATCTGGCCAAATTTGTCTTTTGCGCCTATTTTGACCTTTTGGCTAAGTTTACCCTCAAAATTTGTTAGGGTAGTTGAATTCAGTAGACCTGATATGCAAATGCTCTTCAAATTTCAAATTATTTGGATTAATATTGAGGATTTAGAAAATTGGCACTATGTTTACCTCAAAATCAAATAGGTGTTGAATTTCGGTGACCTGATATGCAACATGCTCAACAAATTTCAAGTCAATCGGATGAAAATTGGAGGATTTTAGAAAAATTTGGACCAAAATTGGCCTTTGGCAAATTTGATCTCAATTAAACTCGATGGCTTGATTTCATTGAGCTGATATGCAAATCCTCTTCAAATTCAAGTCAATCGCGATGAAAAGTTGCACAATGTTAGAAACAATTTAAAAATTTTGGCCCATTTTGGGCTGCCTTGATGGCCTAATGTTGACCTTTTGACCTATGATAACTTCTAAAGAAATAATAATTGGTGATATATTGAATTCACTGAACCTGATATGCAATCCTTTCAAATTTCAAAGCAATTGGATTGAAAAAAATGAGGATTTTTAGGAAAAATTTGGCTCAAATTGGCCGATGCGTAGTAAACCTTATTCAGTTTACCAAATCTTATGAACACTTCAATGCGGAACCGTGCAGTGTCATTGCCATTATTCTCTGAAAATTTTCAGAAACAATCAGTGAGCGGTTTGGGCTGGAGGCGACCCCGGACAGAAAAAACAAACACCACAAACAAACACAAAACAAACCAAATACACAAACAAACAAAATGGAGGCCGATCAACATACTTGTCAAAAAAATTTTTTCCAAGTAACAAGAAAAAGAGTGTCGTGCAGAGCTCGATACATGCTAAATCCACCCACTTTTCCAAACGTTGCCTTGGATACATCAAATGTCGCGATTTAGAAAGTCGACCTCAAGATGACCTATTGACCTCAAAATCAATGGCCTTCTCAGTTGAGACTACCGATACAACTTGATAAAGTTTAATGATGATCGTAGAATTGTGACCTGTTGGTGACAAGAACAGACAGGACACGACAGACAGGACAGAGTAACAAAAATCGACTGACCAATATACTTGAAAAACTTAGATTTTGCAAGTAATAAACAGAGAGGGTTGAAAACATGAACCTCCTTCACTTCAGGCAGGAGGTAATAGGTGTCATCAAATGTGAAAACTTTGGAGGGGATGAAATTTTTGCAGCCATTGCACTCATAAGAATAAGATAATTCATCATTTTTTCTCACCTGATGTCGAAAATTTTCAGCTTGTCTACTCCTCCTGGACCTGATAATATCTCGATCAGTCAATTTTTGAAGGTGGGTCCCCTACAGCATGGACATAAGCTACCAAACATACCTTGGCTTCAAAGACCTTGGTCTCAATTTCAAATCATGTTTCTCACGCTCTGATGTTTTCAGCCAATTTCAACATCCGTTGTAAAATGGTCCCATATCCTTTCGAGCTACCAAAAGGTTTGCCTGGACAGAATTTCCATCTGAATCAGTGCCTCAGGGAGCTTAGAACCATGGTCTAATTTTGTCTGATGCATGCATTTTATCCATTGTCATTCTCTCTCTCTCTAGCCTGGTATTGGCTCAGTTGGTTAGGGTGGTGGCTTGGGATCCTAGGGTCCTGAGTTCAAGCCCTGTCCGGTCGCTGAATTAAACACCAGGGGAGATCAGCCTGTCATCCTTCGAGGTCGGCAAAAATGAACCAGTTCCAGTGTGTGTACTGGTTAGAGAGGGCACTGCATCAGCGACACAGTCGCGCTTCCAAAAAATGATAGCTAAGCTGCCCATACGACCACCATATCTCTCTCTCTCTCTCTCTCTCTCTCTCTCTTCTCTCTCTCTCTCTCTCTCTCTCTCTCTCTCTCTCTCTCTCCTCTCTCCAATGCCGACTTCCCCAAGCAAGGGTGACACTTGGGTGCTAGTTTGCCAACCTTCTCAGGCATAGTTAGGGCAGGAATTGGGTTCTCAAAAGTGGCGCAAAAGCTCCGTACTCTTCCACAAAGACACCTTGGGATCTTTAATGTCCACCAACTTAATGCAGACGGGACTCTGGTGTAACGTCCCTCCCAGGGATGATGCACTGATTTAATACCACTGCCTGTGATACCACGCGGAATGACAGTTTATAGCTGGTCAGGATTCAAACCCAGGCTGGACAAGCTCAATGAGTGTGCATACCTCTTGGCCATTCTGTCATCCCCCATTTACTATTGAGTCCTGTAAAGGCACGTTAATATATACTATCCCGATATCTACTCATGTCTTTATACCTCATATCATTTATTTCGAGCTTCTCCAGAGCCTGAGAACATTGTGCATAAAAAAAGGAGAGGAAAGTGTATGTATGAGATTTTCAAAGCCATGCTCTGTTCGAACATCTCCTTTGTATTCACTTTGTATCTGAAAAAACTTCCCTCCATATAATTTTATGAAAGCGTTCGGAAAACATCACTCCAAAGCTTTAGCGGAGGATGCCAAGAGCAATCCACTCATTTACAAGCTATATAGCTTCTCTGTCAAAAGCAAGTCATGAATCTGTAATTGCAGATTTATGTCAATTTTTTCCTTGTACCAAACAATTTCCAACCAGTTTCGCTTTGTGCTGGTAACTCAATAGTAGAATATGGCTGGCTCTGTTTCAGAAAAATAGATGGAGACAGCTGAATCGTAAAGTAAAGAGGTTCAGGGCTGTCTCCCAAGCACTACCTTCCATTTATGTCTTGGCAACCCAAACTTTCTTCACGGAAGATGATTTCCACCTTGAACGCACGATCCCAAACCATTGACAGGCAGGCAATGAAGAAAGCATCGCTGTATTCTGATTCGGAATAGTAGAAGGAAACTGTCCACACCGTGGGACATCAACTTCAACCCGAAGTAATAGTCCACACACCTTACCTGTATCTCTTGAAAGACCTTCTAAAGTTTCTCCCTCCTACAAAAATGTGACTACACCACCCAGCCACTTGCAAAAACGCACAGTCAGCCGTCTGGCACACCATTATGAAGACCTACCATGACAGATATAAATACAGGCTGGCATCGAAGCCAGATGTTTCGTTTGCCCAAGCAAAGTCCACTTTTTATTTGGTTACATTTCAATTTCAAGAACCTCATTAATAGTGCAAAAGTTTAACTGTGTCCTGTGACGATTTTTTGTTTGTTTCAGGCCAATCTTTTTAAGAGAGTGTATGCTAATTAATGTTCTGGATATGTTTTTGATATGGGGCCTCCTACTCTCCTGTCACAACCAGGTCGGCAAATCAAAGTTGATTCAAACTGCAAGACACTACCAACTATTATAGCTTATCTTCAGAAAACAGAGCTGCAGGCTCTGACCATGTGACCCACCGAGTGTTCTTCTGGCAGCTTTGTTGTGCAGCTTTTTACTTCCTTTTATGCTGGTGTGCACCAACTTTACCTGTTGAACTCAATCATACTTCCTAAGGCCGTATGCATTCAACAAATAACCAGGTGCTTGCGAAAAGAACCTCCTCTGCCAAATCCTACGCATATCTACTCAAGTTCCTCAAATGCTCTTATTTTCAGCATTTGAGCATTCCATCTTCTATTGTTCACCCTTCAATGAGCCTCAACTTCTGTTCAACACAGAAAATTGGAATAAAAAACCACTAATGTGACAGTGACAGCAGCATCCCATGAGTATTGAAAGAAGGAAGTGTCAGAGTGGTTGTGCTTCCTTTCATATTATTAGAAGAAGTAGACATGGAAGAGATAAGGAACCGACAAAGCAAGAACAACCCCATGCAATTCGCCGCTATTTAAGCCACTGAGAAATGGAAGCTTTCATAATCCATGTTTACGATCTCATTCGCCGTCTATGTGCTGAGCTTTTGTTTATGATACTGATCCCCAGTGCCTTACCTCTGCTTTCTTCGTGTTTATTTCCTCCAAATCTATCACGCTTATCTCTCAACCAGTTTTATCTGACAAAATGCTTAGGGCGGTTAAACCATATCATTCAGACAAGTGCACCATTCTTGGTGTATGAGCGTGCTCTGTGCACTTGTTTCCGTGTCTGCTGCAATGCAGCGCGATGCTCGAGTAAACGCATCACCATTGATGGCAGGCCGAGCGTGCCATCCGGTAAACCTTCCGAGCATACATTTGTAAGCAGTTGCACAGTTTCCTATGTAGTCCACTTACAATCTGCCAGAGCATGGATGAGATGCTGAGAGCGGCACACTGCTGAGAATGAGGCAAGGAATGTCACTAGCAACATGACAAAACCCTGAGAAATAGGCAGCGCGGGCATAATTTAATTTCCCCGGAATGATGGAATTCGGCGATAGGAAAAATGAAGTTGCCATGCAGCCTAAGAAATGTGTTATCGGAGGTTCTTCACTGAACCTGTAAAGCGACTAAAGCACCTGCATGCAAGGCTCACTCACCCGCGGCCAGCCGAAGTGGACGTTAAGGGGTAGGTAAGGGGGTTGTAGACCCTGGCCATTGAGATCGATTTCCGAAATTAGGATTCCATTACGCACTTTAGCTCGTCTTCAAAATTACAACTCGATGAGAATTTTATTATGACCGCTATGAGCGGTTCCCCAACCGTACCCCCTGCGAGCCAGTAACATGGTAAGCTAAATCCATATTGCGAATTGTTTGTACTTCAAACAAATAACGTTTTCCATTACCTCTGATTGCAATGAGTTGTAAATTTACCTCCCACTGCATAGACTTCAATGGAGGGGCTCTGGCTATGTTTACAAAAAAAAAAACACAAGATTTGAAAAGTGCCCTTATAGCAGGAGATTAACACAATTAGATAAAAGGAATATATTTTTGCAATGAAGGAATTCTTTGAAGTTTCCAAAGGATTTGTCTTTAAACGGGTCAAGGCAATTCAGTTCACTTCAATGGGTTTCGTTGGATGCAGCAAATAAAAATGTACATACATCATATATGGCCAAGCATGGACGTCCTTGCTGGCTTGTATAAGGAAAGAAACAAAAGTGTTTCAACTTGAAATCTCCTTTTAACCACAGAACTTTGGTATCATCATGGTTTAAAAACGTATAATGCCCGGATGAGTTCAGGCTAACTGTTTTTTAAAAAAAATTATTATTATTATTAACAGGATCAAGGGTCGGAGGAGTCTGTGACAGACACATTCTCACACATATGGACTACACAGAGACACAAACACAGGATCTTAGACGAGGAACAAATCACAGTTCACTGACTTGGCGGCGAAATGTCGTCACTTCCCGAGGTACGCTGGGTACCAACGAACGTCACAACAGGCGTCATCTTCTCACCGCAACTCAGTGGGCATTTTATTAAAGAGGAAATTCCCCCTCCCCATGGCATGCAACTTCTGGATTACAGAGCTCTATCCTTATATTCCTATTCCTCAAGCAAGAAGCACCGCCGTACCATTTTTTTTTATAAGTCTTTCGAATGGGACTTGGCCGTTTGGACTCCGGACCTCCCAGACTCTGAGCGGACGCTTTGATGCCACTGAGTCGAGGCCTCTCTTTACGATTTGGGTTTCTCCGTTCTGAACCCCATGTCTATGCTGGGTTAAAGCAGGTTTCAAATCACAAATACAGTCCTTTGATATTGTTTATTAGCTCTGTAAGGTCATTTGTAAAATGTATCCTGTCATCCACTATCCCTCTATGTTTTTACAATTTTACTTGAAAAATCAAAGATTTTAAAAATCGGATCAAATCAAAGTTCAAAAATAAAAAAAAATAAAAGATTATTCAAGTATATTGATCAGTCGATTTTGTTATTCTGTCTGTCTTCGTCTGTCTGTTTATCGCCTACAGGTCACAATTTTAAACCGATCTTCACAAAAACTTCACCACATGGTGAGTTGTCAAAAGGAAGAAAACTTAATTTGTGTGGTCAACAAGGTCAACAGAGAACAAAGGTTCAACAACTGTAGGATTTATCAAAATCCTCAATTTTCATCCGATTGGGAACCATAAAAATTGAAGAGGATTTATATTTCAGGTAACTCAATTCAACTAACCAATTATTTTTAGGTGAACATAGACCAAAATTCAAAATACGCCCAAGGTCAACAACTCAGGTGGTGTGTTTCTTAAATCCTCAATTTTCATCCGATTGACTTGAATTTGAAGAATTTATATTTCCAGCGTCAATGAATTCAGCCAGCTAATTATTTTTTGATGTCACCATCGGCCAAAAGTCAACATAGACCAACAAGAAACGTCAACATAGGCCAAAGTCTAAATCCTCATTTCATCGAATTTGACTTTAATTGAGAGGATGTGAATGACCGTCACTATTCAATAGAACCAATTATTGTTTGAGGTCAACTCGATCCAGCTAATCTAAATACAAGGTCAACAATTATAGTGGTATTTCTAAAATCCTCAATTTCATCTGATTAACTGAAATTGAAGAGATTTATATTCAGGTCACTGAATTCAAGAGGCCAATTATTTTTGAGCGTCAACAATCGCACCACAAGTCACCTAGACCCAAGGTCAACCAATGATAGTGCGTATTTCTAAAATCCTTCAATTTTCATCTGATGAACTTGAAATTTGGAAGACGCATTATATTTCAGTCACTGAATTCAAGCAGCCAATTATTTTTGAAGGTCAACATGTGACCGCAAGGTCAACATAGGCCCAATGTCAACAACTAAGGTCGGTATTTTTTTTTATTTTATTTTTTTTTTTATTTTGATAAATTTTTTTTTTTTTTTTTTATAATTTTTTTATTTTTTTTATTTTAATCTTTATTTTTTTTTCTTTTTTATTTTTTGGTTTTTATATTTTTTTTTTTTCTGTCTTTTTTTTTTCATTTTTTTTTTAATTTTGTTTTTTTTTATTTTTTTTATTTTTTTTTTCTTGTTTTTTTTATTTTTTTTTTTTCTAAATCCTCAATTTTCATCCCATTGACTTTAAATTTGAAAACGATTTGCATAGCAGGTCACTGAATTCAAACCACAATTATTTTGCAGCGTCACATAGGCAAAAAGATCAAACATAGGCGAATTTCTAAAATTCCTCAATTTTCATCTGTTTCACTTGAAATTTGAAAAGAAGGATGCTACAGAATGGTCATTGAATTCTACTACCAATTATTTTGAGGTCAAATTTGTTTATGGGATTTTGCAAGTATCATTGCCAGCATGACATTCTTTTAAAGTGTTTGTTTTTGTGTTTCTGCAATTTTTTCAAGTGCTCATTAAAATTAAATGATAAATGCTTTACTTACGGTTGTTTTTTTTGGGATGCCGATTCAATCTATCTACTCTCCCGGTTCAAAAGTTTTTAGACACCCCCATTTTTCAGTTTTTACTGAAATTTAAGTAGTTCAAGTCCAGTGAATAACCTGAAATGGTACAAAGCAAGCGGTAAACTACCAGAGGATAAAAAAAAACAAAGTTTAGGTTTCCAAAAACTGAAAAATAATGTAAATTTCAGATTGTTAAAAAAGGCCCCTTTGCAGAGAACAAATCCATGGGTTAGCAACTGCAGCTTTCTGCAGCAATGCGAAGTAAATTAAGACTGAAGTTGATGCAAAAACAATTCTTCCAGGTGTCCCAACTTTGTTGATTAGTGCACAAACCCTCTGTCTGTATAAAAAATAAAAAAGCAGGTTGGAACGACTGTGTTGCTACACCCTCTGAAGCATTAGTGGACAATATTGCACCGCAGTAAGTAGTATATTGCTATCCTAATGGCGAGAAAAAGACAATTAACAAAGGAGACAGACAGACAATCATCTATCTATCTATAATACTAAAACTTTCATCTTGTATACATATAATATATATGATATATATATATGTTTATATGTATGTATGTAGTATATATAATAGTATATGTGTGTGTGGTGGCTGTGTGTGTATATAAAATGTTATGGCCACCTTACTCACCATTTCGCCTGCGGTGTGCAGTATTAAGTTTCGTCAAATCGGGAAACGAAAAAAATTATTAAAAAATCAATTCCCGTTTCAGTCAGGTACTCTCCGGAATATTTGATCAATGCAAACACCTCAGCGGTATATGTTCGCTGCGAGCTATCTTTTTTTATGAGTTTTCTTCATCAACCACTGTCACAACAGGAACTCAATGGGGTTCAAGGGTCACTCTACTAATACTAAAACTCTAATCGCTTGTATGGCTGTATGTTTCCCGAATACAGCCAAAACGGAACACCGAAGCGCAATATTTTAGGGCCACTTACTCACCATTCACCGCGGTGTGCCAGTAACAAGTTTCGTTGCAAAATCGCAACGAAAAAAAATATTAAAAAATAATTCCCGATTCAGTCAGAGTACTGCTTTGGAGTATGCGATCAATGCAAACAACGCTCAGCAGGTGTAGTTCACTGAGCCAAAAGTATCTTCTTTTGTCTTTAAATGATTTTTTTCGGATCAAACCGCTGTCACAACGGCGAACCCAAACAGGTTCACGGGTCGTTCTATGTAACCCTTAAAGGTGTAGGTCTTATCCTTAGAGAAATGCCAAAGAAGCCAAAGGTGTCAGTGAGTACAGTTTCCTGCACCATCAAAAAGCACTTGGAAATGGAAAAAAGGAAAAAAACCTTTTTCTGGAAAACCCCAGGGAAAAAGAAGTTCTGAGGAAGACCAAAGCCACACACAATCAGAGACAAGTTTCTTAGAGTCAACGGGCTTGTTTGTGATAGGAGCTCACAGGACAGCAGCTTCGAAGCACAGATGCAACATTGGTCGAAGTAAAGAAGTCTCAGTTTCAACTTGAAGAGAAGACTTCGAGCTGCAAGGTTTGACAGGTCGAGTGACAGTAAGAAAAGCCATTGCTGAAGATGGCCAAAATAAGAAAAAGAGGCTTGCCTGGGCCATGAAGCACTGCCAGTGGACTACTGAAAACTGGAAGAAGGTCTCTGGACCGAATGAATCAAAATCTTGAAATCTTCCAGTTCATTACGCAGGCGTTTTGGGTACGAACGTCGAGGTAGTGTGAAAAGATGGTTCCTCAGTGTGTCACACCAAGCTGGGTCAAACATGAGGGGAAGCCTAATGATTTGGGGCTCCTTTGCTGGCGATCCAGAGTCGGCGACTGCGCAGGGACTGGCACCCTGAACAAAAGGGGCTACCACAGCAGTTGTGCAGCGCCATCGCAATACCTCTGCGTCTGAGTCTAGTGGTCAGGGGTTCAGCCTACAGCAAGATAATGTCCGCAAAAATACCTCTGGGCTATGTCGAACTACTTTCGAAGAAAGAACAGACGTTGGCTTCAAATCATGAATGCGCAGCCACAGTCTCCAGACTTGAAACCCCATCGAGCTGGTTGGGAAGAAACTGGACAGAAGGGCAAAGCAAAGCAACCTACAAGTGCAACACCAGTTTTGTCGGAACTTCGCAACAGTGTGTGAGAAGAACTTTCCGCAGACAAGATTTGTGTGGATTTCCATTGTTAGAAAGGAATGCCGACGAGCATGTGTCGGCTGTGTAATATCGTGCAAATGGTGGCTACTTGGTGAGTCAAAAGATTTAGTCAAATTTTGTGTCAAGCAAAACGTATTCCATGATTTCTTTTTTTCTGCATAGGTTGTTTATTTAGTTCTTTGGCTTTAATTTCAGAGTACATTGAAACATTAAACTGCTTAAATTGCAGTAAAAACTGGAAAAATGGGGGTGTTCTAAAACTTTTGACCGGAAGAGTATGTTATGAAATTGCTCCCCTTGCCGAAGGAGAGGGTATTGCATTTGGGTCCATTTATTTGTTTGTTAATTGCCGGAATCCTTCGGATT
>CM068954.1:157954649-157975185 GCA_035128595.1 Eptatretus atami
CGTTTGCGATAAATTATCTGTGGCGTAAATATCTGTGCTAATGCACGGCTTGATTCCCGCAAACAAAATTCAAACAGCTTGCTTAGTTTCGGAGATAATGGTATAGGCGATTTCCATTAGCAGCGATATTATGACGTCAACTTTTTTTCTAGGAAGAATTTTCCAAAATCGGAGATGGTTACTGCCTGCGCCTGGGCTTTCTGCATATACATGGCAAGTTTCACGGAAGATGCGATGAAAACTCTGGGTTGTGAAACAAAAATGTCAAAAAAATAGGAATGACGTCATAAAAAATTGATATGACGTAATAGTGATGTATCATATGTGCGGTAATTCATCTCTGCTAATGCCCTGTTCGATTCCCACAAACAGAATTCAAAAAGCTTGCCTAGTTTCGGAGATAATTTTTTATGCGAATTCCATTAGCGGAGATATTTTGACGTCATAACTTTTTTATAGGAGGAATTTTCAAAATCGGAGATCGTTACTGTCGCGGCAGGGTATTTTTACATATATACGCCAAGTTTCAGGAAGTTTCGATGAAAACTGTAGACTGTAAACAAAAAAGTCCACAAGAACAACAACGTGAGTAAGACTTAGAGATCCTCCATGAGGATCTAAAAACACCTTACTGCCACATTAAAAAAAACACCACCATGTAAACGACCGCATATTAAAACACCTTACCACCATGCTATTGAAAACCTCACACCCGTTATAAAACACCTCTGCCCTAAAAACACTGCAATGTTGAAAAAACCACGCACCGAATTAAACACCTTCTGCCAGTTATTTAAAACACCTACTCCACGTTTACATCACCATGTTATTGAAAACACCTCATCACCCCGTTATTAAAAACACCTTACTGCCACATCATAAAAAACACCTCACTGCAATGTTATTAAAAACACCTGACTAGCACGTAATTAAAAACACTACACTTTAAAACTGCCACGTTATTTAAAACACCTTACTGCCACGTTATTTAAAAACACATCATCACCATGTTATTTAAAAAACCTTACTGCCACCGTCATTACAAACAACTTATTGCCACGTTATTAAAAAAACACCTCACTGTCCACATTATTTAAAACACGTATACACGTTATTAAACTACTGCCACATATGTACACGTTAGTCATAAAAACACCTCACTGCCACATTATTCTCTCTCAATCAAGTGCAGCCTGTGCTGCTGGTTGCATCATTGGTTGGGACATGGCTGTGCTGCTGATGCAGAGTCCCCCTTACCAGTACACTGGTACTCATTTTGCTGACCTCGGAAAGATACAGGCTGAGTCAACCTCCTGGTGTATTAATTCAGCGGCCAACAGGGCTTGAACTCAGGAATCTAGGATCCCAAGCCACCACCCTAACCACTAACCAACACCAGGCTTGCCACATTATTAAAAAGACCTTATTGCCACGTTATTAAAAACACCTTACTGCCATATTATTTTAAAACACTCATCACCACGTTATTTAAAAACACATCATAACCACGTTATTAAAAACACCTTACTGCCACATTTTTAAAAAACACACCACCATGTAAATGCCGCATTATTAAAAAACACCACTTACCGCCAATGTTATTGAAAACACCTCATCACCCCGTTATTAAAAACACCTTACTGCCACGTCAGAAAAAACACCTTACTGCCACGTTATTAAAAAACACCTTACTACCACATTATTAAAACACCTTCCCACCACTTTATTTAAAACACACTTACCACCACCTTTTAAAACACCTTAACACCACGTTATTAAAACACCTTCCAGCCACGTATATAACAACACCTTAGCACCCGTTATTAAAAACAACTTACTCCCACGCAATTCAAAACACCTCATCACTTTATTATAAAACACCTCACCACCACGTTTTGAAAAACACCTTACCAGCACGTATTAAAAGCACCTTACAGCCACGTTATTAAACAACACCTTAACACCACGTTTATAAAAACACCTTAACACCACGTTATTAAAAAACCATTCCAGCCACGTTATTAACAACACACCTAGCACCCGTTATTAAAAAAACAACTTACCCCCACGCAATTCAAAAACACCTCATCACTTTATTAAAACACCTCACCATCAACAATATGAAACACACCAGCACGTAACCGCACATTATTAAAAACACCCCACTATCCCATTAAAAACACAACCAGCACGTAACCGCCACGATATCAAAACACCTTACTGCCATGGTACCCGCCACGTATTAAAAACACCTCACATCCACGTCTTTCAAAACAAACTGCCTCTGTGCAATTCAAAAACACCTCACCCACGTTGCTCGAGAAACCGGCTTGTTTTAACTGAAGATAACTATGTTAGTTGCTGTGTTGTCATGAGATTACACCTAGCAGAATTCAAACATTTCTTTTCGAAAATTTATTTGTAATACCCATGATAATAAATTTTCGTAGGCAGTTAAAGTTGAAGATTTAAGTTAAAAAAAATTTTTTTGTTGTTGTTGAACTGATGCCTAAGACCAGCTGGGTGCACAGTCAAGCCTATCGACCTTGCAGCACACATCAAACCACGGCAGTGTGACAAACGCACCATTGAGGAACAGGTGTCGCCAACTTGGACATGTCACATTCAAGTTATTAAAATATATCTTGTGATTTAATTAGACGTCAAAATGTTCTTGTTAAATCAGACAACTTTGTCTAATTGTTCCGAGGACCCCCAGGCACGTCAGTTGAGCCTGTGGCAGAGGTCCACTGCAAGTGTTGCACATGCTATCTTGAATCACAATTTACTGACTGCAGAAGCTGACAGAATCATATACGATTTGCACTTGTTATGGTTAGGTTATTTAACTTTGTCCAAGCTTTTAACCAATTAAAGTTGAAAACCTCAAGTTTCAATTTAAAATGTAATTACGTGGAAAAAACAGCTTTTAACCTCAAGCGTCATTGGGATATTTAGATTACATTGGAGTCAAAATTGAGCAATCTATGTGGAAAGTATATCTGTGTGCTGACACACACACACACACAACACACACACACACACACACACACACTGCAATAACCTGCTGCCATCCATTCGGGAACTTGCAAAGTTAAATATATTTATGAATTTGTTTGTTGCAAAAATCCTATCAAAATTAGTGTCAAAAGTGATTGATTTTCACAACATCCTTTGTGTGTAAGATGAAAACATGTGCGTGCAGACTGCTTTTTAAATCCAGCTTAAGCTTACTTTGTTTGGACAGACACTGCAAATTCATAATAAACCAATTGCTCCGAGTTGCTTGGTGAACCAAATATTTTTTCCACGATGTTTGTGTTTGCATTTTTTTTTTGTTTTTTTTTCAACGCTCACACCTGTGAATATCTGAATGCAAAGCGCGTATCTGGATATCGACCAGTAATTTTGAGCCTCAATTACAACCTTGGTCCACAACCCACTAACTGACTTTCGACATTTTGTCTTGCTTTGTCATCCAAGAGCAAAGGACACAAACTCTTTCCACTATCTCTAATCTAATGCATGATCACATGGCTGTCCACCACCACTTTATACAACATATCCTTTCCTTCTTCTCTTCTTTCTTTTTTCTGGACCTCTTCCCACAGCCATTGCCTCTTGTTTTCCAAGAGCTCGATATTTTTCATGCAAGTCCTTGGATTTTTGAAGAAATGATCTTGGCCATTTAATTTCTTTGAAGATGCTGTGAATGTGGAATTTGGACAAGTTGAAATAAATCCATAAACAAGCATGTCACCATTACAGTATCTTCCAAAGTATGAATCAGTCATTTATTTCGACATTTTTGCTGTGTGAAAGACTGCGTTAATACCCTTTGAAGGATCAAACAGTAAAATTATTCCTTCAAAGAATGCTGGTTTGAGAGACCAGCTATTAACAATTTTGTTCGTAAGAAACGGGTTGTTTCTCAAAGGCAAATGCCAGGATACTGGTCTATAGGCCTACCGTCAAAGCTACCACGGCTTTCTGAATGACCTTACCCTCATTGGCATTGACATTGACATAGTTTACGTTGGGCAAAATATCATAATACAGACTTTTAATTTTCCTGTTAAATGCTTGCAATAATTCTATGTTAATTTTTGATCTTATAAGGAGAGTGTGTCACCTGTTATCATTACACTACGATAACTATATGCCACTGTAATCATTAAACTGGATAACTTTCGATAACATATTATTATTTTCCCAAAAACCTGGGAATTTACAGGATTGACTTTTAACAATAAAAAAGAACTTGCTTTAAAACAACTTTCACTTCTCCTCCTGGAAGGCAAAAATCCAACGGAATCAACCTCAGAGCATTCCACAACACGACAACAAGTGTGTGTCTACTCTCAGGAGAGCCACAAAACTTACATCTGTCCAACCTCAAGAATGAGCTTTCAAACTTGTTTCCCTCCTCTAAAACCTGGTGGCACCCTGTCAGTCGGTCTCTTGGTGTTTGCTCCTCTCCATCCCTTCCCTCACTTCAAATGGCACCATACCGACTCTGCTCATGAGAACGCCAAATGTCTCAATACTTTGTTTGTTTTTTCAAATGTTGTGACCCTCCCCTTGCTCTCTGGACCCCACCATACCCAGTTCACACCCAACTGCTCCTGGACTCTGTGCTGTTTACAACTGGATCGAATAGCATCAGCTCACGTGTTCCTTAAAAATCTGCTCTGCTGCTCTCACATTTCCTCTCTCTGCCCTTTTCACCATTTGCCCTTAGCACATCTTCCATCTGCTTGGGAGTCAACCAACATCACAGCATTTCAGAAAAAAGTGCAAAAACAGTTCCCTTAACCACACACCAATTAGCTTACTTCCAATTATCCAGCATGGTAATGGAATCCATCATCGCAGTTGAAATATAATCATTCCTTTTCTCCAACAACCTCATTTCAGATCACAATTCGGATTCAGACCTCGTCACTCTACCTTGGACATGCTACTTCTACTCACCCAACATTGGATGGAGGGCCCACAATATCAGTCATGAGATCAGGGCCCTCTCTCTGGACATATCTCGAGCTTTCAATACAGTCTGGCATCCTGCCCTGCTGTCCAAAACTGACTGCTGATGAATCCAAGGACAACACTACTCTTGGATTACTTATTTCCTCCACTCTTGGAGCCAATGTGTGGCTCTTAACGGAATCCTTCTTCTCCTCTCCCTGTCAAGCTGGAATACACAAGCAGTGTTCTAGCCCCATCCTATTCCTAATATTAATCAATGATCTCACTGACTCTCTGGAAATAATCTTCTTTATCTCTTTGATGATGACTCAACTGTCTGCCGTGATGTCCCTCATCCTTCTGACAGAGAGCAGCAGCCTCTTCCCTCTCCTCAGTTCAACATAGACCAAATTTCTAAAATTGTCATTTTCATCTTGATTGACTTGAAATTTGACAGCATTTTCAAAATTACCTCAATGAATTCAACCACCAATTATTTTTGAGGTCAACATAAGCCAAAAGTCAACATAGGCCAAATTCTGAAATCCTCAATTATCCATTGACTTGAAATTTGAACAGATTTCATAAAAATGACCATCATGTGTCATGTGGTCTGGCAGCCATATTGGATTGAAGGGAAAATCTTTGAAAATATTGTAGGAAACCCGCTAACCAATCATGCAAAAAGATAACTAATTGATCAACTACCCCTGGGAAATATGGTTTGATAAAGATAACATCATCAGTCACGTGGTCTGGCAGCCATATTGGATAAAAGAACACACTCCTTATGAAAACAAAAGAGTTGGCTCCATCAAGTCCTTCTCAGGACTGCACAGGGTGTGTATTCTTTGAATACCATCTAGTTTATTCCTTTCTTTTCCATGCACGGAACTACCTTCCACCCTCTCTTCAATTCATCCTCTCCCAGTCTTCAAGACAGCTGTTCACCACCATCTCAAGTCATCCCCCATCCTAAGTCATGATCTTTTCTGCACTCGTTAAACCAGCCTATACCTTTCCCAAAATTTTGCTTATGTATCCATCTTGTCCACCCCTTGCATTCATTCCCGAACCCCTTATCACCGTTACCTGCATCCCTTGTAGCCTTTCTTCATCTACCCTTCTCCCTCTGCCCTACTATTGGCATTTCCCCTTTCTCCTACTGTTCTCTTTGTTATGTTATGTCCTTATCTGTTATGTATCCTAGCTCTTCCACGAAGCCTAGACCATGTATAATTTTTTTATATTTATAATAATATCCATGAGCTTATAGGAAGTGAGGCAATCAGATCACACATATTCTTCTGTAGTTTCCATTCGCAACCATCTTCATCGATCGTCTGGCATTCTAGCTGGTTGCAATCAGCATCATCAAATGGTACAATAGCACCATTAATGTCTCTCTCCTTCAAAAGAACTCTATGGTATGTATACACGATTTTGTAGTGCACTATTTTTTTTCCAATAAGCATGTCATGACGTCAGTATAGGTCTGGGGGCATCCCCATGAACATGTGAATGTTGATGGATGGCCTATGTAACTTACCCACCAAAGCAAAACATGCTCACAATTCTTCTCCATCACACCATGTTCCTTTATTGTTCAATTAATAAAAGTGTTTCAAAATTGCTAAACAGCTTGACTTCACCTCTCCCTCTCCTCTTGTTCCTCTTCCTCACCGAGGGGTCTAAGTTCTAATCCTTACTTCTTTTTTTTTTTTTAGCTTATTCCTCTTTTTATCTGTCTGTCTGGAAAAGTGTATTCCTGCAGAATTTTTTTTCTGTAAGGCTTACTTGGTTGCAATGGATGGGTTTGAGGGTAGTGGATTTGTGGCTGAAACCAGAATCCGATGCAAATTCCTCCTGATGACTCCATCTTTTCTCTTTACTTATTTGCATTCCTTCTGTTGATTCCAATGCAGTATTTAGTCTTCCGTTTAATATATTCATGTGACAATTACCCGTATACATCTCCACATATATACTGGTCATTGCTTTTTAAACTCCATGATATTTGGAGACATTTCCACAACCCATTACCGCTCATCCCGTACTGAAACTTTTTTTCAACCTTTTTGTTTTCCTTTGTCTTGAGAAGGTCCTTTTATTGACAAAGGTTACTTCTTATTCCATTGAATTTCTCCTCCATTGATTGCCTTCCCTGTTGAATTCAGGTCTGGTTTTTCATTCCTTCCTTAGATTTGTCATCCTTACAAAATAAGCTCTCATGACATCTTGAGGATGAAACCTTATCAGATCGAATATGGAAGTCACACTAAATGGTTTTATCATATTTTGTCCAGCAGATTATATAATCATAGTTTCATAGCTGTCTGAGTTAACCTAAAATCCAAGTCCTTGGGCTGTTGAATCCCAATGACTTGGATTTGGCTTCCAGCACATTCCCACTCCTTGTATGTATCCTATCAACTAATCTAATACCGTGTTAAACTCCAACATTTGTTCTGATTCCATCCATAACCATTGTGATCACATAAACGACAGGCATTACTGATAAGGCGGTCAACTGTTTATGGATCCACAATGGCCCAGAATGTGAGACCTACTCACTTCCAACCTCTATCTTTGTATTGCACCAGACAGGATTTGGATTGCATGTATGCTTGCTTGTTCACTGCAGTCGGAGAGTGTCAGAATGGTGGTGGCAGTAGATGGTTTCTGCTTTCATTGGTTTAAAGATTTGACAGAGAAGGGTTAAAAGCAGTTATCTTTATTGAAATCACCCAGCTTTATTCACCTCTTGATATTGTTTGTTAAGATCGGTTAAAGAATCAAGAATGAGCATTGAGTTTTAATCTATATATTGGTGTGACACCCATAGAGAGACACAGTTGGGTTTACATTGCTTTAGTGCTTTCATTGTGATGGATTAATGAGAAAAGAATCGTACATACAGTAAACCAGTCCTCTTACGGTATGCCCTACTGTGAGAAAAAATATGCATTGTTGTGTCCACAATTAGATATCCATTGTTGTGTGATTGTATACAAAAACTATCTGTTATTTATTGGATTTATTTATTATATATGCATTTAGGGGTTAGGGGAGCTATTTGGGGGAAATGTAGATGTGAAGAGACAAGGAAGGTGGAGTAGGTGGTGGAATGAAGAAAGCAGGGAAAGAAATTTGGAATATATAGAAGGGGAAGGAAGGGAAGTGTCTTGTATGTAGTCGGCAGAGGGGGTCAAACATTTCGCCATTATTGCTTACTCGCAAATATATATCTGCTTAGCCATTGAAAAAAAATCCATTGAATGTAACAATGATTCATCAGTATGCACACCTATATGTGGTCCCTTTATTACCATTGTGCCCAACGGTCATGTCTTTTTCTTATTCCTATCCAAGGACTTTAGCTGCATGGCAGGGAGGCTTGCTGTCACCCGAAAAGACAGGACTGTGTTTTCATGAACCGACGTGAATGTTTGTAAGGCGGATGTGTGCACAGACAATTTAGAGTGCAGAACGATCATTGGAATGCACAGACAGAGAGGCAATGCTCTGAAGAGTATGTGAATGTCACAGGTACGTCCTTCCCGCTTTCATATTTCGTGGCAGCGGTCATGTGTGAATTGCAATATGGTCACCTTGCGTCATGGACAAACACACAAGTGAGACATAATCAAATGGCTGACAGCAGATTTCGCAAAATAATAATAATAAGCCATCTATGCAATGAGCACCTTCAGCATTAAAACCAATAATTTTTCTCATGAGAGTGTAGTGAGACTTCCTTTACAATGTGTCCATTTTACTGCACTTTTCTCCTGCAATTCATCCCTCTGCTCATGGATTCGGTGGAACACAGGTGCATTCTCATAACGTCAATAATTTTTTTTGTATACTTTGTTGATGCTCACATAAGAGCGAACATGCAGAACATTATAACAAAGGAGAAGGAGACAAGAGGGGTGTTGGAGAGGGAATCACACAGTATGGAACAAAGGACAATTATGAATCTGTGGAAGGGAGAGGGATGGGGTGGGATCCACAGGGGAAACAAGATGGACACGACAGAGACATTCAGGAAGGAAAACAGGGAATTTCAAGGAGGTGGCTTTGTGGTGGATTAACGAGGGTAGAAAAATCATGGTTTTGGGTGGGGAAGATGCGAGATGGTGGAACAGCTGTTTAAAGATTTGGTGGAAGAGTGGATTGAAGGGTGTGTGGGAGTTTGTTCCAGGTGGGGAAAAAAAAGGAATATGACGAGTGAAGTGAGCAGTGATTCTACATTTTGGTAGTTTACCAGAAGGGGTTTATGGCGGACCTTGAGCACCCTGCGGAATATTGGGGAGACACAGCACATCCAGAGAAAGGGAGCAAGGGCTGGAGAGGAGACGTAGAAGACAGAAAGACCACCAACCTGCTGCAATGAGAAAGTGAGAGACCCAAAGACTCAGCTTCATCGAGGGAGATTCCATAATCTTTAAAGCCTTAGTCTCCAGATCCACAAAGACCATACCTCTTTCTCATTCTCGCAGTTCATCAGCTTCTTCCTCATGAATCACAGGGAAAGTCTGCTCTCATGTTGCGTTACAGAAAACCTCCATTACCAATGCCCTGGATATCGGTCCTGAACACAAATGGGTACTCAGGTCCAATAGCTTCAAAATTAACTTATCAAATGAGGAGTTGCTTGAAGGTTACACGAGGCTTCTCTTGAGCACCCCTTCCCCCAGTAGAGGTTAAATGGGTTTCTGAGGCAGCCATTCAAATGATGGGGAAAAGGGAAAACTTTCTTACAGAAGCCCCAAAAGCCCAAAATATGAGACTGATTTCCTCCCGCTCCCATACAAGCAAATGTAAAATTGAGACTGACTGAAATTAAAGCACTTCTTCCCCTTTCATATTTTCATTCCACTCAAAGAGTGACCAATGAATATTTTCCATGTTTACTTTTAGGAATAACTTAATTTTCAAATTCATTCACACATCGAGTAAATTCACAAAATTACTTCGCGAACTTGTTTCTTGTTTAAGTGTCTTTGTTGAGCAGAAATGAATGATAAATCTCTTCATTGCTCTTATTTGCCACCTCCTGAGCCACATATCATTTGAGATTGCAGTAAATTGTTTTTCCATTGTCAATTGATAATATCAAAGTTTTCAGTCCATTCAAGGATTTTTTTTCTTTAGTCCTCACACTTATTTGTCTAATTAAATTTATCCGCTGATTTGTTTTATCTACTTATACCCGGTTATTATCAATTAGACTTATTATATTTCTCACATTTCTTTATGTTTTCATTTAAAATATCAAGGCTGATTACATCTCCACTCTTTGTGTTTGGTTATTCTTGGTTCTATCATTTATAAATCAATAAGAAAAGATTGGCAGTAGGACTGTTAAAATTCCCAACCCAAGTATCTTAACCTTACACTTATACATAGGGAGACTATTGCATTCCATTCTCTGAAATATATCTTTCATCATCAAAGCTCACTAATGCTTTCTGATTTATCTCTTCTGTATATAATTGATGTTATAACTTCTTATATTATTCATTTTTTCTGTCTCTTCCTTCTTAGGTTAACATTGTAATATGTTTAAAGTTTATTATCTTCTCTACTTAGAGATCCTCCATGAGGATCTAAAAACACCTTACTGCCACATTTAAAAAAAAACACCACCATGTAAACGCCGCATTATTAAAAACACCTTACCACCATGTTATTGAAAACACCTCATCACCCCGTTATTAAAAACACCTTACTGCCACATCATAAAAAACACCTCACTGCAATGTTATAAAAACACCTGACGAGCCAAAAACACCTTACTGCCACTAAAAAAACACCTACTGCCACTTATTAAAACACCTTACGCCACGTATTTAAACACACATCACCATGTTATAAAAACACCTTACGCCACGTCTTAACAACACTACGACGATAAAAAACACCTCACTGCCACATTATTCTCTCTCAATCAAGTGCAGCCTGTGGCTGCTGGTTGCATCATTGGTTGGGACATGGCTGTGCTGCTGATGCAGAGTCCCCCTTACCAGTACACTGGTACTCATTTTGCTGACCTCGGAAAGATGACAGGCTGAGTCAACCTCCTGGTGTATTAATTCAGCGGCCAACAGGGCTTGAACTCAGGAATCTAGGATCCCAAGCCACCACCCTAACCACTAAGCCAACACCAGGCTTGCCACATTATTAAATAGACCTTATTGCCACGTTATTAAAAACACCTTACTGCCATATTATTTAAAACACGTCATCACCACGTTATTTAAAACACATCATAACCACGTTATTAAAAACACCTTACTGCCACATTTTAAAAAACACACCACCATGTAAATGCCGCATTATTAAAAACACCTTACCGCCATGTTATTGAAAACACCTCATCACCCCGTTATTAAAAACACCTTACTGCCACGTCAGAAAAAACACCTTACTGCCACGTTATTAAAAAACACCTTACTACCACATTATTTAAAACACCTTCCCACCACTTTATTTAAAACACCTTACCACCACCTTTTTAAAAACACCTTAACACCACGTTATTAAAAACACCTTCCAGCCACGTTATTAACAACACCTTAGCACCCGTTATTAAAAACAACTTACTCCCACGCAATTCAAAACACCTCATCACTTTATTAAAAACACCTCACCACCACGTTTTTTAAAAACATTACCAGCACGTTATTAAAAGCACCTTACAGCCACGTTATTAACAACACCTAACACCACGTTATTAAAACACCTTAACACCACGTATTAAAAACACCTTCCAGCCACGTTATTAACAACACCCTAGCACCCGTTATTAAAAAACAACTTACCCCCACGCAATTCAAAACACCTCATCACTTTATTAAAAACACCTCACCATCACAATATTGAAAACACACCAGCACGTAACCGCCACATTATTAAAACACCCCCACTATCCCATTAAAAACACACCAGCACGTAACCGCCACGATATCAAAAACACCTTACTGCCAGGTACCCGCCACGTTATTAAAAACACCTCACATCCACGTCTTTCAAAACAACTGCCTCTGTGCAATTCAAAACACCTCACCACACGTTGCTCGAGAAACCGGCTTGTTTTAACTGAAGATAACTATGTTAGTTGCTGTGTTGTCATGATTTACACCTAGCAGAATTCAAACATTTCTTTTCGAAAATTTATTTGTAATACCCATGATAATAAATTTTCGTAGGCAGTTAAAGTTGAAGATTTAAGTTAAAAAAAATTTTTTTGTTGTTGTTGAACTATGCCTAAGACCAGCTGGGTGCACAGTCAAGCCTATCGACCTTGCAGCACACATCAAACCACGGGCAGTGTGGACAAACGCACCATGAGGAACAGGTGTCGCCAACTTGGACATGTCACATTCAAGTTATAAAATTATCTTGTGATTTAATTAGACGTCAAAATGTTCTTGTTAAATCAGACAACTTTGTCTAATTGTTCCGAGGACCACCCAGGCACGTCAGTTGAGCCTGTGGGCAGAGGTCCACTGCAAGTGTTGCACATGCTATCTTGAATCACAATTTACTGACTGCAGAAGCTGCACAGAATCTATAGATTTGCACTTGTTATGGTTAGGTTTATTTAACTTTGTCCAAGCTTTTAACCAATTAAAGTTGAAACCTCAAGTTTCAATTAAAATGTAATTACGGAAAAAACGAGCTTTTAACCTCAAGCGTCATTGGGATATTTAGATTACATTGGAGTCAAAATGAGCAATCTATGGTAAAGTATATCTGTGTGCTGACACACACACACACACACACACACACACACACACACACTGCAATAACCTCTGCCATCCATTCGGGAACTTGCAAAGTTAAATATATTTATGAATTTGTTTTGTTGCAAAAATCCTATCAAAATTAGTGTCAAAAGTGATTGATTTTCACAACATCCTTTGGTGTAAGATGAAAACATGTGCGTGCAGACTGCTTTTTAAATCCAGCTTAAGCTTACTTTGTTTGGACAGACACTGCAAATTCATAATAAACCAATTGCTCCGAGTTGCTTGGGTTGAACCAAATATTTTCTCACGATGTTTGTGTTTTGCATTTTTTTTTGTTTTGTTTTCAACGCTCACACCTGTGAAATATCTGAATGCAAAGCGCGTATCTGGATATCGACCAGTAATTTGAGCCTCAATTACAACCTTGGTCCACAACCCACTAACTGACTTTCGACATTTTGTCTTGCTTTGTCATCCAAGAGCAAAGGACACAAACTCTTCCACTATCTCTAATCTAATGCATGATCACATGGCTGTCCACCACCACTTTATACAACATATCCTTTCCTTCTTCTCTTCTTTCTTTTTTCTGGACCTCTTCCCACAGCCATTGCCTCTGTTTTCCAAGAGCTCGATATTTTTCATGCAAGTCCTTGGATTTTTGAAGAAATGATCTTGGCCATTAATTTCTTTGAAGATGCTGTGAATGTGGAATTTGGACAAGTTGAAATAAATCCATAAACAAGCATGTCACCATTACAGTATCTTCCAAAGTATGAATCAGTCATTTATTTCGACATTTTGCTGTGTGAAAGACTGCGTTAATACCCTTTGAAGGATCAAACAGTAAATTATTCCTTCAAAGAATGCTGGTTTGAGAGACCAGCTATAACAATTTTGTTCGTAGAAACGGTTGTTTCTCAAAGGCAAATGCCAGGATACTGGTCTATAGGCCTACCGTCAAAGCTACCACGGCTTCTTGAATGGACCTTACCCTCATTGGCATTGACATTGACATAGTTTACGTTGGCAAAATATCATAATACAGACTTTAATTCCTGTTAAATGCTGCAATATTCTATGTAATTTTTGATCTTATAAGGAGATGTGTCACCTGTTATCATTACACTACGATAACTATATGCCACCTGTAATCATTAAACTGGGATAACTTTCGATAACCATATTATTATTTTCCCAAAAACCTTGGGAATTTACAGGATTGACTTTTAACAATAAAAAAGAACTTGCTTTAAAACAACTTTCATTCTCCTCCTGGAAGGCAAAAATCCAACGGAAATCAACCTCAGAGCATTCCACAAACACGACAACAAGTGTGTGTCTACTCTCAGGAGAGCCACAAAACTACATCTGTCCAACCTCAAGAATGAGCTTTCAAACTTGTTTCCCTCCTCTAAAACCTGGTGGCACCCTGTCAAGTCGGTCTCTGGTGTTTGCTCCTCTCCATCCCTTCCCTCACTTCAAATGGCACCATAGCCGACTCTGCTCATGAGAACGCCAAATGTCTCAATACTTTGTTTGTTTTTCAAATGTTGTGACCCTCCCCTTGCTCTCTGGACCCACCATACCCAGTCACACCCAACTGCTCCTGGACTCTGTGGCTTTTACAACTGGATCGAATAGCATCAGCTCACGTGTCCTTAAAATCTGCTCTGCTGCTCTCACATTTCCTCTCTCTGCCCTTTTCACCATTTGCCCTAGCACATCTTCCATCTGCTTGGAAGTCAACCAACATCACAGCATTTCAGAAAAAAGTGCAAAAACAGTTCCCCTTAACCACACACCAATTAGCTTACTTCCAATTATCAGCATGGTAATGGAATCCATCATCGCAGTTGAAATATAATCATTCCTTTTCTCCAACAACCTCATTTCAGATCACCAATTCGGATTCAGACCTCGTCACTCTACCTTGGACATGCTACTTCTACTCACCCAACATTGGATGGAGGCCCACAATATCAGTCATGAGATCAGGGCCCTCTCTCTGGACATATCTCGAGCTTTCAATACAGTCTGGCATCCTGCCCTGCTGTCCAAACTGACTGCTGATGGAATCCAAGGACAACACTACTCTTGGATTACTTATTTCCTCCACTCTTGGAGCCAATGTGTGGCTCTTAACGGAATCCTTTCTTCTCCTCTCCCTGTCAAAGCTGGAATACCACAAGGCAGTGTTCTAGGCCCCATCCTATTCCTAATATTAATCAATGATCTCACTGACTCTCTGGAAAATCTTCTTTATCTCTTTGATGATGACTCAACTGTCTGCCGTGATGTCCCTCATCCTTCTGACAGAGAGGCAGCAGCCTCTTCCCTCTCCTCAGTTCAACATAGACCAAATTTCTAAAATTGTCAATTTTCATCTGATTGACTTGAAATTTGAACAGCATTTTCAAATTACCTCAATGAATTCAACCACCAATTATTTTTGAGGTCAACATAAGCCAAAAGGTCAACATAGGCCAAATTTCTGAAATCCTCAATTATCCCATTGACTTGAAATTTGAACAGAATTTTCATAAAAATGACCATCATGTGTCATGTGGTCTGGCAGCCATATTGGATTGAAGGGAAAATCTTTGAAAATATTTGTAGGAGAACCCGCTAACCAATCAATGCAAAAAGTAACTAATTGATCAACTACCCCTGGGAAATATGGTTTGATAAAGATAACATCATCAGTCACGTGGTCTGGCAGCCATATTGGATAAAAGAACACACTCCTTATGAAACAAAAGAGTTGGCTCCCATCAAGTCCTTCTCAGGACTGCACAGGGTGTGTATTCTTTGAATACCATCTAGTTTATTCCTTTCTTTTCCCATGCACGGAACTACCTTCCACCCTCTCTTCAATCTCATCCTCTCCCAGTCTTCAAGACAGCTGTTCACCACCATCTCAAGTCATCCCCCATCCTAAGTCATGATCTTTTCTGCACTCGTTAAACCAGCCTATACCTTTCCCAAAATTTTGCTTATGTATCCATCTTGTCCACCCCTTGCATTCATTCCCGAACCCTTATCACCGTTACCTGCATCCCTTGTTAGCCTTTCTTCATCTACCCTTCTCCCTCTGCCCTACTATTGGCATTTCCCCTTTCTCCTACTGTTCTCTTTGTTATGTTATGTCCTTATCTGTTATGTATCCTAGCTCTTCCACGAGCCTAGACCATGTATAATTTTTTTATATTATAATAATATCCATGAGCTTATAGGAAGTGAGGCAATCAGATCACACATATTCTTCTGTAGTTTCCATTCGCAACCATCTTCATCGATCGTCTGGCATTCTAGCTGGTTGCAATCAGCAATCATCAAATGGTACAATAGCACCATTAATGTCTCTCTCCTTCAAAAGAACTCTATGGTATGTATACACGATTTTTGTAGTGCACTATTTTTTTTTCCAATAAGCATGTCATGACGTCAGTATAGGTCTGGGGGCATCCCCATGAACATGTGAATGTTGATGGGATGGCCTATGTAACTTACCCACCAAAGCAAAACATGCTCCACAATTCTTCTCCATCACACCATGCTTCCTTTATTGTTCAATTAATAAAGTGTTTCAAAATTGCTAAACAGCTTGACTTCACCTCTCCCTCTCCTCTTGTTCCTCTTCCTCACCGAGGGGTCTAAGTTCTAATCCTTACTTCTTTTTTTTTTTTTTAGCTTATTCCTCTTTCTTTATCTGTCTGTCTAGGAAAAGTGTATTCCTGCAGAATTTTTTTTCTGTAAGGCTTACTTGGTTGCAAATGGATGGGTTTGAGGGTAGTGGATTTGTGGCTGAAACCAGAATCCGATGCAAATTCCTCCTGATGACTCCATCTTTTCTCTTTACTTATTTGCATTCCTTCTGGTGATTCCAATGCAGTATTTAGTCTTCCGTTTAATTATCATGTGACAATTACCCGATACATCTCCACATATATACTGTCATTGCTTTTTAAACTCCATGATATTTGGAGACATTTCACAACCCATTACCGCTCATCCACGTGACTGAACTTTTTTTCAACCTTTTTGTTTTTCCTTTGTCTTGAAAGGTGCCTTTTATTGACATAAGGTACTTCTTATTCCATTGAATTTCTCCTCCATTGATTGCCTTCCCTGTTGAATCAGGTCTGGTTTTTCATTCCTTCCTTAGATTTGTCATCCTTACAAAATAAGCTCTCATGACATCTTGAGATGAAAACCTTATCAGATCGAATAGGAAGTCACACTAAATGGTTTTATCATATTTTGTCCAGCAGATTATATAATCATAGTTTCATAGCTGTCTGAAGTTAACCTAAAAATCCAAGTCCTTGGGCTGTTGAATCCCAATGACTTGGATTTGGCTTCCAGCACATTCCCACTCCTTGTATGTATCCTATCAACTAATCTAATACCGTGTTAAACTCCAACATTTGTTCTGATTCCATCCATAACATTGGTGATCACATAAACGACATGGGCATTACTGATAAGGGGTCAACTGTTTATTGGATCCACAAATGGCCCAGAATGTTGAGACCTACTCACTTCCAACCTCTATCTTTGTATGCACCAGACCAGGGATTTGGATTGCATGTATGCTTGCTTGTTCACTGCAGTCGGGAGTGTCAGAATGGGGTGGCAGTAGATGGTTTCTGCTTTCATTGGTTTAAAAGATTTTGACAGAGAAGGGTTAAAAGCAGTTATCTTTATTGAAATCACCCAGCTTTTATTCACCTCTTGATATTGTTTGTTAAGATCGGTTAAAGAATCAAGAATGAGCATTGAGTTTTAATCTATATATTGGTGTGACACCCATAAGAGACACAGTTGGGTTTCACATTGCTTTTAGTGCTTTCATTGTGATGGATTAATGAGAAAAGAATCGTACATACAGTAAAACCAGTTCCTTTTACGGTATGCCCTACTGTGAGAAAAAATATTGCATTGTTGTGTCACAATTAGATATCCATTGTTGTGTGATTGTATACAAAAACTATCTGTTATTGTTATGGATTTATTTATTATATATGCATTTAGGGGTAGGGGAGCTATTTGGGGGAAATGTAGATGGAAGAGACAAGGAAGGGTGGAGTAAGGTGGTGGGAATGAAGAAAGCAGGGAAAGAAATTTTGGAATATATAGAAGGGGAAGGAAGGGAAGTGTCTTGTATATGTAGTCGGCAGAGAGGGGGTCAAACATTTCGCCATTATTGCTTACTCGCAAATATATATCTGCTTAGCCATTGAAAAAAAATCCATTGGAATGTAACAATGATTCATCAGTATGCACACCTATATGTGGTGCCCTTTATTACCATGTGCCCAACGTCATGTCTTTTTCTTATTCCTATCCAAAGGACTTTACTGCATGGCAGGGAGGCTTGCTGTCACCCGAAAGACAGACTGTGTTTCATGAACCGAGTGAATGTTTGTAAGGCGGAATGTGTGCACAGACAATTTAGAGTGCAGAACGATCATTTGAATGCACAGACAGAGAGGCAATGCCTCTGAAGAGTAATGTGAATGTCACAGGTTACGTCCTTCCCGCTTTCATATTTCTGAGCAGCGGTCATGTGTGAATGCAATATGGTCACTTGCGTCATGGACAAACACAGCAAGTGAGACATAATCAAATGGCTGACAGCAGATTTCGCAAAATAATAATAATAAGCCATCTATGCAATGAGCACCTTCAGCATTAAAACCATAAATTGTTCTCATGAGAGTGTAGTGAGACTTCCTTTACAATGTGTCCATTTTACTGCACTTTTCTCCTGCAATTCATCCCTCTGCTCATGGATTCGTGGAACACAGGGTGCATTCTCATAACGTCAATAATTTTTTTTGTATACTTTGTTGATGCTCACATAAGAGCGAACATGCAGAACATATAACAAAGGGAGAAGGAGACAAGAGGGGTTGGAGAGGGAATCACAACAGTATGGAACAAAGACAATATGAGATCTGTGGAAGGGAGAGGGATGGGGTGGGATCCACAGGGGAAACAAGATGGACACGACAGAGACATTCAGGAAGGAAAACAGGGAATTTCAAGGAGGTGGCTTTGTGGTGGATTAACGAGGGTAGAAAAGATCATGGTTTTGGGTGGGGGAAGATGCGAGATGGTGGTGAACAGCTGTTTTAAAGATTTGGTGGGAAGAGTGGGATTGAAGGGTGTGTGGGAGTTTGTTCCAAAGGTGGGGAAAAAAAAGGAATGAACGAGTGAAGGTGAGCAGTGATTCTACATTTTGGTAGTTTTACCAGAAGGGGGTTTATGGCGGACCTTGAGCACCCTGCGGAAATATTGGGGAGACACAGCACATCCAGAGAAAGGGGAGCAAGGCTGGAGAGGAGACGGTAGAAGACAGAAAGACCACCAACCTGCCTGCAATGAGAAAGTGAGAGACCCAAAGACTCAGCTTCATCGAGGGAGATTCCAATAATCTTTAAAGCCTTAGTCTCCAGATCCACAAATGACCATACCTCTTTCTTCAGTTCTCGCAGTTCATCAGCTTCTTCCTCATGAAAATCACAGGGAAAGTCTGCTCTCATGTTGCTGTTACAGAAAACCTCCATTACCAATGCCCTGGATAATCGGTCCTGAACACAAATGGGGTACTCAGGTCCAATAGCTTCAAAATTAACTTATCAAATGAGGAGTTGCTTGAAGGTTACACGAGGCTTCTCTTGAGCAGCCCTACCCCCAGTAGAGGATAAATGGGGTTTCTGAGGCAGCCATTCAAATGAATGGGGGAAAAGGGAAAAACTTTCTGACAGAAGCCCCAAAAGCCCAAAATATGAGACTGATTTCCTCCCGCTCCCATACAAGCAAATGTAAAATTGAGACTGACTGATTAAAGCACTTCTTCCCTTTCATATTTTCATTCCACTCAAAGAGTGAACCAATGAATATTTTTCCATGTTTAGCTTTAGGGAATAACTTAATTTTCAAATTACATTCATCACCATCGAGTAAATTCACAAAGATTACTTCGGAACTTGGTTCTTGGTTTAAGTGTCTTTGTTGAGCAGAAATGAAATGATAAACTTCTCTTCATGCTCTTATTTGACCACCTCCTGAGCCACATATCATTTTGAGATTGCAGTAAATTGTTTTTCCATTGTTCAATTGATAATCATCAAAGTTTTCAGTCCATTCAAGGATTTTTTTTCTTTACGTCCTCCAACTTATTTGTAATTAAATTTATCCGCTGATTTGTTTTATCTACTTATACCCCGGTTATTTATTCAATAAGACTTATTTGATATTTCTCACATTCTTTATGTTTTCCATTTAAATATCAAGGCTGATTACATCTCCACTCTTTGGTTTGGTTATTGCTTGGTTCTATCATTTATAAATCAATAAAAAGATGGCAGTAGACTGTTAAAATTCCCAACCCAATATCTTAACACTTACACTTATAACCATAAGGGAGACTATTGATTTCTGAAATATTCTTCATCATCAAAAGCTCCTAATGCTTTCTTATTTATCTCTTCTGTATAATTGATGTTTATAACTTCTTATTTATTCATTTTTCTGTACTCTTCCTTCTTTAAGGTTAAACAGTTGTAATAATGTTTAAGTTTATTGTTTCCTTGATTATATTTTTCTTTATTCCCTTTGCTTCTTATCACACCTTTCAATGTTATTATTATCAATATACATAAAAGCATAAGAGTTTGATCTCAATCCTATAAATTCACTCATGACCTCCCCACCCAATTCATCTTTAAACTTACAAATAACCTTTTTATTCTTTGATGAAAACAACACATCACCTGACATAATTACTTGTATCATAT